>JANBXA010000366.1:28322500-28685000 GCA_030556225.1 Cricetiscus sungorus | reverse complement strand
GATTGACATATACTATTTCAAACATTTTTTTGAAATCTGCAATAAACTATTCATAAACATCCCAAGGACAGCTAGGCCTAAGATTTTCTCAAAACTTTATTTTTAAATTACTTTTGTGAATTTCCATGAGCATTTCTATGGGCATATTTAATGCCCATTGGGTAAGAATTTTGGTCAAGACCCCTATTTTTTTTTTTTTTAAAAAAAAAACAAAACCAAACAAACATATGTCTACTACCTAGATTTACCTCCAACATTTAACTTGACTGGCTGTGTCATTTCCCATCCACATACCTCTCTGTAGATCTTTATTATGTGTGCTTGTGTGAGTGACACATATCCATGTGGGTGTAGATCACAGGTTGATGTAGAGTGTTTTCCTCAATTGCTTTCCACCTTACTTGGTGAGCCATAGGGTCTCTCACTGGACCCGGAGCTCTCTGATGTGGTTAGGTTGGCTGGCCAGTGAGCTCTACTGATCTGCATGTCTCCACCACCCCAGCCCCTAGCCTGGGATTACAGGTGCTAGCCACTGTATCTGGCTTTTACATGTGCACTCAAGACCTGAACTCTGGTCCTCATGCTTGGGCAGCAAGTCCTATACTGTCTTTTCTCAGCAACCCCCATCTTTAATTTTGATGACTTTTAAATTACATAATAGATTTTAGTATACTTCCTTCTAAATATTCTTTATTTATGACAATATTTGTTTGTAGCTACTTTTCTTTTTTGAGCTAAAACTTCCTTGGAGTGAAACATACAAATCTGGAGTGCCATTTCATGAAATCTGATCCCCTTTAATCCCCTGTAACCTATGTAGTGTTGGGCTGGTAAGATGGCTCAGTAGTTAAAAATATTTGCCAAGCAAGCATAACCACCTGAATTTGATCCCTGGAAGGTGGAAAGAGAACCAACTCCAGGAAGCTGCCCTCTGACCTCCACGTGTGCCTTGGTGGGGTGTCATGGATGTACGCACCAGTACAAGAATACACAACAACTTCTAAAAGTCTATTAGACTGTAGCAGGGTGACATTCCAAAGCCTTGTCACTCTTAAACCCCCACCCCATTCCACCAGAGGTAGCCACCTCTCAATTTCTCCACCATGATTGTCTTTGTCTCTTCTTGGATTTGAACTCTTTGGATATTTTTCATAATGAAACGTGTTTTTATTGCACGATGTCCTTTGTAAGCGGTATTCTTCTTTCTCCCAACCTCTTGCCAACTCCAATCTCCCCCCCTTTTTAAAGGGGAGTAGATGTTCCACACTCATATCTCACAGAGTACTTTCAAATCTGTATGTTAAGGACAAATATGGGCTCAGTGGTTTAGAGCACACACTGCTCTTCCAGAAGACCTGTGTTCAATTCCTAGCACCCATAACATTCAGCCTCTAACTACAGCTCCAAGGGCTGGCACAAGTACCTGTACACACTTACACACATACATACAAGTACCTGCACACACTTACACACATACATACAAGTACCTGCACACACTTACACACATACATAATTAGTCAAAGCATATCTTCTTTTTAAGAAAAAGGGAAAAAATGACAAAATCAGATGATCTAGATGTAAAAATTTAAATGCAAAAATAAAATCACACCTGTGCTTTTGGATTACCTCAACTGTGCCCACTGCAGCATGGAAGCAGTATGTTGTGTGCACACGAGCCCGTGTGACTGACTCCAGCGGGGGCTTTGTCAGCATGATTCGTGTGAAATTCACCCACGCTTGTGTCTGCTGCTTTTCCCCTTGTGTTTTCTAATAGAATCTCACCATACGGAGATATACCTTTTTTATGTCTATGCTCCCATTATAGGAATCAAGCCTTTTCTGGCTTTTAATTGCTACCTCCATGCTGCTATGAATGTCCATGCACAAGACCTTTTGTGAATATGTCTGGGTTTTGTTTTCTTATCACTGTGCAGACAAGCTGGCCTCAACGTTGGAACCCCTCTGCCTCAGCCTCCCAAGTGAATGAACGTGTTTTTACTTATCTTTTAAAAAATTACATTGGTCTTGGGTGAGTAAATAGCTAGGTCACAGGACATATTATTTTCAGTTTTACAGCCAGCCTTTTCTCCAGTAAAAAGGCCAAACCATTTATATTACTTATAACCGTGTGAGAACTGTAGTCACTCTACCTCTGATGCTACCTAGGCCTCCCATCTCGATCCAGGGAAGCCAACCCTGTTTCCCTCTTAGGGAAATGCTCGGCACATCAAGTTTCTTCATCATTAGCCCTAGGTTCTTTTCAGAATACATAACACAAATGTGTCTGCCGCTCTGTTGGTGCTGGCTAGTCTTACATCAACTTGATACAAGCTGAAGACATCTGAGAGGAAGAAGCCCCAAGAAAATGTTTCCAAAAGATCTGGATGTAGTAAGCCGGTAAGACATTTTCTTTTTCTTTTTCAAAGCCTTATTTATTTTCATTTTATATGCATTGGTGTTTTGCCATGGGTGTCAGGTCCCCTGGAACTGGAGTTACAGACAGCTGTGAGCTGTCATGTGGGTGCTGGGAATTGAACCCAGGTCCTCTGAAAGAGCAGACAGAAACCTGTCTTGAAAAGAGAAGAAAGAAAAGAAAAAGAAGGAACTTCTTTTTAATGGCTAGGCTCACAGTCCCCATCCCCCCCCCCAAATTATGTTACTCAGCTGGGCATGATACCTGTAAACCCAGACTCAGGAGACTGAGGTGGACGGACCAAGTGAGAGGGAAGCACTGGCGAAGTAGCCCAGTCTGAAACTGCTCTGTATTTTTCTTTTAAAAAATTTATTTGTTGGGGCTGGAGAGATGGCTCAGCTGTTAAGAGCACTGATTGCTCTTCCAGAGGTCCTGAGTTCAATTCCCAGCACCCACATGGTGGCTCACAACCATCTGTAATGAGATCTGGTGCCCTCTAGTGGCCTGCAGGCAGACATGCAGACAGAACACTGTATATAATAAATCTTAAAAAGACAGAAGCATTTTTTAAATTTTTTGTTTATTTGTTTATTTGCATGTGTGTGGTGAACACACGATGCATGGATTATGTATGGTATCAGAGAGCACTTTCAGGGGTTGGCGTTTTCTTTCTATCCTGGAGCTCAACCTCAGGGAGTCAGGCTTGACTTTTAATAACAGCTTTCTTGCTGGCCCAAATGTTTTTTGTTGTTGTTGTTGTTGTCTTCGTCATTGTTGTTTGTTTGTTTTTTTGTTTTGTTTTGTTTGCTATATAAAGTAATTAAGAAGTCGTCCTTGCCGGGGAGGTGGTGGCACATACCTTTAATCCCAGCACTCAGGAGGCAGAGGCTGGTAGATCTCTGTGAGTTCAAGGCCAGCCTGGTCTACAGAGCAAGTTCCAGGACAGGCTCCAAAGTTCCAGGTTTCTGAGAAACCCTGTCTCAGAAAAAAGAAGAGAGAGAGAGAGAGAGAGGAAAAAGGAGGAGGAGGAGGAGGAGGAGGAGGAGGAGAAGGAGGAGGAGGAGGAGGAGGAGGAGGAGGAGGAGGAGGAGGAGGAGTGGTCCTTGAGAATGTTTGGCTTTATAGTTGGAATTCATTTCTGTTAAAGCTGAGTTCCATCACAGGTTGAGAACCATCTGGGGCCTTTTCTCTAAACTGTTCTTTCTGAATTGTGTGTTGCCTCTCTCTCTCCTGTGGGTAGCACTGTCAGTAGTCACAAAACTGCAATTTGTAGTCACTGTGAGAGAGTTAGTGAGACATAATCTGTTCCATCAAGCTTTCCCCTCAGCTTGTTTAATGTTGGGAACACCTACATTTAATTTTATGAGCTACTTGAGTTTTTGTCTGTTCAATGTCCCAATAGACCCTGTAGGATATGGCAGCTCCTCTCTCTTTGCTTGGTCAAGAGTTAGTGTTAATCACAAGCTGTGGCCTACACAGGCTGATGGACACTGAGTTCTTGGCCACTGTGTACCTTTATGTGTTTCCTCTGGCTTTGTCTTCTGTTGCCATGCCTGGCTTGCTCATCATTCCTCTCTTTCACTTATTTTGAATAACTCCTCAAATGATTACCAAACTGAGGTTGGTTCAAGAATAAATTTAGGCTAGTTTGGTATGCAGTTTAAGGCATTAATTTGGAGAGGATGTGGCTAGTTGAGAATGTTTAAAGCAGAGATGAATCATAACAGGTTAAATGTCATGCTTTTATAATTAGGGTAGTAAGGATTGTCATTAGTTGTTAATTGTCATTGGCATTAGTCACAGGATCCAAATTAAAGCAATCTAAGTATCCATCGGTAGAAGAATGGATAAATAAATTTCAGCATATGGCTCTAACGAAATATTCAGTCATAAAAAGGAATGAAATACAGATATACATGGCTGAATATTGAAAACATTATAGTTAGTAGAATAAGCCAGACCCTGGAAAGTGATATTGTATAATTCCATTTATATGTGATCTTTAGATTAGACAACTTCACAGAGACAGGTGGTGTTAGGATGGAAAAATTTAGCCTAACTGAAGGTCACTTCTTGAATGTTTACAACAGCCTGTGAGTGAATGAACACAGGAAATGAGCCTTGTCACCCCACCCAGAAGCCTGTGCAAAAGCAGACTTCCTGGGCTAAGTGTTGGCTTGGATAGTTTAAATTAATTTGTCCGCACTGGATGCTACGAGATGATTGGTTCACGATGTGCGGGCTTTGTTGTAACCCTATAAAAGCTGTCTCAATTCTGTACCGGGGGTCCTCAGCCCTCTACCCTGCATGGCGTATGGCTGATGAGCCCCAGTGCACTGGAATATAAAGGACCTCATGCGTTTGCATCAAGACCGCATCTCGTGAGTGATTTGGGGGGGGGGGTGCTGCCTTTCCTGAGTGGGAGCGTGAGGGACCATGCTCTTGCAGGTCTTACAGTGGCAGAACAAAAGTCACCCGGGCAGGGAGGTGGGGAAGGATAGAGCTACTGCTGAGTAGTGATGGAGTTTCTGCTTAAGGTGGAGAAAGAATTTTGTAAATAAATAGTAGCAATGGCATGCCACACTATGAATCCTCATAGTGCCACTGCATTGTACACCTAGAATGGCAAAATAATACATTTTGTGATGTATATTTTTCTACTATAAAAAGAAATTAAATTTTCATTCCTTTGTGATTTAGAAGTAGAAATTCCTTGCTGGAGAGGCAGAGGCAGGCGGATCTCTGTGAGTTGGAGACCAGCCTGGTCTACAAGAGCTAGTTCCAGGACAGTCTCCAAAGCCTCAGAGAAACCCTGTCTCACACACACACACACACACACACACAAAGTAGAAATTTTTGGTAACCTTTACTTTCAACAAAGCCTGGGTCCTGTAAAGGTAACAGAGGATGTTAGTCCAACAAGTGGTTTTTGTGGTATGGGAGTCTGTCTGCGTGGCCAGGAGGGTAAGACAACGCTCGACTCTGAGTACAAAAGACATGAGTCTGACTCTGGATGTGCAGTGGGCAGAAAAGGAGTGTGACCAAGAGCTGAGAAAAATATGAGAAAAACAGTTCACCTTGTGAGACACAGCCGTGCCTAGGGGCGGGGCCATGGCTAGGGGCAGACAGGAAGTGCTAGGGGCAGACAGGAAGTGCATTTCAGAGAGGCTTATGTATGAGGAGAAGGACCTGCCCATTGGGAGGGGAAGGGCAAGGTCCAGGGAGGAAGTGAAGACGTGGGAAGAAGCATGTGTCAAGTACACAGAAATAGGGTGTCTCGGGAAGTTATCAAATGCCTTGAGTATACATCTTCCAATCTAACAATTTGCTCACCAGGGATAGGGATTTGTTCCCAAGAAGTCAGGATTTAGCACGAAGATGAAATTTAATACAAACATTTTTAACAAGAGTACTTAAAGTAATAGAAAATTATGTTTAATCTAAATGTTCAGTAACATGAAAATCCATATTGTAAATGAACATGTAGTTATTAAAAGTCTATTATAGCAGAATTTGTAAAGGTATATAAAAGGGTTTCCATTTTTGTATATAGAATAGACAGTTCCTTGGTTAGGCAGTTCAGTCTAAACTTTTATTAGAGACAGTTTTTCTTTCTTGTTTTAAAAGACATTTTAAACTATTTTTATAGCCACGCATGGTGGTACATGCTCTTGATCCCAGCATTCGGGAAACAGACAGGCAGATCTTTGTGAATTCAAGGCCAGCCTGGTCTACTAAGAGAGTTCCAGGACAGCCAGGCCTGTTACACAGAGAAACCCTGTCTGGAAAACCAAAAATGAAAATTTTAATTTATGTGAATGAGCTTTTGCCTGCATGTATGTATGTGCATGCCTACAGAACCCACAAGAGTGTATCAGATTCGCTGGAACTGGAGTTCCAGCTGATGTGAGTGCTATGTGGGTGCTAAGAACTGACCCCCTCGTCCTCTGCAGGGGCAGTCAGTGCTCCCAACCTGAGAATCATCTCTCCATCCCTGGAGGTTCACGCTGTGTCCCTGCTTATGTGCCCAAGTGTGGGAGCTCCCTGTTGCTTCCAGCATCCTCTACAAAGTTTTAAACTCAGACTTTTGCTGAAGCAGGTCTCCTTTGCCCGAGGAGATGCCAATATCCAAGTATTCAGAGCTAGAAAGGTGTAGTGCGGGGTTTCATACGCTTTGTTTGATTAAGAGTTGGCCAAGCGTGGAGCTGCTTCTCTTCTGAAATACAGAAAGGCAATATTGAAAAGGGTTTCCTGAAATAAAGCCGCCTCTCTCCCAAGTTCTTCCTCTGGTCTGGAAGGGGAACTTGAGTCATTCAGTGGTGGGTCAATCGCTGGTAGTGGGCCTCCAGAAGCTCTCTGCCAAAGACGAGGAGGATTCGTTCTTGTTTTTCTTCAGTTTCCTTTGGGATCAGGAGGCCAAGACTGTGAACTTTGTTTCCAGACTCCGCTCCCCCCGGGGGTTAGCTAACCCTGGACTGAGGTTGGTGGACCTGTTTGGGCAGTTGTCTTGACCTCTGTTCCCTGGCTGCTGTAGTTCAGATCTTACAAACTCCCCCACCCCCACCCCCACGTGATACAGGCGGATGCTCAGGGCGGGGCTCTTCTTAGGCGGTGGAACCTTGTTTGCCCTTGAAGGAGGGGCGGTAAGACCCGGTCCCCGCTTCTCACTTTTGCTTCCCAGTCATGAACCTAGTGACTACTTCACCATGCATTTCTGTCACCAGGGAGCCTCATGGGTTGAAACCTTCACTAAATCACCTCAGGTGTTTGCCATGATAATGAAAGGTTGACCAACACACCAACTGAATTTCCAACAGGAGCAGAGGCAGCTTCAGTCAGCCCCGCCTCCACTGACACCCCCTCCCCCATACCTCTGGTGATGGCTAACCCGTGCTGATGAGATGTAGTGTCGCCCAGGTGTGTTTAAGAGACGTTCAGCTGAGAAGGAAAGATCAGCCCTGAAGACATCACCCCATGAGCTGAATAAAAGAGTGCCAGTGTGCCCTAACAAACTCCACCTTTCTTAAGTGTCTGTCGGGTATCTGTCACAGTGAGGAAAGCAATGAATACATTTCTTCTGTCCAGACTGTTCATAGATAGGCTCTGAGGGAGCCGGACAATAGTAAGGACGCATACTCTGTAGACAAGACAGCCTTAGTGAAGGAGGACAATGCCTTGACCCGGGACCACACAGAGATCCACCAGCTATGTCTTTCTGGATTGTTTGATACAAATGGACACGTTTCTTCCAGACTCTCTATAGAAGCATTGATGCCATGAACACATTTGAGTTTCAAGGCAGTGAGTGCCTTTCATAGAGCTGAATGGCACAGTTTACCAAAAGCTCATCTCACCCAGGGACCGTGCTGCTGATGGACTCTCTGCACTTTGCTCTGCGTGAAGTACAACTGTGATGATATTGCAGTTTCTGGGGTCTTCAGGCCCCACTTTGAGGGCTCCCTTGCAGAGGCTGCTTTGATTGGTCAGATATGAGCCTTGCTTCCGGTCTGCATGTCAAGGCTCAAAGCTCCTGATGGAATGAATCAGCCATAATATCCTCATTCATTGTCAGTGAGTTCAGACCAAAAATGATCTCTCAGAAACGTAAGAACATGAATCTCAAAATGGGCAGACCACAAACCCTTTTAAAAGAAGGCTTGTGCCTGGTAGTGATGGCACACGCCTTTAATCCTAGCACTTGAAAGGCAGAGGCAGTCGGATGGCTATGAGTTTGAGGCAGCCTGGTCTACCGAGTGAGTTCCAGGACAGCCAGGGCTCCAAAGCTGCAGAGAAACCCTGTCCCAGAAATCAGAGAGAGAGAGAGAGAGAGAGAGAGAGAGAGAGAGAGTGAGTTCTTAACAATATGTATGCACCACCATGCTTTAGTTAACCAGATGGGCTGGTACACAGCTTTGTCTTCTGATTTAATTTTGGCTTCATATTTGACACTTCTCATAGCATACTCTGCCACAGAGGGATCTCACCTGTCTTTCCCATGAATTCCACTGGACTGACCAGCAGATAACCGGTCTCCTTCCCACTCCCATTTCCGAAAGTTAATAGTCTACTTTCATTCCAGCCTCCCTTTAGTATGTTCTCCAGAACCCGAGATATTCAAAGAATGAGCATATTTAGACCTTGGATTTAGATATTGGAGCCGCTACAGTCTTGATTGTCAGCTAGGGCCGAATGCTGGGTTACCAAGGAAACTGAATAACCCAATTTTGTTGTACGGTGGACTCAGAATTTCTCCCTGTGCATCTGGAGGAATAAGGTATTAAGACTTAACCTTGGGTGTCATTGCAGAGCTCCAGGGTCCTCCTTATTTGCATTCTATGAAATGCTTGCTGTTCATGTGGAACTAGATGCAAGAGTGAGAGTGACTCCTGTACCCCAATGTGTTTCTGTCCCCCTTTGTGTTTGGGGCTGCCAATGTGTTCGCTGCAGGTCATTCACTGAGTCAGTGTTTAACTCAGACACAAAAATCCTGACGGGGGCCAGCGGGAGCATGAAGGGTCTGGGTCAAAGGTCTGGTAGCCCCAAAGAACAAAAAACAAGTCCATATTTGCTGGGTATTCCAGTGTTAAAACTGAAAGGTTGGGCTCTGGTTTCTAGAACTAAGTGACAATGAAGAAAGGGAGTCCCCAGAACGCTAGCTTGTGGCACAGTGCTTAGGAGTGACACAAGCCAAGGTTCAGAACTCAAGAGAGAGCTCTAAAACTTCAGGTGACAGGTTCTGTTCCCAATTGTATCCAAGCAACCGAGGTGACCTTCAGAGAAACAGTTCCCCTGGCTTCACAAATGTCTACATTGCAGCTGCCCTGACAGATGCCTCTCGGATGCCCTGGCCATGAGAATCCAGTGGCATGAGGTGGCTCATCAGTACATTAACCCCGATGGGCCTTGAGAGGTTCTGTTTGCTTTGAAATTAAAAGAGGGTGGGTTAGTTTTCCCCTGCGTTTCCCCTCTGGCAGGCATGGTGTTTATCCATTCTGTCTCCCACCAAGTGAGCATACAGTAAGATGTCAGCACCTTGGACTTGAGCTTGTAGCCTCCAGAATTTCAAGAGATGAGCTTCTATCCTGTCATGGTTTTGTTTGTTTGTGGTTGTTGTTTTGTTGAGATGGGGTCTCTAAAAGTCGGCTGGCCTAAAACTCACTATGTGGTTAAAGATGACTTTGAATTTCGGATCTTTTCACCTCTACCACACGGGTGCTGGGATTACAGGTGCTGGAGACTGAACCCAAGACTTCATGCAAGGCAAGCATTCTGTAAACTGAATTATTCTGCAGCCTCTGAGTGTCTATTCTTAGTAAATCCCCCTCCTCTGGTATTTTGCTGTAACAACATAGTGGCAGCCTGACTAGATATCCCCAGCTACCCACCTTATTGCAACACTGTGGACACGGAATCCCTGTCCCAGCCATGCCTGTACTTCCATGCCACAGTGCCAGCCTAAGAGCAAACCTTAGGACTAGTCATAGCCTGGCACTTGTCACCATCTTTCACACCAGGTCTATCTACGCTTATGGTCTTCCAGCATTCTTCAGACAGAAGGCAAATGTTTACAGTGGGGGAAGGATCACATCTACTGACTCACATTTTATCATTTGCTCAAAAGAATACAGACTCAGAATAAGAGTGCCTGAACACAGAGCTTAGGACTGCAACCTCCTGCGTGGTCCTGAGCATCTCATTCAGCATCCCCTGAACTTGGTTTCCTTGTTTGCAGAATGGGAATTGCCATTATCCCTTCTTCATTTTCCTTCCAGAGAGACCAAACTAATTGATGCCATGACAGCAGCTCAGCTGCCTACCACCTGACTCAGGAGGTGGACCTGCTTTTTAATCTGCCTTCCGAGGAGAGGCACAGCCTCTGGTCTGTAGTAAGTAGAGTCACAGGTTGGGTTAACCCGCTTTGAGAGAGGCAGCCCGATGCCAGGACAAAGTAGAGGGGGGAAGGAGCAGACCTGGGAGCATGTGGGCCTCAGTATGCTGTGGTCTTGTTCTCTGGCTGCTCTTTTAGGACTCTTTATTCTGAACTGAATTTTTACTATCCTGAAAATCTGGAGTGTTCTTTCCCTTCTCCCGGTTGCTATTGAGACCGGAACTGTCTGAAAGAGCAGCTGAGTAATCCGTCAGGCATTGCAGCTTGGCTGGAGATGTGAGCACACTCCAAATGACACCAGGTTTCAGCGGGGGTGTAGTAGCTGCATGGCCACACATTGCAGGCATTGTTCTAAGCTTGCCCAAAAGCCTTCGCTCAACCAGCTGCCTCGAGTTCTGCACCAACCAGCTGGGCAAACTGCCCATCCCTCTGCCACACTCATTCCAGTACAGGTTTGCTGAAAATCCTCACAGGGTTGTCAGGGATGGGGCTACCTGTAACAGGGGCATTTAATAAAAACCAGAAGGATTTTGTTATTATTATTTAAAACTTAGTTTTCTTTGATATAAAATTTGTATATGTAAGGATTCAGGCATTACGCTGGCCTGCCCGTCACCTGGCAGAATGCACTCAGGCAGTACTCTGGTCAGCCCAGGGTTCTATGGGTACTAGTCTGCAGGCAGGTGTAAAGGACCCCTTTAAAAGTCAGACCCCTGCCCACTTACTTTTTTTGCTCTCTCTCCTGCTTTTGGTTGGTCACCAGGTACTCCCCTTCTTCTCTTCCCCCCCTCTCCTCTTCCATTTCCGGTGCCTCTATGTCTCTTCCCTTCTCCCTCACTCCCCTTTCTAGATAAACTCCTCATTTAGGCTCTATCTGCCTGGCGTGTTATTCCCTCCACCTCGCGCCCTCAGTCACCCTCACCTGCTATGGAACCTGCTGTGTTCTCCCATGTGGTCCCTTACCGTGGGACCCCACTCACTTGGGACCCTTCCCCCCCTCCAGCTTTTATTCCTATAACTGTAATGAAAGAACAACAGTATATACTCCTAGGTGTTAAGTGTGACTCCCAATCAGGACACAGAACATTTCTGTCACCCTACAAACTTACCCTCTGTCCCTTCCCCTTGAATCCTGTTCCATCTAGCAGGCAGTAATAGTCCTGATTCCCATCATAGCAGGTGAGTTTAGCCTTTGCTAGAGTTTCATATAGGTGAAACTGTGGGCCATGCACACTTTGTGTGTGTGTGTGTGTGTGTGTGTGTGTGTGTGTGTGACAGAGAGAGAGAGAGAGAGAGAGAGAGAGAGAGAGGGAGAGAGAGAGAGAGAGAGAGAGAGAGAGAGAGAGAGAGAGAGAGAGAGAGAGAGAAGGAGAGAGACGGAGACAGAGAGAGGGAAGGAGAGGGGAGAGAGTGCACATTCACCAGCATCTATGGCTCTCAGAACAGGCTCATTGGATCCCTTGGAACTGGAGTTACATTACAGGGGTCTGTGGTATGCTGCAGTGTGTGCTGGGTTGAGCTACCTCTCCAGGATCTGTACCTTGAGTTCTTATTTATGTCCTTGTTGCTGCATAAATCCATAGTGCATCATTTTACTTTTTATTGCTGAGTCATTTCCCATTGCACGAAATACCTCGAGTTATTTCTGTGGCTGAAGGAGAAATTTAGGCTTGTTTTTTATTTTTCTTCTACCATAAGCAGGGCTACTATAAGGATAAAGTTATGAGGGCATGCTTTACCTAGCATGGCTGACTCATGTGACTCTATCTGGCCCCTTTGCTCATAGCCCGCTCACACTCCCAAGAGCAGTGTGCGAAGTTCCTGTTGTTGCACATCCTCACTCACACCTGCCTGCCTTCCTGCCCTCTCAGTGGAAATATGCACTGGTCTCAAGTAGGATCTATGCAGTCTTACTGGACTATATCTGTTTGCTACACAATACTCTAGAGGAGACGGGAGAGCAATGGGGGGGGGGAGCTTTGGTAGCAGCCAAGGGTTCTGGAACTGCATCCTCTACATCCACGACCTCCATTCTCCATCCTTCGCCAAGTTCTGCTGGTCTTCCATTTTCAAAATTATTGCTATCGTTAATATTCTAGCAGTTTCTATTTTGGATCTGAATCCCTGAATTTAGGACAAAGTTAAGCTCCTGTTCCAAAGGAGGTCCTTTTGAGAAAACAGTACCAAGAAGGGTGCTTCTGTCTGTCTCCCTTCAGCTCGGCCTGTTGGCTTTCCCAGGAATAGTTTTACTGAAGTACACAACTTTGTTTTTTAATTATTTTTATTTTATGTGTATTGGTGTCAATCTTGCATGTGTGTCTGTGTGAGGTTGTCAGATCCCTTGGAACTAGAGTTATAGACAGTCCTGAGCCACCATGTGGATGCTGGGAATTGAACCTGGGTGCTCTGGAAGAACAGCCAATGCTCCTAACTACTGAGCCATCTCTCTTTGATCAGACACCAAGTCTTTTTCATCATTTGGAACAGACAGCACTTTGGGTAATGAAGAAGATGCCCCAGAATCATAGAACACGATTCAGTGACCACCATCCTGGTAAGGATGTCAGTAAAGTTCTGGGACTAAATGATGTACTTGACTTTCATCTTCAACCTTGGCTCCTAGGAGCTCTCCAGGGTTCTGGACTTCTGCTTTAAATTATTTCTTCTGCCAGACTGTAGTGTTTCAGTCGGCATCCCTAACCATCACCTCTACAGCCCTGTTCTTCTGAGGCAAGCTTACTGCTCCAACCCAAACGGGCACATCTTGCAACTTGCTTTGGCCAACAGAATGCACTGTGAGGAAGTGCCTCTTGTCATTGGAAGCCAGCTCTTATGTCTTTGTTTGAGGTTAACTAGAGGATGGAGACCTCTGGCCATGCACGTTTGGTGACACATTAGAAGGACTTTCAGGTCTCAGGAACTAGTCATGGCCATGGCTTAGAGCAGGAAGATAATCCTCTTAGTGGGAACATCTCAAATTTATAACACAAACATTTTCCACAAAGTTGCTCACCACAGGGTAACTATTCTTTATCAGCTTTCAGTGATGCCAGACTCATCACCACTTGGTAGCAGGAGAAAGGCTTGGAACCTACTTGATGTCACTGCTCACTGGGATCTGAGAGGGGATGAGTTGTTCCACACTGAAACTTTATTATTAATTTATTTACTAATGTGTCTGTTTAATGGGTAAACAGGATAGCATAAATCCAAGAACAATAGGATGTTTGTGAAGAACCACCACAGGTGTGTTCTTGGCAATTCCCATGCCTCCCTCCATCTGCTGCCACCACGCACTTCCACTGGTATTGAGACACCCTGTCCTGGGCTTCCTGATGCTGGTGACATTGACAGGCTTGAGTAAAGGGGAGAGACCCTGCTTGAGCAAAGATACTTGTGCTGTGGAATATTGTTTGTTCTGTGATGTGCTTATACAATTTAGAGAGAGTCCAAGTAAGTAACTGCAGCTTGTCTTTCCCTCTCTGGCATCCAACAGTTAATAAATACTGCTGTGCTCATCGGAGGTTGTGAGCACTGAGATGTTCCATGCAGTGTGAAGGCTGAAACACATTTGTAGAGTTCAATATAGTTTAATATAGATGTGAGTACCTCAAAGACTAAAGAGGGAAGGGGGAAAAAACAATTACCTTTAAAAAGTAAGCACATAAATAGCTGAAAAAAACCCCACTATAATATTCTTTTCATTTGAGAATTATAGATCATTTGAAGCCATCACATTTATTATGTCACAATGTCTTTATGTGCCAGTTATCATTTTGTTGGCTTTGCCAGACCTTGTGATCTCTAGAGCCTGAGGCTATACTCTGTAATCATCTCTGGACACCGGAGCTGCTAAACTAATACTGTGATTATCCTCAGAATTACGATCCAGCATGAGAGCCCTGAGATGAGGCGGAGATGTGTTCTTTACTCCACACGGTCCAGTAAGATCCCATACCTAACCGCTGCCACCCTCCAGCCAGTTTTCTCATCACTGCAGGCTGCTTCCTAGCCTTGAATGGCTCATCTTATAAGAGGCCCTGCTTAGTGTTGGAGAATCCATTGCATTCTCTTCTTCAGCAAGAGGGTCAGGGGTCAAAGCCCAATTCTAGCATATTGGTCCTAAAAGGCTGTGACAAGTTAGCATCCTACAGATTAGATGCCCAAGTTCTCAACAGAACGCTGGTCTTGGACATAAAGTTTCAGATTCAGAAATGACTTGTGGCCAAGATGAAGTCTGACCCATTTATTTATAAATAAGAAAAGGAAACCTAGATCTCAATGGCAAGGGCTGCAAAGAGCAAGCTACAGGCTTTCCTGAACTGCCCCTTACCCCTGTGTTTGAGAGACATAGCCTATACTATCCATACTGATGAAGGGATTTTCTCAGTTGAGGTTCCTCTTCCCAACTATAGCTTGTGTCACCTTGACAAGACACTAACACACTCCCCTAAGTTATTATCTGACTTCCTTGTGCAAGCTAGCACATGCAGATTGATGTACACACTAAATAAATGCTAAAAGGTAAAAAAAAAAAAAAAGATAGCTTTTAAAAGGAAATTTTTAATAATATACCATATTTGATTGGGAATTTTTAAAGCAATGAGTAAAATAGTAGGTATTTTAGCAATTTAGATTTGATGATTTATGAATTATGTTTAGGATGATGTTGACTTGAATGCTTATTTTGACCCAAGATGCCAGCTTTGTAACTAATCAGCAGCATACTGGGTAAACACAGTTACTGGGAAAATGTGAGGTAGTTACTGGGTCAGGAAGCACACAGTATTTACTAATGTGTCTGTTTAATGGGTAAACAGGATAGTATAAATCCAAGAACAATAGGAAATAATGCATGACACTGAAAAAAAAATTAGAGACATATACAATACAATTTCTAACATAAATATTTCAATAGGTTGAGATTTTTATTCACTTGCACATGAAACTCAAAATGCTAATTATTAGTCCTTGAGTAAATATTCTAAAGAATAAATTGATGAAAACTCATCTTCCTTTAAATGAAACTACTGAGAGAACTCAAGCTTATCAGAACTCTTAGATTGTTTTGAACATTTATCACTCTAGTAGTAAAATCTTCAGTGAGTAGTACATTAGCTATAAGTCAAGAAAAACAAAACAAAAACCAACCAACCAAACACCACAAAGGAACGACCCAGTTCAATTCTTTAGAAAATTCATTTTTATGTGGCACTTTGTAATGTTAATCTACAGACATGGAATAGAGCAAACACAAATAGCCATAAATAAATACTTCCTATTTTATCAGGCTTACTTACTTTTGTACTAAAACAGGATGTGGGATAGGATACTGAATTTGTTAGGGTTCAACATATCTATGATTTACAAAACTAAAGATTCTTAAAGAAAACACTGGCAGCATATACCTTTACTTTTACAATGCAAAACTGTAATAAAACTATCACAAAAAAAATAATAATAATGCTCTCAACAAAAATTGTAACACCCATCACTGACCAGAAAGTTCTGAACAAAATGTAGTGATCCAAGTATTTAACTGTCCTGTATTAAGCTGAAACAAACCCATGCAGCCTTTGGTGTCTCAGCCAATCAGTTTTAGTTTCTTCATTGTTCTCCACCTGTCTTTTAACATGACACTTGTTCGGTTGTTGAACTTATAATGTGACAGTATTTTAGACCAATTTCCCTCTCCATATTTCCTTACACCACACTTCAAAAATCTGTCCTCTTCCCAAAGCCATGTCTGTTGAAAAGAACAAAACAAAAGATAACATAAAAGTTACTCAAAGAAACATTCTTTAAAGATAATATATCTGTTAAAAATCAAAGCAATGCTTTGTTTATTAAAAATAAAAGCTGTTTTCCTATATACTTTACTAAGGTATTTACCTTTTTCCTTAATGGAATGTCTATAAAAGGATCTACAAAGTTTAATGAGGCAGGCTCAAGTATTTTATTTGACAGACAAGATGGAAAAAAAAGCTATCCAAACAGGAATGTAATTTAAATGAATAAATTAAACAGCTAGCAACTCCAATATAACATAAGCTAAGTGTGTCCGCCACCTTCTGCAAAGAGCTCTCTACCACAAGGTGAATAGTAGACAACTGAAAAATAAAACAGAGGTTGGCAGAAGAAACAGTAGCATGGTCAATACCCATATATTATTAAAACCATATGGTTAATAGTCTCCCTACAAGAGAAAAACTGTTCTCTTATAGTTATCTATGAATGACATCTCAAATCCAACTGGGAAAGATTCTGTGAGCAGAGGTTTCTAGTCGGATAAGCAAAGCACTTGGAAATTACTATTCCTGTCATGGGACAGACAGAAAAGAAGCAAAGGAGCTAATGGGAGCTGGTTGTGGTGGACGACTGTAAATCCCAGTACTAATGAGGCAATGGAAGGAGAATCAGTGGCCAGGTGTGGTGTGCACGCCTTTAAATCCCAGCACTTGGGAAGCAGAGGCATCAGATCTCTATAGAGTTCAGAACAGCCAAAGATACACAGAGAAATCCTGTCTTGAAAGGCAGCTTAGCTACATGAGGAATTTGAGACCAGCCTGAGCTACATGATATCATATTTCAAATAAAAACTAATAAATACACAGTTGAGGAGCAGGTGAGTGACCTACCTGCCAGCTGGACTGCCCCTACCCCCTGGATTCTATATCCCCAAGACCTACTCCGCCACCCAACCCCTCCCACCTCGTCATCCCCACAAGTGCAACAGATATATCCACACCAGTCTAAAGAACAGGTGAGTGACCTGCCTCTCAGCCAAGCTGCCCCAGTCCCCAGAGCCTGATCCCTGGCCCTCTCCCTTGCTCATAGCCCAGACAGTTTTACAGACCAGGCTGCCAGCTAACACTCCCTACAGCCCACCCAATAAACCCAGATTGTACCCCTTCCCCTGGGCTCCTAACCCTGAGGGCTGAAACCAGTAAAAATAGAAACAAAGAGAATAATACAAAGATTCAATGAAGCAAAGAGTTGGTTCTTTGAAAAAAATCAACAAGTCAGACAAACCTTATTCAAACTTACTAAAAGGCAGACAGAGAATATCTAAATTAACAAAAGCAGAAAAGAAAAGAGGAACATCATAACCGACACTGAGGAAATTTCAGAGAATCATCAGGTCATTCTTAAAAAACTTGGACTCCAAAAATTTGGAAAATCTACAAGAAATGGACAAATTTATTGATACATACCATACACCAAAATTAATTCAAGATCATAAACAATTAAGTAAACCTGTAACTCCTAACGAAATAGAAGCAGTCATCAAAAGTCTCCCAACCAAGAAAAGTCCAGGGCCAGATGGCTTTAGTACAGCATTCTAACAGAACTTCAAAGAAGAGCTAATACCTATACTCCTCAAAGTATGTATTCCAAAATTAGAAACAGAAGGAACAGTGCCAAAGGTTTTCGGGAGGCCAGTTACCCTGATAACCAACCACACAAAGACTAAGTGAAAAAGAATTACAGACCAATTTTTTGCATGAACATTGATGCAAAAATACTCAATAAAATACTTGCAAACCAAATCCAAGAACACATTAAAAAACAAACAAACAAACAACAACAAAAAACATGCACCATGAATAAGTAGGCTTCATCCCAGAGATACAGAGATAGTTCAACAATGTGGTCCACCATATAAACAAACTGAAAGAAAAAAAAAAACCACATGATCATTTCATTAGATGGTGAAAAAGCCTTCGACAAAATGTAACATCCTTCATGTTGAAAGTCTTGGAGAAATCAGGGATACAGGAATATACCTAAACATAATAAAGGCAATATATAGCAAGCCTATACACACACACACACACACACACACACACACACACACACACACACACATATATATATATATAGCCAACATCAAATTAAATAGAAAGAAACTGAAAGCAATTCCATTAAAATCAGGGACAAGACAAGGCTGTCCACTCCATCCATATCTATTCAATAAAGCACTTCAAGTTCTAGCTACAGCAATATGATAACTTAAGGAGATTAAGGAGATACAAATCAGAACAAAATCCAAGTACCACTATTTGCAGATATGATAGTATACAGAAACGACTCCAAAAAATTCTATCAGGGAACTCCTACAGCTGATAAATACCTTTAGTGAAGTGGCTGGATACAAGATCGTCTGGAGGTACCACTGTCCCTGATTTCAAGCTCTACTACAGAGATAAAGTAATAAAAACTTCATGGTATTGGCATAAAAACAAACAGGTGGATCAATGGAATTGAAGACCCATTGAAGATACCTGATTTTTTACAAAGAAGCCAAAATTATACAAACAGTGCTGGTATAATTAGATGTTGACATACAGAAGAATGCAACTAGGTCTATATCTATCATCCTGCACAAAACTCAAGTCCAAATGGATCAAAGACCTCAACAGAAATGTAGTTAAATTGAAGCAGAAAATGGCCTTGAGGGCAGTGGCACAGGAGGCAACTCCTGAATAGAATACTAATAACACAGACACTAAGATCAATAATACATGGGACCTTTTAAACTGAAAAGCGGTCTACAGACTGGGGAAAGATTTTTACCAACCCCACATCTGACAGAGGGCTGATTTCCAAAATACATAGATAAATTCAGTAAACTAGATATCAACAAATCAAATAATCCAATTAAAAATGGAGTACAGATCTAAACAGTTGTCAACACAAAACCCTCAAGTGTCTGAGAAACACTTAAACAAATGTTCAAAATCCTTAGCCATCATGAGATTCCATCTTACAACTGTCAGAATGGCTAAGATCAAAAACACAAATGATCGCTTATGCTGAAGATGTGGAAAAAGGGGGAACACTCCGCCACTGCTGGTAGGAATGCAAACCTGTACAGCCACTTTGGAAATCAATATGGCAGTGTCTCAGAAAATTGGGAATCAATCTACCTCATGACCCAGCTATACCCCTCCTTGAGCATATACCTAAAGGATGCTCCATCCCACCACAAGAACACTTGTTCAACTATGTTCACAGCAGCTTTATTCCTAATAGCCAGAACCTGAAAATAACCTAGATGCCCCTCAACTGAAAAATGGGGAAAAAAGTGATATATTTACACAATGGCATATTACTTGGCAGTTAAAAACAAAGACACCAAGAAATTGGAAGACAAATGGAACTAGACAAAAAAAAAAAAAAAAAAAAAAAAAAATCATCCCGATTGAGGTAACCTAGACTCAGAAAGTCAAACAGGTCAAGCAAATATGTACTCTTAAGTGAATATTAGCTGAAAAGGATAATCATGATACAATCCAGAGACCCAGAGAAGCTAAGTAACAGCAGGGCCCAAGGGGGGATGCATGAACCTTCCTGGGAAGGGGAAATAGAAGTGATTTCATGGGTGGGGATGGGAACAGGAGGGTGCAGGTTAGGGGATAGATGGAGGGGGAGGACTGTACGGGATGGATGGAAAGGGAGCACATTTCGGGGCCAGATAGAAACCTGTTGCAGTGGAAACTCCCAGGAATCTACAAGGATGATCCCAGTTAAGACTCCTGGCATCAGTGGGTGCACAGCCTGAACTGGCCATCCCCTGTGACCAGTTTGGTGACTACCCCAACTGTCAGTCTTCATCAAGTAACTGATGGAAACAGATGCAAACTCACGGACAGACAGGTAGAGCTTGGGGAACCCTGAGGAAGAAGAGGAGGGAGCTTACATGGGACTGACCTAGTCCCTCTGCACATATGTTATAGGTGTGTAGCTTGTTCTTCTTGTGGGACTCCTAACAGTGGGAACATGGACTGTCTTTGACTCTTCTGCTGACTTTTGATACCCTAGTCCTCATACTGGATTGCCTTCTCCAGCTGTAATACAACTTACTCTTATTACAACATGATGTGCCATGTGTGAATGAGATCCATGGGGGCCTGCCCCTCTCTAAACAGAAGCAGAGGAGGAGGGAATGGGGGAGGTGGAGAGAGGGAATAGGAGGAGAGAAGGGAGGGTAAACTGTGGCTGGGAACATAAAATATAAGTTTAGTTTTAAAATATTATTAAAAAAATAATAAATACACTTCTTGGGAGCAGAGTTAGGAGTCATTCCTGGCAGGATAATAAACTGAATTATGGTAGTTAATATTTATGAACCTAAAGAGTGGAAAAACTACAGGGTACAACACTTTTAAGTCTGACCTCCAGAATCTTTACTATACTTAGGGTAAAGGTACATAAAATCCTGCGCTACTTCCATCATGCGGAGGGGAGAAGAGTATTTTGAAATACTCACAAATTAAAAAAACACCCATGCTCCTTCATGGATTCCTATTCTCAAAGAAGCTAATTTTACAAAACCCTAACTGACCACCTGTAGTCCCCTTTAGATTTTTTCTCTTACTTAAGGAGTACTGGTGGTAAGTAGACTAAGAAGCACTTATGAAGGTCACAGCCCAGAACAAAGGGCCACAAAAAAACAAAACAAAAAAAACAAAACAAAACAAAAAAGCAGCTTAGAGATTAGATCACATCAATTTGCATGAAAGTGGCCTTACATAACCTGTATAAAAACAAACAAACAGCCAAAAACAATACAAAGGCATCTTGAGCAGCACTCACTTAGTATGCACAGGCCCGTCCCACACCCAGCATGTGATGTGCAGGAAGCCAATCAAATGAGCTGTTGATCATCTTGACTATTATGCTATTCGGATAGTTATCTCTGCAAAAACACTTGGAGCCATAGGAAATATTCCCAGTGGGCTGATTCTCAAAGCTCTTACACTTGAAATGATTCGAGTGCAAATAGGTTAGGAAAAAACCAAACACATTTTAAATAGAGTAAAAAAATATTCCATACACAGTAAGATAATAATGACTTGATTTACTGATCTATTGTCAAGAGTTGGAAAGTCAGATAAACTACTACACCAATAGTTTCACATACTGGACAAATGGCATTCTGATTATTCTAAATTGGAGAAACAATGTCAATGCTGAATTTAGTAAGATATGATAAAAGCTGGGCAGTGGTGGTGCATGACTTTAATCCCAGCACTTGGGAGGCAGAGGCAGGCGGATGTTTGAGTTTGGGGCCAGCCTGCTCTACAGAGTGAGTTGCAAGGCAGACAGGGCTACACAGAGAAACCCTGTCTTAAAAAACAAAACAAAACAGAAACCCCTGATCAAATGGTATTGTTTTGTAACTTCTGTGTGGTTTTCAAATGCATTAAGAATCTAATTTAAGTTAGACCTATTAGGAAAACAATATAAACGCTTCCTTTAATGTTTATAAATATCACTCAAATGGGAGTGAAAAATACCTGTTTTTTCTTACGCCTGTGTTTCTCATCAGGGTCTGGCTGATTCTTTGAAATACATAACCCATTGCTTCCAGTGGTTTTTCTGTTTTCTTCTGTCGTTACTTTACCTACAAATAAAAACACTAACATTAACTCTTTCTTCACATTAGAAGAAAGGGTGGACTTTGCAAAGGTTACCAGGAAATTTCTGTTTACTTTAGCAACTGTAAGAAAATGAGCTCTAAATGTTTAATTCTTTTTCCTTTAAATCTGGAAGCAACATAATTCTAGGAATCCATTTGACTACACAGAAGGGTCCTCTCACACCTCCAGAAACATATTCCATCACCTGCATAAAGAAGGAAAAGTGCTTTTGGTAGAGGATCACTGAAATCTTTTATGATATTTATTAACAGAATACATATTCTTCTCAGATACACAACAACAACAATCACCAAGATATACCAAAAGTAGGATATGCCATTAAAAAAACATTCTTTAAGGGACTGCGGTAAGATGATTCAGCCAGTAAAGTTCATAGTGTACAGCCTGGTTATCCAAGTTCTATCTCTGGCGGAAGGAAAGAACCAACTCCTCAAAGTTGTCCTCTGACAACTGGCACTCGGGAGGCAGCAACAGGACAACTGTTCGCTGCAAGTTCATGGCCAGTTTAGGATATAGGTACTTCTTGTCTACCATAAATTATTCTCAGACACAACAGAATTAAACAGGAAATCAATAATAGGAAGATATTTAGAGCAGCCTTAATTATTTGGAGATTAAATAAGATAGTTCATAGTGAAAAAAATCATTTTAATTAAATGGAAAGCCAAAGCCAAAGCACTTGGTGCATGTCCGTGGGAAATCTGGTCAGGTAAGAGGGAAAAGTAACTCATGTACAAAGATGGGCTAAGTATAACATCAGACGCCAACACTGTAGCAACTCAAAATCAATTTGTTTGCAAAGTTGTGACCAAAAAGTATTAAGAGTATTATATTTAGACAAAAAGTTTTAAAGAAGCACAAAGGATAGCAGATAATCTTCAGAGTCCAAGAATTTAAAAACTATAGACTTGAAAAAAACAAAACAAACAAACAAACAAAAAAACCGCAGACAAATAAGAAACAAAATGAAGATGCAAAGAAAAGGGAATTCTGATTACAGGATTCATGAAGAATAAATTTGTATCAGCAAGGTAGAATTTCATCGGGATTGTACCAAGAAAATAATGCTATAAGCCCTGACTACACAGAACAGAAGAGTGAGGCATGGTGTCACACACAAGTGAACTCTGGAGGCCAAACAAGAGGATCACACATTTGAGACAGGACCAGACTAAACGGCCAGATTCTGAACTGAACAAAACCACTCCAATTTGTTTAGTTTGATTCCAAACCAACTAAAAACAGTGAAAATCAGAAGCTTGGCTTTTGGAGAGAGATGTTTGCTTAAAGTATTCTACACTCGAAGGCTTAAATTTGTATTTACAGACACAAAGTGCCAATTTTCAACTTCAAATACTTTATCCAAACTGAAAAATCATAAATGAGTGGACATGTGTGATGGGAGATGTTATTCTGTATATATGTTTCTCATACTGGTTAATAAAGCTCTGTGGCCAATGAGATAGCAAGATAGGCGGGGCTAGGAGACAAGGAGGAAAGAGGAAGTAGGGGGGAGGAGTCAAGATGTAGCCCAGGGAAGACGCAGGACGCCGGCAGCGGCTCCCCATAAGAGGACCACGTGGAAATACTTAGATAAGTAGAAATGGGTTAATAATTAAGACAGAGCTAGCCCATAAACAGTAATGGTAACTGGCCGACAGGATCGTATCAAATACAGAGTCTCTGAGTGTTATTTGGGGCTGGCGCGGCTGTGGGCCCAGACTGGCGGGCTGGCGGAAACATACACGCTACACATGTGCGTGTGTAGGTCAGAGGACAACGCGGAAGAGTGGCATGTGTCTCACTCTGGCACACATTATAGTGCAGCTGGCAATGATTCACCATTAACGAGCCAACACCAGTGTCTTTAAGTAGAGCAAATATAAAACAAGATTGTGTGTTACTAGCTAATAAAAATGTCACTGAAGATCAAGGAACCTAACCTTTTATATTTTCCCTGAAAGCACTGATTTGGAATTCACTTATTCAGTGTTAATAATGAGCTTTGACTCTTCATTGTGCAAAAAAGTCTGAAGTTGCTAAATACAGTTCAGCAGAAAACCAACTGGACTAACAGCCAAACAATGCAGACTCGATCATCAAGAGGAGCTCACTCTCTGAAGCTGGCTTTAGGCGCCTGCATTTTGTGATGTGGTGTAAGGGTTACAGAACTCCTCTCCACTTTTAAAACTATAGTTAACAGTACTCACTTTGAAGAATTCCCATTCTCTTTTCTTTGTTATTAAAATCTGGTTGACTGCTTCTTTGTTTCAACTGAGATAAGACATTCCTGTGACACCTAATAAAATAGGAGAGCTTGAATCAATTCCAGAGACTGGAGAAGGCACGGAGGGACATGACCCGCCCTCCCGTTAGCGGCAGGGTCCTCCCCACTGCTCTGCTTCCCTTGCTCTCTCACTTAGTGACCCCCCACATTAATCTTAATATTTCTATTGAAAACTTCCCTTTATTTCTGAAAAGCTCAGAAATCATGAACTCCCAAACACTCTTTAAATTACAGACAATTCACTTTCCTTCTCTCCTGTGGCTTCTAAATCATTTTCTGCAGGAGAATTTTCAAAATCCCTTTATTTGGAGGTAGACCATGTACTTTTCAGCTTCCAAGACTATTTTTTAAAGTAAGTTTTTACTGGAAACGATGGATGTGGCATATTTTTTTAACAGCCCCCAAAAGCTAGTATTATTCTAATTTTATATAAAAGCAAATTAGAAACTAAAAAGCAGTGTGCCTGAACTTATACAGGTATGTTAGCCCAACCTAAAATGTAGAATTTTAGCTACACTTTTATTCACGAAAACACTCTGCAACTAGCACACCTTCCTTGCCTTTCTTTTCTCCTAAAATGTCCTATTGTATTGCATTCTACTCTGTAGAGTGCTAGCCTCTAACTCTTCACCTCTAAGTCTTGCGCCCACCTCATCGCTGCCCCACCTGGGGACAACATTTCTCTCCTTTCTCCAGCCTCCCACCAGTCCCAGTGTTCCGGAGATGGGTCTTCACGTCGTTTGATTTTACAGTGCTGGGGATGGCGCCTGGGTCCCTACACATGCTAAGCAAGTGCTCTGTTACTGAGCTGTCTTTTTATCTCCTAATGAATGCTACTCCTGCTTCCACACAATCTCAGCCACTCAGGAATGCTACCGATACCACCTTCTATCACTCCTCTGTACTTCTTGCTAGTCATTATCTTTCCAAGTACTTACCATCACTTATGTATCTTTCTTACACCTAGAGGTGTGATTTAGAATTATTTCAAGTCAGGCATTGTGGTGCATGCCTCTAATCTTCGTACTAAGAGATGACTTTTACAGTTAAGTTCCAAACTAGACTGCGTATTGAGACCCTGTTCCCTCTCCTCCCCAGATATATATACTCTAATACAGTATTTTTATGGACAAATCATGCAGCATCTTGAATTCTTAAGTCCTAATCACCAATCCTTTCAACACTAAGTTAGCCGACTCCTCCCATATATCTATCTGCTTAGTAACCCAACAGATACCTGAAATCATCTACACAAACTTTCTGCACTTTGGACATGTTACATTGTTTCTCACAGCATTTATATTAGATAAGAAAGAGTTTTTAAAAATAATTTTATAGAATTGGGATATAGGACACACATAAGAAAATGTAGCTTCTAATCCTTTCCTGTGCTAGCAGCAAGTCTGTTACAATGCTAGAATACCAGAATAAGCTCACATGCCCCACATCTGTTAGTCTAATAGCCTGTTAGAAAGTATGCAAAATATTCCTAGATTCAGTATCAAAGTCTTTATAGCTGGAAATCCAAAGACATTTCAGGGTTTTGAACATCTGTTGGGTTACAGAGGACTCTGAGCTGTATCGAATCATACCATTTACATGCCAATCTTAAAATATTTAAATCTACATGAGTTTCTTTCATTAATGATTTTAGGGACAAAGGAAAATGTCACTTTACCTTATTATGGATTCTGTATCCACTAAGCATTCAGTTTCTGATTGTTGGTCATTAACACTTTAAAAGAAAAAAAAATTCTAAGAATATATACAAATGAAATTTAGTGTAAGAGAAGTACTTGGCACAATCAAGACATACTTCAATGCACAGGAAACATCTTGGAAAGGAAGCCTGGATGGATTAAGAATGTACGGAGTCCATTAAAAGGTAGCCACCTTTTGCTCAGATGTGTTTAAGGGGTACAAAGCAAATCTGCCCAAACACAATCACACTTCCTATGTCACACTTGTTTCCCTTGCATCCTGTCAATCGCTGTTCTGCTTCTGCAGCCATCTGATGCTTGACTCTTCCTGGTTTAGTTTCCAGAATGGTTTTGATATTTGCTTGATTACCAATTTCAATCTTATTTCTAGTTTTCTCTGTAATTAGTACTCAAATTTTTTCATATGTGTTTGGTAATGAGCCAGGCATGAAGGATCCTGAGGTAATTAAGATGTTCAAAGCTAATCGAGACCCTTCAACAAGGACTGGGGTACAACCCAGTGGGCGAACATTTGCTTAAGATGTATAAAGCTCTAGACTTGATAAAATATATACACAAAGAAGCGTGTCTGTATGTGTGCGTGCACACCAAACAAGCAAACAAAAAAACCTCAAAGCAAAATAAAAACACTAAAAAAAAAAAAAAAAAATTTATTTCCAGAATTAGGGTTTATCATGGATAAATGACTTGATGTCTTGCACTGTGGAAGCACAAACCTAACAATTCTAATCAGAGACCTAGGCTTTTGTTTTTTTAGTACAACACCATATCCTGGAAAAATTTAGAGAACATTATCCTAAAATACCAGAATAATTTAATGTATACCAAAGGAAAATAGGATATGACCCCAATAAGAGGCAAAAATGAACCATGTTTCTAGTTTCAACCTCATTTCTTAAGTACACTTTCACTAAAAATAGCAAATAAATCTATTCACATTAAACTGGCATTTTCTCACTACTACTTTGCTTACCATACAATCTGTGTAAATTATGAAATAACTCTATAGTATTCTAAATATTCAAACCATCATTTAGAAAATACAGCAATTGCTTAATGATTACTTTAATAATGGCTTACTAGCATCACTTATGTTAAAGACAAAATATTCCTAAGACCTTAAAAAAATATCAAGAGTGTCCAAACCTTTTTCCTTTATTCAAATTAACTTCAGTTTCTGTTTCAGTATTAGTAGCATTTTGCTTATCAGAAGCTAGTGTCCTTGCTTTCCCATTTTCCACTACTTTTGTTGCTGCCTTAAGAAAAGGTTGAATATAGAGGAAAGGAGAAAAAAAGAATACATTAGGCATTTTACACAAGGAACATATAATCTCTTGACAGCTGCAGCAGAAGTATCATGAGAACCAAATTATTCTCATGATTCTGACAATGGTGGCACTCCCCTTCCTACTGCTTGGGTTATATGCATTATGGGAGGTTTTTTCCTCTTATAAATACAATCTTCTCTAGGCAATTTTAAACAGAATGTTAGTGGCTGGAGACATGCCTTAGCAGTTAAGAGCTTTCTTGGCCGAGGATGAGGTCAGTTCCCAGTATCTGTATTGGGTGGCTCACACCGCTCCAAGGAATGTGATGCTATCTTGTGGCCTCTGCTGGCACACATATACAATGTGTCCACATTCATGTACACACTTAAATATCCTGAAGTATAGTTACCTCAAATCAATGCAGACATTTCACTTTAACCACTCACTAACTTAAGATTTGGGTTAGATTTTAAGACTCTCTGTTTCATCATATACTTTCTCTCTCCTTCAGATGTGTACCTTCATTAGAAAAGTTGATGATTTTTCATTTAGCACACAATCCACATAACTCTTAATTTTCTCCATCATGCAGGTATAGCTGAAGTGTTGAAAAAAGGAGTGTAGTGGATCTTGCTGAGAGATTATCCTGAGTAATTTCCTCCCTAAAGGCTAAAGAAAAAACAGAAATGTATTAATATAAAACCAATTTCAAGTAAGCATATATCTGATTGAAAAACAATTATTTTGTAAATATAAACTCAGAGATACAATTAAGAGTTATAATTCTGCTTTAAAAGATCCATGTTTTTTCTTCCTCCTTTTTAATGAGGAAGAAAACAAAGCATTTCTGAATGCTATGTTTCAGATAAATATGATGAAACAAATTATAAACTTAACTGTCCACTACCCTTTAAAAACAAAACTATGGTTAAATCTGTTTACTTTCATAATCTGATTGGATGCCATTGTTTTCTGTCCTGGCCTATGGTATACCAGAACTCAGACTCCACTCTCTATAAACTCCTTGGCCGAAGTGTGCATAGCTTGTCAGCAGCAGAGTGCTTGTCTCCTCTGAGCAATAACTCAGGCTCCATCCTCAGGATTGCCACTTCCTCCAAAGTAAATGTCTTTACATATGTACAACATATTAACATGTCTGTGGATAGTAGACACTCTTATTTTCCAATGCATACGTGATGCCCCCAACACTGGGATGGATCACAGGCACCGTGTCCGGCTTTTCCTGTGGATGTTGGGAACCTGAGTGCAGGTCTTCATACTTTTACATAGCAAGTAATTTACTTCGCTGCAGCACCCCTGAAGTCCTGTGGCTTTAATCTTACACATTTGCTATATTTCCCTTAATTCTATGTTCCTAGCAATTACTTATGTTAGTGTTCAGGAAAAATTATTTGTACCACTGTCTAGTATATTGATCAATCATCATTTGTTCATATAGTTGCTTGAAGAATTTAGGTTATATGCTATTATTGCAATGCTCAAACATTTTCTCTTAATCCTTTTGTGCTCAATATAAATTTTTCTTATATAGTAGTTGTCTCAATGCTGGATTGTAGGAACATGAGGCCTGGTGATGGTCCCCAGGCCTGTGCCCAGGCCAGGCTTAAACGCATGCCCCAAGCCTGCCTCGAGTTTGGCTGCCTGTCTCCAGGTGCACTTCATATAGAAACAATTCAGCAGGGCGCGAAAGAAAGTAACCTCTGCCTAGTGACTGGTGATTAAAAAAAATGCTATTGGCCTTCCCTAGTCTCTCCACCTACTATCACCAAATGCCTTCCGCTGAAGCTCTGCCCCTACCCACCCTGAAGCTTACTTAAACATCTGCTAGGATCAATAAAAAGAGTTCCTGCCCTGACCAGGCTCCCTCTACTGTCTGGTGGGCAGGGGCTGGGGAACCAGGGGCTGGGGAACCAGGGGCTGGGGAAAGGGTGGACAGCACACTCAGCTTTCCTTAGTCCTCTCCTCTCAGGGAGGGATTGCGGAGTGGCGACCCCAACCCTGACCCCACACTGGATAAACAATAAATACTATAGAACTTGAAAAACTTGTAGGCTTGATCCTAGACTACTAATTGTGTCAGTAAGATCTGGGTTTTTCCTGATTGTCTTTAAAGCTTTATTGCTTTTAGAATACAGAGAAAACATAAATCTAGAAATGGAACTCACTGGAATGTGTGCTTGCGTATTTTGCTTTGACTCTCTAATGCACCAGTTTGTATTTTAGAGAGGAAGATATGCAGGCATCTGAGCACTCTGCCATCTTCTGGGCCAACTGTTGGTGTCTCCATCAATGAAAAATGCTGCCAGTATGGGAAACAGCTCAATGAGGCAGTGGCGATGTCTCACTGATCATGCCAACACACTTGGGAAGTTGAATACATTCTCTTAGTGCTTTATGTGTATTAGCTATATGTTTTCCTCTTATGAGACAGAAATAGGATAGAGTTTTCATTAATCTAGTAATACTAAGAAAGAAATACATGGGAAGGAAGTCTAACAAAATCACCGGGCTTTCTGCTGAAATTTCTGGGGTGTTATATCCTAGGAGAAGGGTCTTACCCTAAACTATAACCTACTCAACTAGGCTAAGACAGTCATTAATTATGCCAACATAATTAATATAGCTCCTCAACTCTATCTACAAGGACATCAAATGGCATTCTGCCTTCATCAGTTTTCAGGCAAATTAAACCTGTATGATAGTACTATTTATTTGTATGACGAACTAAAATGAAAACCACAGATAAGGTCTATAGAGCAACTGTGTTAACTACTTTGAAAAACTATAGACAGCACCTACTAAAACTGAATGTTACTTGATAAGTAAACAGCAAATAAGTACAAGTGAGCATGTCTAGCTATCACTTAGGGATTTTACTCCAAAATACACAATGAACAAAAGTGAACAGATCTGCTCCACAAGACATATTAAAGTTCTTTACAGCAAAGAATGAAATAACTTAAATGTCCAGCACAAGAAAGATAAATTGCTACATACTCATACAACAAGAAAAAGACAGGAACAAACTATTATAACCAAAGCCTTGTATATACTCCATTATAAAACAGATTTTTAATGGGAGAAGGATGGTAAGTTGTTATTGTTGGGGAAGCTTCCTCAAATGACCAGAATTGAATGAGGTTCTAGGTTCCTATTTTAAAATAGTCTCAAAAGATCTCTCTCCCTCACCACACACCCACATCCATGAGCTCGAGAACAGGATTACAGGTATGCACTATACCATGCCTGGCTGATCTTTGTTTCTGATGGTGCCAAGAAGCAAATCTAGCACTTGTACATGTTAGGCAACTGTTATGGTCTTACTATAGAACTCCATTCCTAGCTCCGATGTAGGGGCTCCTCGCACAAGTGTGTTCCTTGGTACAAACATATCAACTTAAATAACTGGAACATATTATTTTCTTCTAGCGGTTTAGATGTTCAATAAAAAAATTGCTAAAAATGTAAGATTATCTTTTCTTTCTTTGAAGATATTTAATTTACCCCAACACACTGTTTTTTAATATTTTAACAACTAGAGGCCTACTGACTGTATTAACATACACAGACAAACTTCAAATGATCATATAACAAATTCCAGCTGGGTGTGGTGTCATGCTCTTGAGATTGCATCTCAAGAAAAGAAAAGGGAAAAGAAAGTTTAGAAAATGGGGAAAGAAAATGAGGTGGGGATTCTAGAAAAATAAGCAGGTTATTCTGCCTCTCTATATTGATGCTGCCTAATATGGCAGCTGCCAACCCCCAATGTAGCTTCTAAACCCTTGAAATGTGTATATTAAGTTGGACATACTTGAAATATAAGTAATTGATATACTAAAGTTTTGTATTGATTATTGTTAGAATTATTTAATATACTGGGTTAGGTGAAACATTCCTTTTCTCCAACTTTCTTTCCATGTTCCTCACCCCATATAAACAGCTGTAAAATGAATTCTATCGTATTAATATAATTACCGAGTGAGATTCTGGATCACAAAATACTCTTTCAAACACTTCTTCTGCTTCTTTAAAGCTGCCATTTTCCATACAAACAGCCACGGCCTTAAAGATGACATACACAAACCTTAAATTGCTTTTGAAAATATCCAACCATTACTTAACTAGGTACATAGTTAATTCTGAAAGACACCATTTTAAACATTTTTATGCACTTTCATTTGACAAATATATAAGTAGATTTTCAATGATGAAATAACTATGGCTTAAAATAATTAAAAAATTCTTACTAGTCCTATACACATTTATAATACTATGTTCAATATCTCTAAGCAGAAATTAATAAATAAATAGATTAGAAGTGAATTTATTATCTCACCACTCATTCCCAAATGCTCTAAATTGTGGAGACCTCACACCTACCTCCATAGAACTGTGGTGTGAAGCAGAGACAACAGAGTAACAGAAAGACCACATACTAAATGCTACTGTCATCTCAACTGTCTAGCAGTGTAGTAAACAGTCAGCTTTCTTTAGAGTCTCCAAGACTGTGAAAACACAAAAAAATCTCTTTTTTTTCTCAATTGAATTCTTACAAGAAGCAGGCGTTTTTCTTCCCAGTGTTATCTCCAGGTCCTAATGTCAATGAGAATTTCAATGACAATCACATTAAGCAGGAAACCTCCTTGAGTTTCTCTCTCTCTTGTGCAACTTAAGAAACACCAATTATAAAACTCCTAAACCTGAGGGAAAATGTATGAATTAAGGAAGTCTTGCTTTAGCTTCAGGTAGATGTTGGACTTTCCTAGCTTCGTATTCTTAAGCAGTTACTATAATTCAAGTCTTAGCATGGTTAAAATCTACATACTCCGCCTCACAAAAGTCCACACATGGCATGTGTGAGACCCCAGGCTCAGTCTGAGAACCAGGAGAATAACACCTCATGATAAACAAGCAAACCAAATCTCCTGCTATTTCCCCCTGAACTTATAGTCCTTGGGTAGGAAAGAGGGGAGCATGAACCCCTAGTTTTAAAGTTTGTTTGGTAATTTTTAAATAGCGACAGTGCTTCCTGCAACGTGGAGGCAACATGCACCTAAATATGAAACCCTGAGTCCTGGGCCTTGCGCCTGTGTGAAGATGAGGAGTAAGGGCCGATGTTCTAATGAAAGCTTTCACTAAGACGCTTACATAGCACAATTGCTGACAGGTTATCTGTAATCGGGATGTTACATGTTTTCATACTTGTGACAGTGAATACTCACTCTCAAATTTCCTGGACTTTGAAGCGTATTTCTAGAAAGGGCTGAGAAGACCTGCCCTGCATATGGGCAGCACTAGTCCAGGGGTGATGGTTATGTTATGGGCTGTGTAGAAAGAAGTAGGTGAATACCAGCTTCCTGACTGTGGACAGGAGATGACCAACTACTTCATACTCCTGTGCTACACCTCCCCCAATATGGACTGCATCTTCTCAAATTATCAGCTTCTTCTCTGACTACCCTTTTCCTTTTTTCCTCAGAAGATTTATTTTCCTTTGTGTATAAATCTGTGTAGACACACATGTGCAAGTTCCTGCAGACCAGACAGGGAACCAGAGTTACGTGGGTGCTGGGTACTGAACTGTTCCTAACCACTGAGCCATCTCTACAGCCTCTCCTTAGTGTTTCCTGTTGGTATTTTGTTTCACCAGTGAGAAAAGCATTGATACAATATTCTAGCAAAACAATGAACACAAAGTAATACTTATACCTGAATTCTAATTAAATTGTGTATTTCTTCATTAAGTTTGTCATGTTCTTTTTCAATTGAATCCCAAATCATCAGGGCTGATTCCAAGGGTGTAATACGTTCATCACTTTCAAACTGTGCATCTTTTCAAACAGAAAAGAAAATTAACTGGAAGTACACTCTTAAAAACTTCATTCTTTTTCAAACTTATCAACTATATACTACATAGAGGCAGTTTTCATACACAACAGTTTTGGGAAAGACTTTTCTAAGTAAATTTGCACACACACAGGAAAAATAAAACCACTGATCATAAAAATCAGAAACTTTTTATTTTTTTTAAGACAAGGTCTTGCTATGTAGCCCAGGCTGATTTCAAGCTCCAGTTCTTTCTGTCTTGGCCTCCAAAGTGCTGGCAACACAGGTATGTACCACCACTGGCTGATGGGAGATGTTATTCTGTAAATATGTTTCTCATACTGGTTAATTAATAAAGCCCTGTTGGCCAATAGGAAACTAGATAGGCGGGGCTAGGAGACTAGGAGAAAAGAAAAAGTAGTTAGGAGGAGTCAGGAGTTAGAGCATGGAGAAAGAAGATGCCAGCAGCGGCTTCCCGATAAGATGACCACGTGGAAATACTTAGATAAGTAGAAATGGGTTAATAATTAAGACAGAGCTAGCCCATAAACAATAATGGTAACTGGCCAACAGGATTGTATCAAATACAGAGTCTCACAGTGTTATTTGGGGCCAGCACGCCAGACCGGCGGCGGGCAGGCTGGCGGAAAACATACATGCAACAACTGGCTACCATTTTAGGTGCCTTGAAGGTAAAAATACTCTTATGCAATCCCAGGACTTTGGCGGCTAGAACCATTTACTAGCTATATTCCTCTAGTTTCATAGCTGTTTTGGTTCATTTCAACTTAACTATAAAATACTTGAATATATTCATGAGAATTTTAAAGCTGGGTTTAATAACTTCATACACTAAATAGCACATCCACATTAGCAGTTTTAAGGATTTTAATTTTCTGTTGGCCTCTTTTGGCATTTCCAATATATCAGAATTTTAAAAATGTATTAATTTATAATCCAAGTTGTGTTGAGTAATTAAGATACAAACACAAAGAAGACACCACCATGCATGGTGACTCAAGTCTATATTATATTCCCAGCACTTCTGAGGCTGAGGCAGAAGCATGACTCACAATTCAAGTCTAGCCTGGGTAAGACCTTGTTTCCAAACAAACAAACAAACAAACAAACAAACAAACAAACAACAATTCCTGTCCATATGTGTTTCACATATCCATAAATGATACAATGTGGACTTTCTTAGAAGTATATTATTATGACAGTGGCTCTCCATGTTTGCTCTACTTCAGAATCATTCAGAAATTTTTAAACATATGGATGACTAGGTACATCTGGAAATTGTTTAAGCTCTAGAATACGACCTAGGGATGTAGTTCAGTAGAACACTTCCTTCACACACATGAAGCCAAGAAGAAATAATAAAAAAGGATAATGAGAAAATATCCAAGATATACAGACAAGATGAAGTAAACATTTGGGGAAGCTGAGATGGAAAGTAAGGCAGAGAAACACAAAAGACATTCTTACTAACAAAGAAAGCTTATCAGGCAACTCTCCTTGCTCTCTCAAGCAGGACTAGAAACCTGGGAGAGGTCACAGCTAAAAGTGGGAGAGGCAGATACCAGCACTCTTAAAGAGCACTTACTGTGTGTCTAAGAACAGGTAGGTAATCTCAGAGGATGGCATGACCTTGTACCCAAAAGACCCGAACATCTTTACCACAAAACACTTGGACTTGATAATAATCCCTTTTAGTGAAGTAGCAGAACATAAAATCAAAACGCAAAGTTCAGTAGCTTTCCTTTATATACCAATAAGTGAATTGAGAAAGACATTAGGAAAAAAAATCTTCATCACAATAAAGTACCAAGGACTAAACCTAATCCAGGAGGTAAAAGATGTGTATGATGAGAAATTTAAGATGCTGATGAAGTTGAAGACACTGAAGATGAAGACTCCCACACTCACAGACTGACTGTAAAAAATGGCTATCGTTATGAAAGTGATCAACAGATTCAATGTAATCCATAAAAATTCCACTTACATTTTTCATAGAACTGGGGAAAAACCCCTAAAGTTCAAGTGGAAGAACAGAAGGCCCAATAGGAAGCAAGATGGGCAAAGCGATGGGTAGGGGTCACATAACCACCTTTGCTCTAACTAGGAAAACAGTAAAACCCTGTTTTTACTGGAAATATGTAAAACCCTGTTGCAAAGGACAAGCAGTGGCATGGAAGCAACGGCAAGGCCCACCAGAACTGTGAAGGGGTTTCCTTGCTTGGAAGTGGGCTGCTGAGTTGTACCTGTTTCCTGCTGTCTTCCCCAGGCTTGCTTTGGATGGGGTCTGAAGATGTGATAGAGCAGGCAGTATTTGACAGGGGAAAGGGGAAACAAGAGAAGCTTCTGATGGGTCCCTTGACATTGGGTTGGCAGACTGGAAACTAGTGAAACTGACAGTACATGACTGGCTTTTGCTCACAGGGCACCTGTTGTAATGTAGGAGGTCTGGAAATCCCTGATCTTAGATCTTAAGAAATACTCAGGCATGGTGACACACACCTGGAAGTCCCTGTACTCAGGAGCTGTGGCAGGAGGACTATGAATTTCCAGGCAGGCGGGTTACATAAAAGTATGTCTTCTGAGATGAGAAAACTGGCTATAAACATTTTTTCCTCTTATCTTATTTTACAGCTCTGTGGAGCTGAAGACAGGAGCTTCTTATAAGCACTCAGCAGTTAAAATGCAACTAGTCCAAACACTAGCATAAAACACTACATCATAAACTTACAAAACACAAACAAAACCCTAAACTTTAACTATTTCCTTTGAATCACTTATGATGAAACACTGACTCTCTTGCTCACTAATCTTTGCGATTTTTATCTAAGACATATATTCAAAACAGAATCCGGTACACTTAAGGATTAAGCCATGAGGTCAGGATGAATATGTATGGCTCAGTGGTATAGCACTGGACTAATGTGTACAAGACCCTGGGTTCAATTCCTGCTTCTGCAAAAATGAACAAACAGAGCAAGTCAACCACAGGTTACTCACAAAATCTTTTTTTTTTTTCCCTTGAAGGGAAGATAATCTGGAAATAAACTAAGATATACAGAGTAACTATTATGTGTAAAGCACTGACTTAGAATATTCTGCCACATTTGATTTATAAAACCACCCAATTAACTACAGAATACTGTAAGTTATAGTCTGCAATTTTCCAATTCTCTACATCAGCCACAGGCCCTAACCTACATATAGCCCTCTCTTCTGCATCCACTCTAGCCCTGTTGTGTAGTAGTTTCCTTCTATTTCAAACATTCCATCCTGTAGGGGAGTGTATAAAACTTGGGAAGTAATCAACTCAAAAGACTCAGGAAGTCCCTGAAACTTTCCAGATATACAGGTTCCTCCCACACTGCTCTATGGCTATGTAGAGGCTACCCAGGAGAAGAGATTCCCTAACCTGTTGAACTGCCTACAAGTTATCCAGAGAGCTCCAGAATTTCAGTTTTCCTGAGCTACCGCTCATGTTGGCATGAGCTTTTGATGATGCAATTGCCTTTTGAGTTGTCCACTACCCTGTAAGTAACTACACTAAACCAACTGGTTTACCAAGTTAGAATTTGTTATCAGTGTTACTTTGGTTTGTCATGGGTTCCATATTGTGGGAGATCGTTAATCTCCCCAGGGGATAACACCAGGCAATGAACCATGGACATAATGAACCATGAACATAAGAGAGACAGATTACAACTACAAATTGTGTTTTCTTGTATGAGGACAAAGTTTAAACAGGTGCTAGTAAACTGTATGTATGGTAGCTGTCATCACTAAGTTATATAAGAAACGTTAACGGAAATCTCCAGCAGTCTATGAAATGTAGCCCTCCCGCTAAAACATCTGAATCTAGGAGTCAAACTCATGGTGAAGCAGAATGGCTCTATTGTTTTAAGAAGCCCCTTAAATGATATGAAGCAGGCCAAAGTTTGAGAGTCACCATTCTAGAAAGATAAAACTGCATTTCTTTATTTGCTTTAGACATGCTTATGCATTTGCTTATGCATGCCAGATGCAGGTAGGCAAACTTTCTCTTCCTCCCAAAAGGAAAATATAGCGCTCACCAGTTTCTCATGTCTTATATTTAAGCATAAATTAAAAGATTTCTAATATAAAATAAAAATTTATATTTACCAAGAGATTTTCCCGCTGCAATTCTTGTCAAAAACTGACATATATATACAGTTCTCAATTGGTAAGCTGTAAGACTAGGTATTCCATGAATAATAGCTAAAAAAGAAAAGACTTCTATTAAAATATTATCACAACCTAACAGCCACAATTCAGTGTTAAGTGCTAGATTATAAACACTTGGGAAGGCTATTCTTGGTTCTCCACTTACTACATTTAGAGTTAACTCAAACAAACAAAATGGCTGGACACATCTAGGAGTGATTTTTCTGTTTAATTGGACCATCTCAAGTGGGAAGCTCCACTTCTAATCAGAATTTAGGTGGGAAGACAAACCTTTAATCTAGATCTTTGAGGTAGGAAGATCCACCTCTAAGTCTAGGCCACACGTTTTGCTGGAAGCCTATATGAAGGACATGGAAGAGGAAAGCTCTTCTTGCCAGCTTCCTCTCACCGTCAATAAATATCCCTTCACTGACATTAGAGCCTGCTTTTTGGGGATTCCCGCACACACTGAAGAACAGCTGAGGCATCAAGCCTCATGGACCGAACCATCACTGGATACACAGGCAACCATCATTGGATTAGCTGGACCACAGCCTGTAAATCATTTTAATATATCCTTTTCTACATGTAGATTTATCCTGTAACCTGTTACTCTAGAGAACCTTGACTAATATAACACTCAACAAAAACTGATCATAAACTTAGAACTACAGATTCTAATTATTAAGTTTTTTAAAACTCAGGAAAATTTTGTTCTTACACAATGTAATTTGTGAAATACTCAAAAAAACTTTATAAGTACAAAAGATTCACATCTAAATTATAAAATGCATCAAACTTCTACTCTGAAATTTATACTATGACATTCTTTTATTTTTCCTTTTTCTTTTTTTGGTTTTTTGAGACAGGGTTTCTTTGTGACTTTGGAGGCTGTCCTGGAACTAGCTCTTGTAGGTCAGGCTGGTCTGGAACTCACAGAGATCTCCCTGCCTCTGCCTCACAAGTACTGGGATTAAAGGAGTGCACGATCACCGCCCGGCCAAAAAAAAAAAAAAATGTATGTATTTATGTATGTATGTATGTATGTATGTATGTATGTATGTTAAGTTTGCTCCATTCATAAAGATTGATTTTTTTAAAAAAACATTTATTTCCCAAGTAATTGCATACTCACAAAGATGCACTTAGCAGTGAATATGTATACTGGTAAGCCAACCACATTCCTGGATCTTTCTCATCTCACATAAACTTGAGATAAACTTGGGTCTCATTCTTCACGCACTATCAAACCTTTTTTGTTTTTAAACATTTAAACAAAGATTTGTTTTTATTTTATGTGTATGGGTGTTTTGCCTGCATGTCTGTCTGTATAACATTATAACACATGTGCATACAGTGCATGCTGAGGCCAGGAAACATTAGATACCCTGGAACTGGAGTTAGACACTGCCGTGGGAGTGCTGAGAATCAAGCCCACCTTTTCTGGAAGAGCAGTTAAGGTCTTAGCTGCTGAGCCAGCTCTCCTCACCCACCCTCGCCCTTTAAAGAAGGCCTCCCACTGGCCTGAAGCTTGCCAAAGCAGGCTAGGCTTCCCAGTGCTGTGAAGACTAGAGTGTTAAGTTTTTTTTTATATGGGTTCTGGGGATCAAACTAAGGTCCTTGCAAGACAAGCATTTACAAGCTGAACTATCTCCCTAGGCACCCCCCCAAGTTCTTAAATTTTTCTATAATCTGAATACAGAAACTATCTACTATAGTTTGGAGTGAGGGTGTCTTTTTAATGCTCCTTTGAAATCAGTGTGATCGCTCCCAGACACACTGCTCTTAACTTAAAATAACAGGGGTAGTTGAGATTATGCTTCCTTTGAAAAATTGCCAATGTTGCTCTTTCGCTCGACTAGGAGCTGGGCGTCACAATGAGTGGATTCATCACAGTTCCCGGTGCAGAAACATCCAGGACTGTGCAGGACATACCTCTTCTTTCTAAGCGCTGACTGAGTCAGATATGTGTTACAATGACACAGAGCCAGCATACTGCATAGGCATTCACCGTGATGTTTCCAACGCTATCACAGAGTAAGCGCAGCCCATTCTCAACAGAAGCATACCGAAGTGACTTCATTTCGGGATTTAAGCTTTTCTACTTAAAGTCAGTTACCCACGCCAGAGCTCCAGCTTTATCTGTGAGGGAACTTTCTTAAACTGTAACACACGGATTGGGAGCACCCGTTAACCTACCAGCTCCTAAGACCAACAACTCACATCTCTAGAAATAACCGGAGTGCTGCTGGAGCTGAGATGCAGTCTGTCAATACGGCTTCTGGCCACCACTGGCGGGCTGTCTGTCCCCAGTGTGTGTGTGTGTGGTGCGTGCATGTGCGTGTGTGTGGTGTTTGGTGTGTGTGGTGCACGCGTGTGTGTGTGGTGCGTGTGGTGCATGTACGTGGTGCGTGTGCGTAGTGCGCGTGGTGCGTGTGGTGCGTGTGTGTATGTGTGTGGTGCGTGTGTGTGTGGTGCGTGTGTGTGTGTGTGGGGGGGTGTTTGGTGTGTGTGGTGTGTGCGTGTGGTGTATGTGTGTATGTGTGTGTGTGCGTGTGTGTGTGTGCGTGTGGTGTATGTGGTGTATGTGTGTGTGTGCGTGTGGTGCGTGCGTGTGTGTGTGCGTGTGGTGTATGTGTGTGTGTGGTGCGTGTGTGTTGTATGTGTGTGTGTGGTGCGTGTGCGGGTGTGTGGTGCGTGTGTGTTGTATGTGTGTGTGTGGTGCGTGTGCGAGTGTGTGGTGCGTGTGGTGTATGTGTGTGTGTGTGGTGCGTGTGTGTTGTATGTGTGTGTGTGTGGTGCGTGTGCGGGTGTGTGGTGCGTGTGCGTGTGGTGTATGTGTGTGTGTGGTGCGTGTGCGGGTGTGTGTGTGTGCGTCGCTTGTAAGTTACCAGGCCGATCGACCCAGGCTGCTGGGCACCTCTAAAGGAACACCTGGGTGGTAGGGAGCCAAAGGAGGCAGTGGCAACTGGACTGGCTACCATTTCCAACACGTTAACCCATGGTGTCCTCCTGTCGGGGGGCGGGGTCCCAGCTAACGGGACGCAGCCCCCGGCCCGCCCGGCCCGCGCTCACCTTCCGCACTGTCACGAGTGCGGCGGAAGTCCTCGGAGCGGCCGTCGCGGAAGGCTCGGCACAGAGAGAGGCAAAGGAAGTCGAGCATCCAGCCCGCAGCCACGGCCTCCGCCTCGGCCACCAGCTCCGCGTCGTCTCCTGCCGGCTTCTTCACCTCCCTCTCTGGAGACTCCGCATCCTCCTGGCCCGCACGAGCCCGCGCGTCCCGGGCCGCGAAGGCCACAGCCGCCGCCATGTTAAACCGAGCGCGCGCACAGGCGCTCCGCTCGCGCCGGGCGCCGATTGGCTCGAGCGTGGAGTGGAAGCCAGCCAATCGTACCGCTAGGGTGGGGCGGGTGGCTCGAACTTAGCTTCCCATTGGCTGGGACCTGCCAAATTGCCTGTCAGTCTGAGGCAGGGCTTTCAGCTGATGGAGGAGCTGCTGTGGGGATAGGCTAGGATTGAAAAAAAAAAAAAAAAACATTTAAATGCAGTCTGCGCTGGTTGGTGCGCATGGAGAGGGTTTTTCCCTGCATTTTCTGACTTCTTGGCGCCGCGAGTCCGTAATCCCGTAATTATCTCCACTCGGGAGGTGGAGGCAGGAAGATTAGGGATTCAGGGTTATTGTCAGCTACAGAGTACAGGTCAGCCTGGGGCACGTGGAAGAAAAAATGCTAATTAGAACTTAAAACTTGCTCCTATTTTCTAAATGTAAACACAAGTACTTATTTAACCCAGTTACAGCATGATCATGCAGAGTATTCTTTCCACTCTGAACGTTCACCTTATCGAAATCTGGGGCTTATTGAAACACATTGCTGGGGAGTTCTGGCTGGGGTCGGGGCTGGGATTTTCAAGTCTAGTGAGTCCCCACTGATGCTCAGGCTGCTAGTCTGAGGACCACATTTGGAAGACTACTGCTATTCAGTGTCCGCATTAACTGCGGGGTGTTTCCATCAGGCTCTGAAACTAGAATACATCTTGTGTGATATTAAGTGAATGTCCCTCATAATTATTGCTATTAGCTGTACTATTGAACAACACCCCAAGTCCCTGCATGTTTATCTTGGTTTGGGCAAAGATGGGCGATCTGGTTATTTTTCTCTTTAACTGTAAGTACAGTAGAGTATACACTTGGTGAAGATTTACCTAACATGATTGGTGCATGGTCAGGTGTCAAGGAAGCCCCACCCTCTTACCTTAAACTAAACCTCTCTTCCCCCTAGCTTCTGTCTGTATTTTGGTTACTTGAGAACTGTAAACATTGCAGCTCAGAGATTGAAACCCGACCAATTACCACCCTGAAATCTTCACCCTGGAAAGACCCCTCCCCTAAGAAGCCCTATATAAGCCCTGTACCTATTCGGTTGGGAGCTGCCATTTTCCACCCTGATGGAAGCAGCCATCCTCCTGAATTTTTCCCTCCCAATAAATCTACTAAATGAGAATTGGGTGAAGCCTTCTTTTACTGGAATGAATGGAGTGGAAGAAAGAAGGGGCCAGGAGTGGGGGCCAGGGCTCCTCTAGGAGGGGCAGGGCCAGGGCCCCTCTAGGACACCAAGTTCAGGCCCAGGGCCAGTGCTAGGGCCCCCTAGGGCTCCAGGTCTCCCTTAGGGGCATCAGAGCAAGGGCCTGGGCCATGGCCAGGAACAGGAACACAAGGGCCAAGGCCAGGGTCCCCCTGAGGGTCACCAGGCCCAGGGGCACCCTTAGAGGTGCCAGGACCAGGATCAGGGCCACCTTTATGGGTGCCAGGACCAAGTCTAGGGCCAGGGCCACCCCCTGGGGTGCCAGGGCCAGGGCCCCCATCAGGCCTGTGCTGTTAATGCCTCATAGCCCCATAGTCACCCGATCAACAAGAAGGTGAGAGGGTGCTGACCAGTCAGCACAGTTGTCCAACCAAAAGACTGGTGATGTCCAGGGGTTTACCATGATTCGAAACACCAAAAGCTACTTGATGGTGTTCAGAGCTTTTAAACAGGGACTGGGATGTAGCCCAGTGATAGAACACCAGCTTAGCATATAGGAAGCCTTAACCTTGATCCCTAACACCACGGAAGATAATTTAAAAATAAAAACAAAACAAAGGCAAAAACAAACGCAAAGCCTTCAAGCAGGAATTTGGTGCTTTATTTTGTCTTACCTCTTGTTCGCAAGCTTTGTTTTCTGCATGTCGGCCTCTTGAATGTTATCCAAGCAAGCCTGTCTTGTCTCCCCAGCTGCAGAGCATCCCCGTCTCTGCAGGGTGTTTCCCATCCACAGCTTTGCCTCCTGCTTCAGAGTGTAATTGACAGGCATCTGCCAATGCTCACAGTTTTGTGAGCATCCTCTTTCCCAAGTCTAGCTAGCTGATGCTGTTTGGAACTTAGTTAGGATCATGCAGTGTGTTACTGGAATTAAACAGCCTTGTAAGTTATTCTGTCAAAAGAAGAAATACTTAAAAAAACTTCCCTCTTAGATGGGGAAGGAGAACTAATGACAAAGTATCATAATGACAGTCTTTCCTGGTGAGAGGGAAGTTTGTTGATGAGTGTCAGTGACAGCGTACTTTCTCAGTCACATGACTAGGCTGTGCGGTATTCTTGCTGGCATACTGATTACTGCTGCCTTATAAATGCCAATTTGGACCAAAGTTAGAGAGCTTGTTGTAGTTCACCTTCGCCTAAGAGGCAGCTACCAAACCAGCTAGTGTTCCAAGAAAAAATGGTAAATCTTGTGGGAAAATGGCAAATATTGTCCAAAGATGGTGACTGGAGAGTGCTTCCATGGATGGTAAAAATGAAACAGTGGACTGCTGGTTGTGTAAAAAGCCCGGGGCACAGTCACAGGAATGCAGAACATTGTAGAGACGGTCTTTAATCTATGGGACTTGAGATACACCATAACCATGAGAATGACAAGAACTGAAGTCCACAGTGGAGGAATTTCTCTAGTTCCGCAATGATACATAAGACATTTGAAGCTCTAAAGAGAAAACCTGGCATGGCACCCCAAGAATTTCCCAGCATCCTTTGGATGCTGTGATCTGTTTCTTTCTAGTTTGTGTTAATTATTCCACAACAGTTCTAGTCAGTGAATGGTTGTTGATTGTTGCTTCATTCATGGCTGTGACAAAATACTGACAAAATGAACTTTCAAAAGCTTACAGAAGGGATGGCCTGTTTGGCTCACAGTTTGCCGTGAGGGAGGACGTTAGTGACAGGAGCTTGAAGTAGCTTTCGAATTACATCTGCAGGAAGAGAGCAACGGGACAGGAAGACAGGAATGCTGGCATGCTTGGCTCTTCCGCTTGATAAGTCTGGGATTCCAGCTCATGGACTGGTGATGCCCACATTGGAGGTGGTTCTTCCTGCCACAATACCCCAATCCAGAAACTCCCTCAATGACACAGTCAAAATTTTTCTACTAGGTAATTCTACATTTTTCTTCAATTAAATATCTGTATTAACCATAAGTACTTACTCTATCCTAAACATTTGACTCCAAGGAAAATTTGAAAAATAACAATAAATTTAAAATTCCATGAGTTACTGTCCTTTTGACTCATACATTATTACAGACCCCCCTCAATAATAAACGAGAGGGAAAAGCGTGACAGATCTATTTAATCAATATTTTGCGTGACACCAGAGCCCTCAGAATGAAAATCAAAGACCTGGGGAAGATTGCTCGTTTTATACTTAGACTCAGTAAAGAATGGACAGCTGTTCAGAACTGTAATTAGACCAAAAAGGGATGAGATAATATGACCAGCTGAGGGGGAAACCAGCCAGGTCTGTGTGTCAAGATTCTTCCCAATCTTTCTATGTAGCATTCCCTCCTCCCAGGTGTGAGACAGGGTACTTCTGGGATGGCTTATCAGATGGGAAGGCTGGAGCGTTTCTTCTTACCTAGACAGGAAGGGGAGGGAGAGGGTAGCCACATTCTTCAGCTTGGGCCTTGTGTAAGAGAAAAGGGGGGCTAGAGAGATGAGTCAGTGGTTAAAAGCACCGACTGCTGTTGCGGAGGACCTGAGTTCAATTCCCAGCACATTCTTCTGACTTCTGTGGGCATGTGGAACACATACACATGTGCAGACAAAGCATTCACATACATAAATGTACAAAAAGAAAAGCAGACATTAATGATTGAGAGAGAGAGAGAGTCCTGTGACTCAGCTCAGGACAGAGGAATTCTGCCTTCTGACTCCCTTTGAGGAGCACGAAGGGGCAGCATGACACAGTGGAGACCTTTTGGCTAAAAGTACTCAGGGTGCCAAGGTGCCACCTGGGGAGAGCTTCTTCTATTAAAACATGTCTCCTACACTGGTTCTGTGACCTATTCTTTGCATCTCATTATTATTTACATCCCTCTAAGTGATTCTCCGAGTTTAATCTCACTGGGGAAGACTAGCTCTCTGGACAGAGAAATGCCCTATAAGACTTAAGATCACCTGGCATGGCTGTCAGTTTGAGCAGCAGGAACACCACGGAGCAGGGGACATTCATACATCCTAAGTGGCACGTCTGTAGTTGGGGCACAGGGTGGGGCTTGGCCCTCCTGCACCACTGCTTGTGAGAACCTGTGTTTGCCATAGTCTCAGGAAGAACTATAGACTTTGGTTTTAATGTGTTAGCCTTGGGTAGCAGTGGTGTGTGGCTCCCATAATCCTGTATCCACAGACCCCAGGGCTGGATATTTTATCTGCTGTAGAGTGTGGTGTTTCCTGCCCTGTCAGCCAAGTGACCGCCAGAGATGCCAGCTTTGCCACTCAGTTGTCTGATACCACAGGGAGGGTATGAAGGTTCTAATAACTTGGAGACATGAAGAAGAAGCAAGGGAGTGGGAAAAGGAAAATACACTATTGTTAAAATCCTCCTAATAAATACAAATGCTTTAAGAATTGTGTGTAATGATGGGAGGTGGTTCACCTGATTGCCTTTCATTTGTGTGTGTGTGTGTGTGCTCCCAAGTGTGTGAGCACACATGTATGCACACCTACAGTTACACAGGCCAACCTGGGATGATCTCAGTTACTCTCACCTCCCACATGTGTTAAGGCAGGTCCCCCCCCCCACCGGCTGCCGCCGGTCCTGCCGCCAAGGTTCCGCTGCTACGTGAGCCCCAAATAACACTCAGAGACTCTGTATTTGATACAATCATGTTGGCCAATGACTATCATTGTTAATGGGCTAGCTCTGTCTTAATTATTAACCCATTTCTACTTATCTAAGTATTTCCACGTGGTCATCTTATCAGGGAGCCACGGCTGGTGTCTTCCTTCCTCCCTGGTCTACATCTTGACTCCTCCCAACTACTTCCTCTTTCCTCCTCCTGGTCTCCTAGCCCCACCTATCTTGTTTCCTATTGGCCACAAGCTTTACTACTTAACCAGTATGAGAAACATATTTACAGAGTGGCATCTCCCATCACACATGTCCTTGAACATGGAGTGGGTCTGGCTAGCTCACTTGCTCTAGGGAGTGTCTTTCTCTGCCGTCCACACATAGGGATTAAGAGGTCAACATCACATCCTCTGATGTCCACAGATCCCGGGAGCCAAACACAGAGGTAAACGCTCTACCCCCTGAGCCATCGCCTCAGCCCTTGATTGCTTAAGGAATTCTCTGCACAAAATTCCAGACAGCCCAAACTGATGACTTGCTTCTGAAACCCTAAATGAAGAATGATTGCCTGGCCGACGAAATATTCGTGAGGCCATCCAGGGCACTGATCATTATGAAGAAATGCTTTTGCCAGCAGCCACCTGGCTGCAAAGGAATTCCAGCCCTTAGCCGGCTGGCCTCTCTCCAGATGTCTTATGCTTTCTTTCTTCTCTCTTCACCCGATCCCAGTCATTACTTAAAGAGTCCACCTCCTGTGATTACAAAAGGGGCACCTGGGTTACCCCAGTTGAGTACCTCTTTTCACATCTTTGAGGAGACAATTTAATCCAACTGTGATGTCACCTGTGCCACAGCTGATTCTAGAGCCTTCACCCTCTATCTGTCAGATGCTGTTTGGGGAATTCAGGCACTTTAAATATCACCCCAATAGGACACATGGCAAAGTGCTCTTTCTCTGAGCAGAGCCTGTAGCTAAGCAGGACACCAAAGTGATGAGACCGGATGTTAACATAGTGGTGTCATTAGGATTCCATGAGCAAAGGCATAAGACGTTCTTAAGCCATCTTTGGCATATGCGTGGTGTAGAGTTCACGGGTGTAGGTGTGGCAGCCACAGTTCACACTGTGTCATGTAGGAGAGCTTAACCATGGCCCACAGCTGTTCACAAAGGCATGTTCAGGGGAAGGACAAGGGACACTGCAGGGGTGCTAGCTATAGTCACACAGCACATAATGACTTTTGGTCAGTGATGGGACACAAAAGCCATAAGCAGAAGATTATAACTGGACACATAAGCTGAAGATTATAACTGGAGCTAAGAAGTTTCTAGCATCTAATATCTGTGTGTAGTATATGTCCTAACACAACACATAACTCACGAGTGGTGGCAAGACTGCATAAACAGATGTAGTATTGCTTAGTGTGGTAGTGACACCATACATACAAATCTGCCTCCTGACAGACACATGGCACATACAAATTATGCACAACGCATAGCATTCATAACAGACAACTTTGCCTTGTCTATTTACTATGTCATATTGGAGATGTATGAATAGTAAAATAACATTGTTGCTGGTTCGTGTATCTGTTATTTCAGACCTTTTCTCCTTGTCCAATGAGCTCGTTTAAATGAGTTCACCCTCAAACAGAATGGTATGTGGCGCTGGCATTAGCCTCCTCAATCGTGTGCAGGTTCCTCATGATTGTAACGGGGGCACAGGGAGTGACAAGCTTGCATGTTTGGTGTGTGTAAATGCAGCCTAGGATAATGCATAATGAGGAAACTGCTTGTGAATATTCCTCAGAATAGCTGCCTGTCATTAAGTCATGCATGACTAATGAGCAGTGTGAATGCTGGACAGGTCAGGGCAGGGAGCAAGTCCCAGAACCCAGGAAGGGGAGTAGTTCCAACAGCTAGTCTGACAGGTGCTGTGGCATTCATGGAAGAATGTGGCAGCCCACAACCATCTGCCAGAAGGGAACATCATACCCAAGGCATGAACGATGCTCCTCCACTCCTCTGGCCCTCTCCCAGCTTCTAGCACCTCCTTCCACTTGGTACCGATTGGAAGGGAGGCTGTTTTCACAATCCATATGAGTCAGCCCTCTAAGCCTCAAAATGCAATGAGAGAGGCAGCAGAAGTTCCCCGGAAGAGCTGAGGAGATGCTCGGCAAATCAGAGCACTTGCTGAGCAAGCATGGCTGTGTGGTTCGAGTTCAAATCCTCAGCATCATGTAAAAGTCAGGCATGGTCACGTGTCCCTGGAGACAGAGACAGGCAGATCCTGGATCTATAGGTTCAGTGAGAGACCCTGTCTCAAGGGACTAAGGTGAAGAGTGTTAGAGTAGGAAAGTTGACATCATCTTCTGGTCAAACACAGAGACACACACACACACACACACACACACACACAGACATACACATACACAAACATACACATTTACAGACATACACATACATACAGGCACACACACATACACAGACACACACACACACACACACACACACACACACAGACATACACATACACAAACATACACATTTACAGACATACACATACATACAGGCACACACACACACACACACACATACACAAACATACACATTTACAGACATACACATACATACAGGCACACACACACACACACACACATACACAAACATACACATTTACAGACATACACATACATACAGGCACACACACATACACAGACATACACACACACACACACACAGAAACACACACACACATACACATGATGACGACAATGATGATGAACTCCCGGGTAGAGCTGATATATTCCTAGTTCATCTGCTCCTGATGACCTAAATGTCAAGTAGACTAAGCATGGCATCAGAGCTACAGAGTGCACACAGCTTGAGGTTTCCACACAGACAGCATCTGACTTAGGAGGTTGGGGGGAAGTAAGTAACCAGTTCTAATTAGCACCTGAAGGGTGTATAAACAGTGCCTGGAAACCAAGCTGACAGCTGCCAATTTGTTCTCTTAGGCAGCCTATGCTTTCTCCGGTAGTATTTACTCAACAAACAAAAAGATAATACAGGGGTAACATTTGCTTTGCACTTCTCCAAATTCATTGTCATTCTCGATCCAACTGAATTTCGATGGTACAACTAAATTAAAAGTCTGGTTTTTGTTGTTGAGTTTTTGGGTTTGGTTGTTGTTGTTGTTGTTGTTTTTGTTTGTTTGTTTGTTTGGTTTTTTTTTTGTTTTTTTTTTTTTGAGACAAGGTTTCTCTGTGGCTTTGGAGGCTGTCCTGGAACTAGCTCTTGTAGACCAAGCTGGTCTAGAACTCACAGAGATCTGCCTGCCTCTGCCTCCTGAGTGTTGGGATTAAAGGCGTGGGCCACCCCCCACCTGGTTGGGTCTTTTGTTTTGTTCTGCTTTTTTGGATGCATGTCAAAGAATTTATCAAATTATTTGGGACATTTAAATTTTCTTGTTTTTATTTGCTGCAGATACTGTGACAAAATATACACAAAAAATGTTAATTAAAAAAAAAAAAAGTATTTTCTCCTATAGTTCCAGAGGAGGGCTGTACCTGCCTCTCTAGAGGTGCAGAAAATGGTGAGCTCTGCTCTGTCTGGCTCGAGGTGGCTTCCAGGCTTGGAGCAGGGGACTCTGATGTCTCCTTGTGTGTATGTCTATCTCTATGACTTTTACTGGAACACCAGCCATAATGGATTAGGGCCTGTGATGGCTAATTGATGAGCCAGCCTGACTCCATTTTAAGATTAAAAGCCACCGTGTTATAAGGTCAAAACAAGTTCATTCCTGTTTTCTGTAAAACTTGGATTTGACTAGGGCTTGACCCCTTTTCTATAATTTGACATGTTCCACACCTTAGGCAGTAACCTTTACTCTGATACAATAAGATGTCCTGCCAAATAATTTTTGAGATGTTCTGCCAAGCTCCTATGTAAACAAAAACCCTTGGAACACCCCCCCCCCCAGCCTTTCAGGGTTTTTTGTTTGTTTGTTTGTTTTTTGTTTGTTTGTTTGTTTGTTGTTATTGTTTTTTTAAGCTATATCAGTCCCTCTGTACAGACCAGGCTAGCCTCATAAGGGTCCTTGCTTTTGCTTCCCGGGTTCTAGGGTTAAAGATGTGTGTCACCGTGCCCAACCTCGTTCTATTATTTTTAATTGAACATATAGATTGTACGTGTTTGAGAGACGTGGCAGGAGTCTCGGGGGCTTCATTACAGAGTTCCCTTGTCCTCTTCAGTATCTGGGAACTACTTCCCATGTGCCTGTGACATAGTCATGTGGGTTTGTGTTTTCTGATTTTTGTTTTCACTCAGGCTGTGTCCTCATGGCTTCCTGCGGGAGGTGCCATGGAGAATTCCAAGACGACAGAGATGCGTGGTGGCTTACGGTGCACAAGATACGAAATTTGCATCTCTGCTCATTTTGTTTGCCTGGTAGCAGACGCCAGGCTGTGGAATTGAGGCGGAATGACAGACGGATTTCGCTGAAGGACAACATTCTGGAAAGAAGTGGGCAGGGGTGGGATTCAGTTCAAAGCATGCCCTGAAAAGTTTCTGCACCACAGTAAGCCTCTCTGCTGATGCAGCAATCCAAATCAGACCATATCAAACCAAATTAGAAAAAGCCCACGTTTAATGAATACAGCCCTCCCGGGTGGCCTTCCAGTCCCCCAGAGAGGATACAAAAAAAGAGAGACGGGAAAACCAGGAATCTGTTCTCTCTGTGTGCTGCGGGGTGAGGGGTGGGGGAGAGGTAGGGGGGTGGGGAGTGGGAGTGGGTGGGGAGTGGGGATGGGTGGGTGGAGGTTTAAATACCCTGTGGGAGTGGTCTTGGGCATTTCTGTGGGAGGGGTCATCATTTGTCAGGCTTTCTGAGATGCAGCAGGGTTTGGAGAGAGATAGTGGGGGACCCGGGTGGAACTTCCACCATAACATCTCAGACTCTGGGTGTGTGGATGCCAGGGGCTGGGGCGGAGCTTCCGCCAGAACAGCCTTCATTCATGGGCCCTTGCTCGGGTGGGCAGTTGACAGTGATAATTCTGAACTGGGGACTCATAGAAGTGTTACATTAGCAGCTTAAGTAAAGAAATGAATGTTATCTGTCTTAGTCAGGATTTCTATCGTTGTGAAGAGACACCGTGACCACCATAACTCTTTTTTTGTTTTTGTTTGTGTTTTTTTGTTTGTTTTTCGAGACAGGGTTTCTTTGTGGCTTTGGAGCCTATCCTGGAACTAGCTCTTGTAGACCAGACTGGTCTTGAACTCATAGATCCGACTGCCTCTGCCTCTCGAGTGCTGGGATTAAAGGCGTGCTCCACCAACGCCAGGCTCACTACAACTCTTAATAAAGGAAAACATTTAATTGGGACTGGTTTACAGTTCAGAGGTTCAGTCCATTATCATCATGGTGGGAAGCATGGTAGCATGCAGGCAGACATGGTGCTGGAGAGGTAGCTGAGAGTTCTACATAAGGAGAGTGACAGAGACTAGAGGACACTCAGGATTACAGTAGAGAGCCAAGCAATCTAGAAATAGGCAAATCGGACAGTTGTTTAGTTTTGGGTACATGGCTACTTACGGAGGTGGCAGGAAGCAGGAAGAGACACTGAGCCACACCGACTCCAACAAAGCCACACCTCTTAGTAGTATCACTCCCTATGAGCTTATGGGGACAATTATATTCAAACTACCACAGTGTCCATGACAATGAGGAAACCAAAAAAGGAAGTCTGCAGTCACCGGGAAGCAGGTATCATGTGGTTGAAGCGTGGCTCTGTCCTGCCTTCCCTGATCAGAAAGGGACAGCAAGAATGGTCCCATCAGGACAGGCTCCAGGAGCCTGGGACTTTGGAAAATGACAGCTACGTGGATCAGTAGACTTGGAGACCCAGATACCCTCACTCCTCCACTGGACCCTCCCTTGCTTACACTTTGACCTTGAGCCAGAACTTGCAGAAGCAGAAGCCCAGCTTCTTCTGCAGAGTAATCGTTCTCTAATGTCATTCTACTGAGTGGTGACAGTGACAACCCCGGAGGGTGGTGACTCTGGATGCACTGTGACTCCTCAGCAGGAAGTCAGTTCCTTGCTTTGCCAGGTCATTCTATGAGATAGGCACGGCCTCAGAGCAAGGGTCAGTTCTCAGGGAGGAGAAGGCACAAGGCTTGTTTTTCCATGGAAGGGACTTCCTCTTTGCTTTGGCCACCATGTTTATTGTCAATGGATACCCCATCCTTGCAAATTCCTGGTCTACTTGAGAAATACTGCCACCTCCAGTCAGCCTTCAGGCTTCAGGTGCCAGAGCTTATTGGACAGGACTGACCTTCACTGCCCTGGACTCCATCCTCTGTGCTCCTATTCCATGCTTCTTAGACCTCTGAGCGCACATTCCTTTGGCTGTCTCTATCCCCATCTTTGTGAGTTCCTTGCCCGATATATGGGGTAAATGTTAGTGGAATGAATGAATGAATGAATGAATGAATGAATGAATGAGGGCATCCTTCCTGCCTTGGGTGGGATCTAGGTTCTGTGCTTATACCCGTATAGACGGCAAACTGGATAACAAAGGACAAGGGGTAGATGTAGGCTAAAATCTTCAAGTTACACAAGGCCATCAAAGGATGCTATCCAGTGCTCTATAATTAGAAGACTATACATTCACATGTGTTTATAAGTTAAAGTTCAACAGCCATGTCACCTTTCTGCAGTTATGCTGGAAGCAGCTACTCTGTCACCTCATAGTATGGCACCCAGGCTCAGACTGGCCGAATGGCTTAGGCAGAAGAGCGGGATTCTGCCTCCTCTCTCCTAACCAGACCATGGAGCTTCCTTCTAGCCTTCTCACAGATGCCATGGAATGGTCACTGAGTTGGTTGATTTGTTCATTTGATTTGATAGGGAGTGACCTGGGCACTGTCTGAGTTTTGGAGAGACACAGCTATATAGAGGCCATTACTCCAACTTTGGGGTGGTAAGCCCCACTTGGAGAGTCAGGAGACTTTCCATAAGGGTGGAGAGAGGCATGCCCGTCCTTACTCAAGTCAATACACCTCTTTCAGTTGGGCTGTGTGCGCTATGATATTGTAACTTGCACTAGGAGCGTCTTCTTATACACTAGACAAACATACCACTCTTTATTAACCAGGGCTGGCGGCATAGCTCACTGGCAGAATACTTGCCTGGCATACGTTAGGCCCTGGGCTCTATGCCCAGCACAGGGAGAAAATAAAACAAGAATAACCAACCAATCATGTATTGTTGGACACTGAGATATCTATAATTTCAAAATGTTAAAACAATTATAATGGATTTCTTGTGTACATGTCCTGCAGGGCCAAAGGTTATGTCACCGGCCCCCGTTACCATATTCCCTTCTGGAAAGGTTTATCAAGTATTATCTTTGTGTGTACAATCCTCATATGTGCATATGTGTGAATGCAGACCAAACTGTGTGTGTGCTTGTGAGCAGAGGCCAAGTCTAACATCAGCGTCTTGCCCAGCTGCTCTTCACTTATCTTCAGTATCTCACACGGAATCTGGGAGTCGCTGACTCAACTGGCCAGGAAATCCAAGGGATCCTCCTGTCTGTCTCTCCAGCGGTGGGATTACAGGCTTTCAAGAGGATGGGGAGAGCTGACTGTCTTCATGCTTGTATGGCAAGCCCTTTAGTGACTCCTTTGTCCTTTCGTCATTGTAACAGAATAACTTCTCCTTAGCAACCTGGCTGCTAAACACAGGTTTAGTGTTAGGATTAAGATAATATGCACCAGCTGGGCGGTGGTAGCACACGCCTTTAATCCCAGCACTGGGGAGGCAGTTCAGAGCCAGAGTTCCAGGACAGCCCAGGCTATATACACAGAGAAACCCTGTCTAAAAAAAAAAAAAAAAGATAATATGCACCACTTGACAATAATTATTAACCTCTTTCCCATTGGAAAGAGATTTTTGCTTTGGGAGGGAGCAAATACTTGCATTCTTTGGCATTTTGCTTAGAGTTTTATGTGCATTGTACAGATGGAACTTAACAGTGATTCTGAGGACTAGATTGAGGGTTCCCCATTTTGTGGATGGGAAAGCTGAGGATTGTGTGGTTTAAACAATAGATCTAGGTCATAACTCAAGGTCAACATCCAGACCCGGGTCAGTCTCATTTCAGAGCCTCACTTTAACCTTAGTAGACTAAGTCAACACTTGTCACAGGAACAGTTAAATGATTAGCAGTTAGGTAGCAGGGTCTGTATGTCACATAAACGAGTGCCCTTTCCAGGGTGACTCTGTCCCAGCTCCATGATAGCAGCTGAAATGAGAAATGCATAATCTGGAGTGTCAGAGTTTCCATGGCGTTGTTGTCCCCTCCATTTCCCCCTCCATTTGAAGACATACCCCAGCCAACAGGGGCACGCCGCACTGCTGCAAGGCTGTCTTCTATCCTGTCCCCAGGAGAACCCTGTGGTTATGGAAACTTACAAGGACTGACATTTCCACACTGGCCTTCCAGCAGTAGGTCATCACATGGTGGCTTGCCCCATCCATGCCTAGCTTTCTCCTTTTCTTTTCTGATTTCTTTTTTGTCCAAACATAAACACAAGGCAGTTACAAAGGAGATGGGTTTTTATGTTGAAGAAAACTCAGAATGCGAGGCTCATACAATGGCTCCACGGGTGAGAAGCTCTTTCTGTTCAAGCCTATCAGTTTGAGTTCGATCCCCGATGCTGCTCCAGAGAGTTGTCCTGACTTCCGCATGTGCACGGTGACAGACACAACAGCGTACACCCACGATAATGATATTATTATTATTTTAAACCCTCAATATAATTTGATCCTAGACTTCAGGGGAGAAAAGCAAAAACAAAATAAGAAACAACTCAAAATTTGAGATGACCACGTCAGGACAGATATTATTCACTCCTCGCAGCACCACGGGACATTAGGATAATGTGAAAACAGCTCACAAGTGACAGCCAGCCAGCTTCCGGTGTGCTCCAGACCAGAGCACAGGCACCCAGGCCTCGAGCTATGGCCACCACTAATGAAAGCCCAACCTTCTTAGACTATGGGCCCAAGGGCACACCTGCCATACTCCCATGTCCTCCTTCTGGGACAAAATGGAGTAAGCTGGCGAGATGCTGCTGAGATAATGTGAGACCTGGTAGCATTCCGGTGACAAGGTGTGGGAACGCAAGCAGCTTGCCAGACTTGTGGCCCAGATTAGCTGGAACTGGGAAGGGCTGTGATGGTTTGGATGTGAAATATTTTCTAAAGTGTCCTGTGTTGAAGGCTTGGTGCCTACTAATGGGTTTGGGTCATAAGGGCTCTGACTTAATCCACTGACGCATTCATAATCCGATGGCATCATAGTCCGATGGCTTCCTTGTGAGGTGGTAGAAGCTAAGGGGCGGGGCCTACTTGGCGGAGGCAGGCCCCTGGAGTGTATATCCAGTCCTGTCTGCAGACCTTTGGTTTTTCTGTCTGTTTCTTGGCCATCATGAAGTGAGCCACCTCCTGTTGCCACCGCGTTTGCTTTGCCTCAGGCCAAAGCCGCCTTGGATCGAACCTTCCAAAACCACAAACCTGAGTAAACCTTTTCATCTTTAAGTTCTTGATTTCAGGTGTTTGTCACAGAGTCTAACACAATGAGATATTGTTATACTAAACTCTTAGCTCCATGCTAGGCATAGATAGTGTTCAGAGCCCGCTCATCATGAGCTGGAAATGGGCTAGAGAGATGGCTCAGTGGTTAAGAGCACTGGGTGTTCTTCCCGAGAACCTGAGTTCAATCCCCAGAACCAGCATGGCGGTTCACACTGTCTGTAACTTCAGTCCCAGGGAATCTGACACCCTCACACAGATGACACAAACACCAGTGCACATAAAAATAAATAAATCGTTTACAGAAAGAACTGGAAACGAGTAGAGGAATGGCGTCTGTGAGGTCTGTGCTGCATCCTCTTGGTTCTCTGTAAGAACCTGCAGTGTTGCCTTCCTACCACACACAGCTGTTCCCTGTGGGATGAACCCGGCTGAGCTCGCGGTGGGAATTTTGCGGCCAGCATCACCTTCTGGGTTCCCTCCTGTTAGCTTGAATGTCAGCAGCATTGTGATCCCAGTGTCCTCTCCCTAGCTGTTGCGTCTCCAATCCCACCCTCTTCACCCTCCTTCTGCCCAGTATATGCCAGACTACCTTGCTTGCCTTGCACCCCTCAAGAAGGGGCTTCTACTCAGAGGTTCCCTAGCCGTTACTGATATAAGAGTGTCACTGGTTTTGTCCCGCAGACTTCTCTGTCAAGGCCTTGGACAGACAGAAAGCCTAAAGACACCCCCCCCTTTCCTCCACCCTTTGGCTGCAGAGCCTGTGGGGAGCTCTGTTGGGCTCCCTCACACCCACCTCTGTCCGGTTGCCTTAGCAACAAGACTGAAAAAGCTGGATTTCCTGGTATCCAAGGTTACAGTGTGTTCAGACAGCTGCTGCATGCTGCTCGTGCATATGGATTCAATTGGTTGAACCAGAGGTTTTAATTGTATACAGGTGTCATGCCAAATCTGGGTCTGCACACAGAACTCCTTTCATTAGTGTAGCTAGAGCTCAGAGTGCACAGGGACATCGGGTTCCCGTTTCCATGTGTCACGTGACCTCCCGGAATCAATGGAAGCGGCCTGCCTTCTTTTTCCCCGATAAATAAGGGAAACAGGCAATGAATGAAGGGGCGAGGAAGAGGGTGGCAGAAGGGGAGAAAGGATGCTGTGTTTGCTTCTCCACTTAGATGGATTTACAAAGCAAGATGAGGGAGCGCCTCCATATTTTATACCTGGGTGATCTCTGGCTGTCAACTCTCGGCCCAGCTTACTCACACAGGTTCATCAGGCCATGAGTGTTTTCTAGAAAAATCACTTGGATATCTCATGTTATGCTGTTTAGTGGCCCACAGATCAAAGTGAGAGCGAACAAACACTTTGCACTGTTCACAGCCCCGCCCCAGGCAAGTGAGTGAACTCTCACTGGAAGGGGCTTTCATGCCTTTCCCCTTGGGTTCGCTCTGCTAATTAAAACGATCCCATTAGCTCTAAACCAGGCTTTAAAGAGAGGTTCAAAGTTGTTGTGACAATACTTTCCAAACTAAAAAGCAAGTGGTCGAAGGCTATAAAAAACAAATGAACAAAAAAAATGTTAAGTCAACTTAACATTACAATATTACACGTATTTAGGTAGCTTTGGGCAGGGGATGAGGGCTGGATTTGGCATTCTGGGAAACAGGACTGAGTGGTGGCAAGCTCCTTTACTGGCTGAGCATCTCGCTGCCCCTTCAAGATCCTGTCCAATATTTACATTTGATTTTTAAAAACAGTTTATTTTTATTTTAATTGGTGTTTTGCCTACATGTGTGGCTGTGTGAGAGTGTCAGATCTTGGAGTTAGAGATAGTTGTGAGCTGCCATGTAGGTGTTGGGAATTGAACCCAGGTCCTCTGGAAGAGTAGCCAGTGCTCTAAACCACTGAACCATCTCTCCAGCCCCTAATATTTAAATTTGATTTTATGAAAAATAAGTATTACAAACAACTGCTTACTCGGCCATGCATTTAATCAGTTATCATCAGCAGAAAAAATACAACTATTTAAATGTGACCCAGATTCTCCCATGAAGTTTAGCGTTAATAATACCATGAAGTAGATATTAATTTTTATTTACATGCTCTTTTCTTTAAAATAAAAAGTGATTTTCTTTTATTAATTCTGCTGTGAATAACAATACCAATGTCAATAGAAATTGATAATAAAATCTGACAGAAAGAATATTAAGAGTTCTAATTATTAAGTTCAGATTAGTAAGCTGGTAACACTAACAGTCCCAATTTCGAAAAAAAAAATGTGATTTTTGATTCGTAAGTCATGATCCATTAAAAACTTAGATTGACTTATTTTATGTGTATGAGTGTTTTCTCTGTGTGTATGTATGTATATGCACCATGTGTGTGCAGTGTCCTTAGAAGCCAGGAGAGGGCATTAGATTACTTGGAACTTGTGTTATCCAGCACCTTCACGATGGCTCTGTCCATAATTCCTGTTTCAGAGGATCTGACACTTCCTCTGGCCTTTAGGAGAACTAGGCATGCCTGTGGGTGCTGGGAATTAATCCTGGAACCTTTAGAAGATCAGCAATTGATGGGGGATGTCCTTCTATATATATGTTCCTCTAACTGGTTGATGAATAAAACACTGTTTGGCGAATAGAGGCAGGAAGATAGGTGGGGCTAGGAGATGAGGAGAATTCTGTAAAAGACAGGCAGAAACCTTGAAGAGATGCCATGTAGCGGAGGAAGATGTAGCAAGTCTGGGCATTCTCCAGTAAGATAAGACCCTGTGGAAATACAAAGATTAATAGAAATGGGTTAATAATTAAGACAAAGCTAGCCAGTAAGGAGGCTTAGCCATTAGCCAACAGTTTTATGATTAATATAGCATCCGTGTGTTTATTTGGGGCTGAAGCCGTGGGACCCAGTCGGACAGTAAACTCAACCATGGAGCTGTCTCTTCAGACCCTATGATCTATTTTTTTGAAAGGAAATTTTATCCTGCTTTCCAGGATTTCTTTTTCCTTTTCAGGGTTCCTTTCAAGGACATTTTAGATGGGTTTAATAAACATTTGGGTCAGGCTGATTCTGGAATTTTTAAGAATGTGACAATGGATTCTTTGCACTACAACCATCTTAGGAAGAACATGATGTCAGTGCACCAAGAGCTTTGTTAAGAAGAGTCAGAGATAGCTAATTTTACTAGTAATTTGGTTAAGCTGCGCTTTGAAAACCTGGGCAGCATGGCGGCTGTGCCATTCCTGCAGGCTTTTAAGTTAATAAAAGTTAATTGCGCAATTTCCATTTTTGCTTTGCTTGTAAAGTTATTATAAATATAATACACATAAATACAAGAATCCATTTCTGTTACTCAAGTTGTCTCATTTTGTGGAGACAACAGGTCCTCAGACAACACCAAGCACTTTTTAAGTTGCTCATTTCACAACAGCAACACAATTATCCCGCTATCCCATGCTTTGTCTGAAAGAAAACCAGATGTAGTTATGCACATCTGTAATGCTGGCCCTTGGGATCTGGAGGCAGGAAAAGCAAGAGTTCAAGGTTGTCCTCAGATGAGGTTGAAAGCCAGCCTGGGCTACATGGAACTTTGTTTCTGAAAACCAAAGGAAAAGAAGCAAAGGAAGCAACAACAAAAATAGGCTTCACGAAAGTACTCTTAGGATTTGATTAAATGTTCTGTAGATTTGAACTACACGGGGTTGAGTCAGGCACTTGCAATGCTGAGGCAGGAGCATCACAGCAAGTCCCAGGCCAACCTGGGTTATGAAGTAAGATTGTCTCAACAGGACAAAGATGTGAAACAAACAGAAACTTAAAGAGCCGCACCTGTGGAGTGGCGCGCTGCACTTGTCCAGAGTGGGTTTGCTCGCTCTTGCTTCTCGTCTGATCCTGTCAATCTCTCGCCCTTTAAAAATGGATTTGTCTGCTGTTTTGTAAAACAAGTGAAAACATATGGCCGTAAGAACTACTTCAGGAATTTAACCCCTCACATCATATCACCTTAAATGCTTATTTTCATTGCATCTTTAAAGTTCAGTGGCTGGGTGCGCATGCTATGGTGCATATGTGGACGTCAAAGGCCAGGAGTTGGTTGTTTTTTGTTTTTTGTTTTTTTTTCTTCATCGCATGGACCTGGGGGTCGAACTCAGGTCTTTGGGCTTGGTGGAAAACACATTGACTTGTTGAATCTGCTCATATTTTTACTTAATTTTTAAAAGTATAGCAGTGTGCAATTGTCTGGCATGCACAAAAACCTAAGTCTGATCCTTAACACTGCTCTAGGGTCTCAAAGATTTCCCCACATTTAGCTCTGTAAATACTTTGAAGGTCATGGGGCAAATGGGCATGTCCATCCTTCTCTACATCTGACTTGATCATTGAAACCGTCTTTTCTGGAATTCAGGGCCTCCATGATTAAACCAGGAGAAGCACACAGCCTGGAAGCTGCTGGGACACAACCAGGAGAACTGTACTCCGGGAACAGCCACCTGACTCCGTCCAGGTTTGATTCTATTACATTCGCCACCAACCACCGGGAGAATGGGTCAGAGGCACAGCTAGCATTACAGAGGTCAGCAGCAGACCTCTTCCTGGCTCCTAACGCAAGACTCACTCAGTGGGCAGCAGCCTTTGCTTTTAGAATTTCAACTTGAAGGGTGAAAGAGAGAATAGAGTTGAGTCGCTTTCCTGGGCTTACCTGAAATCAACCCTAGATGAAATTAACATCTCGAACATTGTGGTTCTGGCTTCCCTTTCCTGGGCTCCTGCCTCACAATCTGCTGTGACAGCAAGTGTCCTGATGTACAGCTAGAGCCTTAGTTAGCTTCTTTTTGTTTTGAAGATGTTTGTTTGTTTGTTTGTTTTAGGTTTTTTGAGGTTTCTCTCTGTAATAGTCCTGCCTGTCCTGGAACTCGCTCTGTAGACTAGGCTGGCCTCAAACTCAGAGATCTGCCTGCCTCTGCCTCCCCAGTGCTGGGATTAAAGGTGTGCCCTGCCAATGCCTGGTTTTCTTCCTCTTCTTTAAATATCCCTAATGAAACTCATTGGTATACTCACTCAAAGACACAATAAAAGGTACACAGAGAGAGAGAGAGAGAGAGAGAGAGAGAGAGAGAGAGAGAGAGGGAGAGAGAGGGAGAGAGAGAGAGGAAGAGAGAGAGAAAGAGAGGGAGAGAAAGAGAGAGAGAGGGAGAGGAAGAGAGAGGGAGAGAGGGAGAGAGAGAGAGGGAAGAGAGAGAAAGAGAGGGAGAGAGAGGGAGAGAGAGGGAGAGAAAGAGAGAGAGAGAGGAAGAGAGAGAGAGAGAGAGAGGGAGAGGGAGAGAGAGAGAGCACATGAGAGGAAGGCTACCAGCAAGAGTGGTAGGGTGTGAGGATAATGGGGGTGAAATGAAATACATTATGTATGGGGGACTGGAGAGATGGCTCAGTGATTAAGAGCACTGGCTGTTCTTCCAGAGGACAGGGGTTCAGTTCCCAGCACCCACGTGGCAGCTCACACTGTAACTCCAGTTCCAGGGGATCTGACACTCATACAGACATGCAGGCAGGCAGGCAACACAACAAAGCACAGAAAAATAAAAATAAATTTAAAAACACATTATGTATATTATGAAAATGTCATAATGAGCCAGGTGGTGGTGGTTATGCACATCTTTAATCCCGGCACTGAGAAGGGAGAGGCAGACACAAGCCAGCCTGGCCTATAGGGTGAGTCCAGGACAGCCAGGACTATACAGAGAAACCCTGTCTCAAAAGAAAGACAGAAAGAGGAGAGAGAGAGAGAGGAAAGAAGGAAGGAAGGAAGGAAGGAAGAAAGGAAGAAAGGAAGAAAGGAAGAAAGGAAGAAAATGTCATAATGAAACCCATTACTGGGCTGGAGAGATGGCTCAGTGGTTAAGAGCACTGGCTGCTCTTCCAGAGGACCCAGATTCAGTTCCCAGTACCCACGTGGCAGCCCACATTGTCTGTAACTCCAGTCCCAGGGGATCTGACACCATCACACCAATGCACATAAAATAAATTTAAATAAACTATTTTTAAAAAAAGAACCCATTACTACACATAATTAGCATATGCTAACAATGTTTTTAATGTAAGCAACTATTAGATATTTGAAGTGTTAGTTATACAGCAAAGAACAAAACAAAGTCGTTTATAGTATAATCCATGGGAAGGGAGATGGAGACAAATAAAACGTGTATGTAGAACATGCACCAGGGCATATCAGTGCCTTAGGGAAGGGGATGGAGGGTGGTATGTACATGGTGACTTAAGGTTGAATGGTTGGGGATGACAGAGGACAGGGCTCAGACCTTGATACTGAGAGGGGACAAGCATGCCATCTAATACCTGGATGTGATGACCAGTTTTATGCATCAACTTGGCAGTGCTAAGGGATGCTCAGGTAACTGATAAAACAATGTTTCTAAGTGCATCTGAGCATTATCCAGAACATAGTGTCATTGTAATTGGTTGACTGAGACAAGAAAAATCCATGCTTCACAACGTGGCCAGGCGTCATCCAATCCTCATGGGACAAAAAAGTCAAAGAACAAAGAAGAAGGTTGTCTGCCAGGCTGGGGCATCGATCTCCAGCTTTTGTACACAGCTCTTGTGAGCTACACCGTCAGCTCCCCTGGTTCTTAGCCATCAGACTTAGTAGATTATACCATCAGGGCTCTGAGTCTCTAGCGTTCTGTTGGACTTGCTGTTGGGCAGATGTTAGACATGCTGATCACAGCCTCTTCACCGAGGCAGCATCTATGCTGTGTAACAAGTTACCACAAAAGGATCATCTGTAAACAAGGGGCTGATCGGCTCAGGATTTCTACAGGTTGGGGCCAGGAAGATGGCTGTTTGCTGTGCAAGAACCTGAGTTCAGATCCCCATCGCCCATAGAAAAGCCGAGCCCTGGGTGTTCTTGTAATCCCTGAGTGTGAAGGCAGGGATATGTGGAGTCCTGGGTTTGCTTGACAGTCGTCATCAATCAGTGAGCTCCAGACTCAGTGAGCAATCCTTTCTGTCTCAAAATATAAAGTTTGAGAAGTGATGGGGGAAACACCCAGTGTGAACCTAAGGCTTAAACACATTGCATGATCATAGTCACACATGAACATGTGTGCACACAACAAACACATGCATGCACACACGCACAATGCATATGAGAGAGAGAGAGACAGAGACAGAGACAGAGATAGACAGACACACACAAAGAGACAGACAGACAGACACATATACACACACACAAAGACAGACACATACAGAGAGGAGGGGAGAGGGAGAGGGAGAGAGAGACTGAGATAGACAGACACACACAAAGAGACAGACACATACACACACACACACACACACACAGAGAGAGAGAGAGAGAGAGAGAGAGAGAGAGAGAGAGAGAGAGAGAGAGAGAGAGAGAGCATTCCTATATGCATGGCCAGTTTGGTTTCCTACCTGGTCTTACAGGGTTGAGACCACATCATTAACCAGATCTATGGCCTCACCAAAAATTCAGGTCCCTTCCAATCTCATCTAGGCATTGGTGGAGTTCACATCACATAGCTGTGGGCCAAGCTGTTTTATGGATGGAGCAAAGATGCCCAAAGGCCTTGATCTCAGCTCTGTGCCACATCACCTGTAGCTGTGTGATGAATGAATGAGCATGGAAAAAGGAAAAATGAGTCACGTATCACAATGGCCCTTCCTCATGCTGTCCCAGAGTCCCCAGCCATCCACAGCCACAGTCACCCACCATTACCTGTGACTGGGGACACGTTAAAGTTACCTTTACTCATCTTCATTAGAAATGCAGCTTGGAATCACAGAGGGTGACTCAGAAATTCAGAAGTCATCGAGAGAGGCTGTGCTGGGTTAGACCCAAGGCACAGCTTCTGGCATTCAGGCTTGTCTACATCTTGACAGCAACTCGCAGTGCGTGAGACAGAACCCCTGACAGGTCTGAGCAGAGAGCATATCTCTCTTGGGTCCGCCTCTCCACCTTGGCAGGACCAATAATGCACTGACTTTTTCTGTTCCTCATACATGAGGCTTGATTTGTTCCTGCCAGAATTTGACCAAGATTTTCAAAGGACACAGGAAGCTGTAGGTACAAAATGTCCACATTGCCTTATCAGCTTGTGTGGACTGAGAAGGCTCTGGGGAGCAAGTCAGGGGTAGGAGACATTTATCCTCTGTGGCTGAGGGAGACAAGCAGTGTTTGCCTTGGCAAATTGTATCTGCACACTGGGTACGCCTACCTATGGCAGAATGTCATTGAGGTAGAGTAAGATCCCTTGATACTTGGGTACCTACCGAGTCAGTGCCAGCCAGGACTATTGCACGGCTCTTACAGCCGGCCTATGCTACCCTCCACCATGGGCAGCATAGTTAAACTATGGACAGGAATCACCACAGCCTATAAGTTGCTTCCTTCCAGGAGTTTTTTTTTTTTTTTTTTTTTTTTTGAGGCCACTGGAGAAGCTTCTTATAGCAGAAGACATTTCAGAGATGTGCTGATGAAGACAGGAGTTAAGAGAAGTGAGTGGGGAGACAGGTCCCAGCTTATGCAGAGGCCTGGAGGCAAGTTTGCTCCTAGCATTTTGCATCTATTGCAGAAACCCCAGTCCCTTAGAAGATGCTTGGCTTGGTGGCCAAAGAATGCATGTAGGATGACAAACAAACAAACAGCCCAATAGAATAAAAAGTAGGAGGTGTCACTATCTCAGATGCTTAAACACATGTTTTGAAAGCCTGCATGTGCGCACGTGAGACAGACCGACACACACACACACACACACACACACACACACACACACACACACACACACACACAGTTAAACACCATTCCTTTAAGGTGACTGACTCTCCATACGTTGGGTGACTTTTTTCCCAAGCCTTAGCAATCAGAGCCTGTGCACAAATACTGAAAGCAGGAAGCCAGCTACTGCCGTGAAGTGGGTGCTCAGGGAAACATGTGATAGCAGCCCTTTTAGCCGCAGCTGAGGCCTGGCCACAAGCCATGTGGTTCTGTTGCTGTTGTACTGAGCGCAGGCTGTGCATCCTGACAGTAGGGCTGATGTGACAGCACACCCACCCCTGACTCGGATTCCACTGCTCATTGTTTTTTAATCATTGTTGTCCCCGAAAAGCCTGAACGGAGGCTTTTTGTGCTGTTAGGCTTGTGACCTGGATGGGACAGAGAGACTCAAGGACTGCGGGACAGAGTTCTATCCGATGTGGGCCCAGCTGATATCCTTTCTGGCTCTTTATGCCATCCTTGAATCCCATTTAGCTTTGTCTGCACCCGGTCCCTTTTGAACTCTGCCACAGGATGATACCACCTACAAACAAAAGTATCTTCCCCTAGATGGCCTGGAAAAAGCAAGAGACAGAAAAAAAGCACAGGGATTTGGAAAGTCCTCAGGTCATCCCAATGAAACTGGGACAGCACCTCTGTTCTTGCAGCTTCGAAGCAAGCCCTGTGGTAAAATGACCCGCTCCGGGAGTAAGTCAGGCCAGGTGAGCGCAGGCCACCCTGGCAGGGTCAAGCCTGTGTCAGCCCAACCTACCCTGCCTGCTTCTCTCCGGCGGATCTTCATTCTGAGGTGTCTCTGAGGGAAGCGTGTTTCTGTGGATCATCATCCCCTGCTCCCTGGAGCCGGATGTCCCCATGTACCAGTTGCTATGGCGATAGGAAAAAAGCCCTACTGTAACACAAAGTTGGTGTGTCTGTCTAACTTCTCATGGGTTACACAAAGTCTGCACCTTGACTTTCCTAGGCTGGAGGACTGACTGGTCTGCACACGGCTGTCCAAACCACCTGGACAGTTGTCACCTCAACCACTGCACAGGGATAGACTGCACAGGATAGGCTGGTTTACTTGGGGAAATCAGATATGCCCAAGGGGTGGAACAGAAGACACAGCTCTGGTTCTCTTCTCAGCTGTGACAGAGGACAAGCAGTAAGCAGTAAGAGAAAGGACAGGGGACGTCAAGAGGATGAGGGAGGGGGAAGTGCTCATCACTCCAGAATCTGGCTTAAGTCTCTCACCAGTGGAGAGTCAAGAATTTCAACTAACACCACAACAGTAAAACAATATAGTCCCCATGAGGCTAGCCTGCAGAGAGACAACATCCCTACTTTTTGAGAGAGAGAGAGAGAGAGAGAGAGAGAGAGAGAGTGAGATAGAGAGAGAGAGAGAGAGAGAGAGAGAGAGAGAGAGAGAGAGAGAGAGAGAGAGAGAAAGGTGAATGTAATGCTTAATGATTTTTCGGCAGGGTCTCACATAGTCCAGGTTAGCCTCGGACTCACTGAGATGACCTTTAACTTCTGACTCTCCTGTTTTCACCTCCCAAACGCTGGGATTATAGGCATGGCCACCACAATCCCAGTGTTCAGACCTCCGGATGAGACCCAGGGCTTTGTGCCTGCCAGGTGAGCACTCTACCAACTGCGCTGTCTTTTAGCTTTTTGACCTACCTTTTCTTTTTCTTTTAAATCTTACTCAGGGCAAACTACAAAGTTTCATTAAGTCTGTACAGCACACCTCATAAACCACTTCATAAACCACTTAGAATCACCCTTTTCTTTTTTGGTTTTTCAAGACATGGTTTCTCCGTGGCTTTGGAGGCTGTCCTGGAACTAGCTCTTGTAGACCAGGCTGGCCTTGAACTCATAGAGATCCACCAGCCTCTGCCTCCCAAGTGCTGGGATTAAAGGTGTGTGCTACCAAGGCCTTCTTCTAGACTTATTTTTATCTAAAGAATGAGTCTAAGCCTGGTGGTGGTGGTTCACGCCTTTAATCCCAGCACTCGGGAGACAAAGGTAGGCAGATCTCTGTGAGTTCAAGGCCAGCCTGGTCTACAGAGCTATTTTAATAATTTAAATTTAATGTTATATTTTAAATCCTATAAACAATGTAAATTCAGAGACACCAAAACCATATTTAGAGTTAAAAACACTTAAACTCTTCTCTCTCTCTCTGAATGTCACACAGGGTGAGTACAATTGTCTTTTCTTAAGTTCCAACACCTGTGCTTACATCACTACTAAATGCTTTTTTTTGTTTTGTTTTGGGTTTTTTGTTTATTGGAGTGGGTGTGGCCTTGCTGGAGGAAGTGTGTCACTTCGGGGAGGAGGAGGCAGGTCTTTTGGTTTCCCGTAGTCAAGATACTGCACAGTGTGGGTAAGATGTAGGACCGTCAGCTATTTCTTCAGCATCATGTCTGTCTACATGCCGCCATACTCCCTGGCCTCGGATATTATCTCATGACTTTCTTAGGCTTTGGATTGGTGGAAGCTAGCACTCTAAATTGGATTTCACCTGATGGTCATAAGATTCAAGGCAATAAATGAATATTATGGTAAAGATAATCCAAGCTTTGTGACATTCCAGCTTGACACTGTCACAAGGTCTTAACCAATCAACTTTGCACATTCTTCTAGAATGTCAGTCCACAAATTCATGTCATATGGGACTCTTTTGTTATTCTTTGCTTTATGGTGCTGGAGTTTAAGCCCGGGGCCTTGAGCTCTACCACTGAGCTATATCCCCAGTCCTTCCTGCCATATCAAGTCAGCTTACTAAGCATCCTTGAGTTTTTTTTTCTTCTCTCAGCAGATTCTCCTACCTCCTCCTCTGACATCCCCTTTATTTTTCTCATCTCAGAGGCAAAATTAGTCTCAATAGAACAGCATCAAATCAAGGATATGGACGTAATGACCTAGGCAATGTCCTACAAGGAAGGTATAGAGGGGAGCTGTGGACAAGGCCTGGTCAGTCTCTGCCTCTGTACCCATTCTTAGATGAACCTCTGAAATCTCTGTCTGTAGTAGACCAGAAGGACTAGGGCATTTACAACCCTGATAGCAGACCTCAGCTGCCCTTCTGGGGTGTACACTCTACACCATCTGTATGTCTCTGCTTTGCCCATCCTTCTACCCTCTGCCTTGCACCTCTTGTATGAATTACACACACTTGAATCCTTTCCCCAGATCTGCTTCTGGTGAGACCCAAACTCAAACAAGCCACAGAAAGAAAGCCTCAGGTCTTCCGGATTCTTCTACATCACTGAAAGTCCTGCTGGGAGTGGTGATCTTTGCCATCTACTAGGTACGGTGTCTTCAGAGTGCAAGCTCTGTAGCTTATGACTGAAAGCTTCAGTCTACACTTTACTGACTTTTAATGAATTGCTGTAGAAGTATGCCTGTGTAGTATACGACTGTCGTGTCACAGAGCGATGTCTACAGACATGTCTTTTGCTCTGCCTCCATCCTTGTAGAAGCAGGGCTATTTGATCTATAAAAAGAAATGGCTAGAGGGGGTGGAGTGGGGGTGGGGAGAAGACTGGTTTTGGGCAGTTCCTGTTTCACCTGTTCTTCTAGAAAGATCGTGATTTCCCTAAGGCAAATGTTGTCCATATAATCTCCAGGGGAGGACTAGCAAATGATTGACAGACCTCCAGTAATCTGAAGCTGGTACCACTCAGGATGCTTGTAGGTCGTGTGTTAGATCAAATAAAACCATGCCAATGTTCTCTTGATAAATTCCTTGGCTGAATTAATGCCTCAGGTTCTTGGTTTAGCTGTATGTTCTTAGGGACATTTCCCATGACTTTGGCTTTGTTAGGTTGCCTTGAAGGTTAACAGCAGTGAGCATTGGAGAATGTTAGACACACATTCCTAGGAAGGAATGTTCATGAATAACTATTTGTAGTTCAGAGAAAGAGATCAAAACTTGTTCTGCAAATAGGTTGATATCAGGCTGGCCGTGTGGACTGAGGGCCCTGACACTATAGACAGTGTCCTGTCCCCTGAGCTCCAGGTTATCCCTGCATTGATGCCTGGCTCTTCTTCTCTGTGACTGTGACACTGTAGATGTTTCAGCATCTACAAAAATGGACATAATAACAGTTCCTAGCACTCATGCAATGGTTAAATGGAGCAGTGTGGAGAGAGCAACACATCGCTGGCATTGAGATGATACTCAGGGCTAAGTACTGGAGTGCTTGCCTGGCATGTTTGAAGCTCTGCCCCCCCCTTCTGGGTACCACATAAAGCAGGTGTGGTGGCACCTGCCTATAATTTTAGCATTGGGGAGATGAGGCAGGACACTCAGAAACGCAGGGTTATCTTTGGCTACATAGCCAGCCTGGGCTACATGTGTCTGAAAAAAGAAACAGATATAAGCATCGGTTAAAGCTTGCATCTTTACCGTGGCCATCAGACAGGCCCTGGGTCAGTCATTTCTTGACTGAGTGAACATGCCAACTTGTTGAACTTCTGCATATGCATTTGAGAAAACACCCAGCTTTGAGGACCAGAAAGAATAAAGAATCTTATTGACAGCATTTGGCATGAAAATGCACTAACCTACAAATAATTATAATGCTCTCTCTAGACAGGCATGTGGTAGCCATGGATACCTTCTGACTTAATATCTTCCCTGTGCTACAAGTACTGTGAATGTGTTTTGCTAGATTCCTACTGGGAGGTTCTAGACGATTCTAAAATCTGGCCGTTTTTTATTTTAATGAAAACTGCCAGATTTGCCTCTTGTTTCTTTTCTTGAAAAAGCATGTATGTGCCTGGAGGTGGTGGTGGCAGTGGCACTCGGAAGACGAGGGGGGAGGATGTCTGTGAGTTTAAGGCCAGCCTGGTTTACTGGTCGAGTTCCAGAGCAGCTGGGGCTACACAGTGAAATCTTGGAAAACTAAAACTAAAACAAACAAACAAACAACAACCTCAACATTTACACATTTATTTTATGTGTATGAGTGTTTACCTGCATGTCTGTATGTGTATCACAAGCACGAACTGCCTGGAGAGGCCAGAAGAGGGCATTGCATCTCCTAGAACTTGAGTTACAGTTGGGAGCCACCATGTCAGTGTTGGAAACTGAACCCAGGTGCCCTTAACCACTGAGCCACCCTTCCAGCTACAAATTCTCTTCTTGCATTGTCTGACTAGAAACGGGAATGCACTAGCATGGACAGAGCACTTTTCCTCCAGGAGTGTGCCCGGATTTATCCATATCACCTCACTTTGCCTTGACAGCGGTCATCTGCTGTCTTTCCAATGGGTTATTATTGTACCCATTTGACATATATGAAAACTGAGGCAAAGAGAGGATTCATACACATCTAAGATCTCACAGAGCAGAGCCAAGCTTTGAAGTCAGGCTGCTTCCTTCATTGTCCCAGCTTGCTGCATCCCAGGCTGCTTTCTTCCTCCTTGGGATTTCCAGGCTGAGATCTTGTAATGCAACCCTAAGACACACACAGGGGTGAATGATGGAGATGGGTGAGGCCTCCCGGCAGCCAACTATAGGGTGGGGAAGGGACCTGATCTTGGTCACTTCAGCCTCTACTCTTGGATCATCTCTGCTCTTTTGTGGGGGCTGTGTGCTCATTGCTCTGCAGTGGGAAGAGCCCGGTGAAGCATGAAATAGGGTCATGGACTACTCCTAAATTGATTTTCTGTTCTCCACTGAAGCTGTGATGAAGACGTTAGGCACCACTGATGAATGAAGACGCAGCATGGACTGTCAGGCAGGCTGTAGCATCCAGGAGCAAATCTGCCAGTTGTTCCAAACCTCTGCCTCTGTCCAGCAAACAGATGGTGTCACTTTGCAAACACAAAAGTGTTGCAACCCTCCCCCATTTCTAGCAAGACGGTGTCTCCTTTGCAGGTGGGTGGAACAATGATGTTACATGCACCAGATCCGGCTGGGTCACACGGTATGAGCAATTTTTCCCCACCAGCCTGGTCCCACAGCCACGTCAGCCCCAAAAGAACACTCAGAGACTTACATTAAGTACAATACTGTTGGCCAATGACTAGGGATTCTTATTGGCTAGCTCTGTGTTAATTATTAACCCATAACTACTAATCTTTGTATTTCCACATGGTCTTATCTTACTGGGGAACTCCTTTGCCTGCTACATTATGACTGCTCAGTGTCTCCGCAGGGAAGAGAGCAATTTCCTGTTTGTCCCTGCTTATATTCTGATTCTGCCCAGCTATGTCACTCCCTGTCTGGCCAATCAGCCAATCAGTGTTTTATTCATTGACAAATAAGAGAAACATATGTACAGAAGACACCCCCTTCAGTCACATGGCTTAACCTCTGAAGTGACTGCTACTATCTAACCTTTTAAAAAGCCAGCCATGTGTGGGTGCAGATGGTTGGGAATCCAGGTAAATCCTGTCTGTGTGGACTACTGTTTGGGGCCCTTTTACCTGATTCTGAAGAGTAATGCAACTGAAAAATCTCTGCTCTATGTTTCTTAGTCCTTTTCAGGAGTCGGTGAGCATATGGCTGCTGAGAGAGAAAGCAGAAAGCCTTCTTTAAAGTGTTGAGTTAAAAAAAAAAGTCAAAGTTTAAAATAGCAACAGATTGTAAAGTTGTTCTCTGAGTGAGATTTTTTCTCGAAATCTAGTCTTCATCCCAACACATTTCCTATTCCCTTGAGTCCCACCACCATGGGGCAGACCCTTCGTCTGCACTAGGTCCTGCCTCACCCGAAAGGGAAGCAACTGTAGGAGCACACTGTTCTGTCCCCTGTCACAGTCAGCTCACTCCCTGTGGACCTGTGCCCTGCACTATCCAGAAGCCATAATAAAAGCAGGTCCAAGGAACTCTGCTGAGGTCTGCAGGGAGGGAGAGGCTTTGTGATGGTGAGAACACCCGTGCTCCTCTGATGAACAAGTTAGGTTCTGTCCCACGACCTGGAAATTCTTTGATTCAGGCCACACTGGGAAGGTGAGCATGGCAGGTAACAGATGGAGAAAATGGGTGGGAGGATCTTGTAGAGAAATGGACAGCATGGGTGTGGCTCAGAAAAGGCAGCCACATTCCCTTGCCAGTGTACATGACACGGCATGACATGATATATGATATGACATGACATGATGAGATGCTGGGAGTCATGTGGCTTAGTTTTGGATCATCATATGAACACTTGTCCAACTAGTCTTCATGAGGCAAGATGGGTAGAGATGGTCTCTCAGTTGGCAGAGACCAGTGGACCCCAGAACAGCGTAGACTACTTCTGAGACAATGCAGCCTGCATGTTCTCGTCTCTCTCATAATATTGTTGATTGTCAGTCATGCGCAGGACAGATGAGATCACTCCCAGAGTCCCCATTCTTTTCTCCAATATTTTCCCCTAAAATTCAGGTTTCTTATAGAGAGGATCATGTGCAAGACCCTTTTATAGTACAAGCTAACTATATGCAAGCAGTTTATGGTGAGCAACTCCTATTTCTGTAAATATGCCTTGTTAATTGAAAAACATTGTTGTTCTTGAGAATATGTGCCCATGTCCATCACCTTTTAGCTTTGTAAGGGCAGGATGTGCCTGACTCAATGTTTAGCTATCAGATGCTGAGTATTGTTTTTTGTTTAAAGTTGTTTTGATGTAAAAGTTGTGGGGGAAGCATATTTGGTGTATTTGTTTTTGTGGGAGGTTAACTCTAGAGGATGGGGGAAACATGCTTGCGTTTGAAGTGTAAATAAAGATGGTTGAGCTATTCAGTTGGTCACTTGTGTAAAACTCTTCACAACATCACCCCTTCCCTGTCTCAGGACCTGAACCCAGGCTGCAAGAGGACTGTGGCAATATAATATATTAATATGTATGTATGTATGTATGTATGTATGTATGTATGTATGTATATTATGTTGGTAATGTCTTAGGTCTCACATAGCCCAGAATAGGCTTGAACTCACTATGTAGCCAAGGCTAACCCTGACCTTTTCTGTCACTCCTGTTTTCGCTTCCAGGTGTCAGTATTATAGGTATGGCATTATGGGATGGTACACAGGCCTATGTGCATGCTAAGCAAACACTATACCAATTGAGCTACAACCCCAGGCCCCAGAAATACAGATTTTTAAAAATATGAGTTATTTTTAAACATTGATTTTATATATATATATATATATATATATATATTTTCCTTTTAAACAAGGTCTCAGTATATTATAGCCCAAGCTGGTCGCAAACATAGATCAATCCTCTAGCCTTAGCCTCAGTACTGTGATTACAGGCACGCACCACCACACTCAGCTTCAATTTATCTTTAATTAAAAAAAAAATTACTTCACTAGGCATGGTAGCACAGGCTTTTAATCTCAACACTCAGGAGGCAGAAGCAAGTGAATGTGAATGTGAGGCCAATCTTCGCTACAAAGTGAGTTCCAAAGCAGCCAGGATTGTTACACATAGAAACCCTGTCTCATTCATACACACACACACACACACACACACACACACACACACACACACACACACATTCTAGGTGTTCAGGTGACTATCTGTGCACCACACAGGTGCCTGGTGGCAAAGCATGCCAGAAGAGGGTGTCAGATCCCTTGAACTGTCCCTCTTGTGGGGTCATTTAGCTCATCCCACATGTGCAGGTACACAGAGCAAGCTGGATGCAAGTTACAGTTCAGTTTTTGCATGATCACTGTGTATATGGGCTTGGAGCAGTCATTAATTCTGGCTTGCAAATTTCTCTCATGAAAATGATAAACTGATGCTAAAAGTAACTTTTGCTTAAGTTTTTATTGGTATATATTAATTACATATAATAATGGCTTTTTTGTGAAATGTCCACACTTGCGCATTGTTTATTTTGATCCTATTCATCTCCTATCACCTTTTTACCACCTCCCTGTTGTTCCCAACTCATCCTCTATTTTCATGTTTTTGTTTGTTTGCTGTGTGAGACAATGAGTTTCCTTAGTGTTGCTTACAGATGCATGGGCAAAAGGCTATTTACAGGAGTACAGGCACCTTATTGGCTACATCAACAAAGACAACGTCCTCAGTCCTCTGCTCCCCAGCAGCCACAAGGATGGTTTTTGCTCTTGATTTTAGCTTCCTTTTAATCCATAAGTAATTTTCACAACTTTCAGCAACAAAGAAGACTGGGTTCCCACCCACCTTTTTTGTAAGGTAAAAGGGACAGCCAAAGAAATATACTTTAGCCTAAACCAGAGTCAGTAAAACACACCCTGACCCTGAGACCAGAGCCCATTCACGGGCCCTGAAACGGAGACAAAAGGTTGAAAAGGGCCCATCAGAGAAATACACTCTGTCCCTGGCCAACTCAGCACAAAAAACCAATCCCTGAGCAGGAAAACCAACCCATCCCTGAGCACAAAATCCAGCCAATTTCTGAGTTTGTTCAAGCTTAGGAATTGAAATCCAAACAATTCCCACCCTGGAAAAACTCTGTCCCTAAGAAGAAGCCCTGTTCCTGTCCAGTTGGGAGCTGTCTTTTCCACCCTCCTGGATTCTTCTACTGGAGTAAATCCCTGGAATGAGGTTTGAGTGAGACGTCTCTGCCCCTCCACAGGAACAGAAAAGTAACAAGTAGGAGTAGAGCAGAACTGTAACAATGTTTCCCCAGGGAAACATTCCCTTAGGGCAGCAGAATTGTTACACTCCAGGGGTCTGAGCAGAATTGTAACAACTTCACTGGGAAAACCTCCTCTGACAATCAGAGTTGTTACTTTGGGGAAACCTTTCCCTGGAGCAAACTGCCGTGCTTGGGTGACTCTGGTATCCCTTGGCTTCTGACTGCCAGGATCCCTTTCTATCAGAGCTACAATGCTTACACCTTTGATACTGTTGGCTATGACATCCACCTACGCTGCAAGCATTTGACTCCAAGATACCTATGAGTCTGCCTTTCTAGACTCTTTTTAGGATTAAAAAAAAAAAAAAAACAAAAAACAAAAAACTGTGTGTGTGTGTGTGTGTGTGTGTGTGTGTGTGTGTGTGTGTGTGTATGCTAAGTATGTGGGGACTTTCAGAGACCAAAGGTGTCAGATTCTCTGGAGCTGGTTACAAGTCATTGTCACTGCCTAACATGGGTGCTTCGAACAGAATCAGGGTCCTCTGCATGAGCTATAGGTGCTCTTAGCTACTGGGCCATTTCTCCAGGCCATAAAGTGACTTCTTAGAAATACTCAGGCCACAGCCTCATCAGAGAATCTTTTGGAAGTATGTGGGAATTAACAGAGACCCACAACTGGGCAGTGTGCAGGGACAGAGAATAGGAGACTCCACCGTACTCAGCCTGCAGTGGGATGTATGAAGCACACCCCTCCATCAAAAGCTCAGAACCTACTGAGAGCGGGGCAGAAGGTCTGTAAGAGCCCGAAGCACTGGATGGATTCAAGAAGGCAGCCTTGTCCTGACACAACAGAGCGGCTGCATAAATGGCCTCACAGGAATTGTGATAACATGGACAAGACCCAAACGAGCTCAAGCCAGACAGTCTCAGCTTACAAGGAGAGGGGGGTGACATCAAGTCCCATCCCTGGCATTTGATTGCTGTTGGGAAAAGAAAGCCAAGTGTGAATCCTGGTATGTCAACAACACGCTGGCTGGCCCCATGCCCAGTAATCGGCCAACACAGACTGAACTCAAAAGAGAGAAGTCTGGGGGTAGATTGTGAGCCTTTAATCCTGGGAGGCAGAGGCAGGCAGGTCTGTGAATTTGAGGCATACTGCTCAACATAGCAAATTCTAGGATAGCAAGGGCTACACGGAGAGACCCTGCATCAAAAACAAATAAGAAAATATAAAGAGACAGAGAGAGAGAACCAGATGTGCACACACACACACACACACACACACACACACACACACACACGAGAGAGAGAGAGAGAGAGAGAGAGAGAGAGAGAGAGAGACAGGCAGACAGAGAACATGAAGGTAGGGAGATGGATGGTTGAGGAGGAGTCCAGAGAGGGAATGAATTGTGAAAAAAAAAATGTATGAAATTCTCAAATAATTAAAAAAAAATATTACTTACGCAAAACCTAACTGGAAACACCCACTGAAATGAAGTGAGGCTGAATTACTTCCTTCCATTTCTCCCTGACATTCAAGACCCACTGCAAAATCCAAGACAAGGGATCAAAGTTCAAATGTTGGATCCATGGCTACTCTGTGGAACACTGACTTACAGACACCATACTGCTGAGCAAAAATACGTTTCCTCCAGGGCTCCCTTCCCTAGCTTCTTTTTTCTTTTTTTTCTTTTTCTTTCTTTCTTTTTTGTTTGTTTTTGTTTGTTTGTTTGTTTTTTGTTTTTTGCAAGACAGGGTTTCTCTGTGTAGCTTTGGAGGCTGTCCTGGAACTCACTCTGTAGACCAGGCTGGCCTCCAACTCACAGAGATCAGCCTGCCTCTCCCTCCTGAGTGCTGGGATTAAAGGCATAGGCCACGGACACCCGGCCCTTCCCTAGCTTCTTAACATCTGCCATAGAACTCTGTGCTGCACCTGTGGGCTAATAAACAATGGATCCAAAGAATTCTGCAAACCCAGAAAGATCACCATCTCAATCTCATCTGTCTTTCAAGTGGAATTTTTGGTTCAAAGCAAAAACACAAGTTTATGTGGGGTCTGGTAGCTTGGACTAACAGTGGCAGAAAAAAAAAATGGGATTGGGGTAGAAATGGAGACACCTCACTTAGAGCCCACATTTTATAACTAATGGGCAAAATCTCACCAGATGGGATTGAAAGACCAGGAAAAGAACACATCCTGGAATTCAGTATTTCAGGATTTGCAGAAAGGCCTGTTCAGCATGCATGTTCTCAAGAGAGTGTCTGCTACTGAGAGCTGTGCTCCAACCATGGTCCTCTCTGTTACCTGTACAGCAGAGGTCAACGAGCGAGAATCAAGCCCGTCCATCTACCTGGTCCACAATGAATGCTCAGGGCAAGCCATCCCTGCAGCAGGGACTCACGTGACATCCGCAGCCAACTGCGGGCACAAGGAATCTGTGACTCGATTTTCCAGGGAGCAAAGTCTAAGGGCACAGTCAAAGATGAGAAAAAAGCACAGCCCCTCCTGTCTGTCCTGCCGCCCACCCCACGCCACGTGGCTGTGGTGTCCTGCCCCTCCCTCCTTGTGGCTGTGATGTCCTGCTTTCCCAGGGTTCTGTCAGCCCTTGAGTGCCCTCCCTTCTGCCTTGACCTATTATGGGTTGGCCAGTACGTTAACACCCATGCACCCTGTAGCTTCCTGTGTGGATATCACCACAGGAATCTTAATATACAAGAAAGGAGTGTGTGTGTGTGTGTGTGTGTGTGTGTGTGTGTGTGTGTGTTGCTCAAGAACAGATTTCCATATATGGTGATTTTGTTTGGATTGCAACATTTGGATTGCCCTTGAATTGTAGCATTTAATCTCTTACACTTTTTACCATGCAAACACTAACCAGAAATGTTTGCAAAGCCTGCTGTCTAGCACTGGGCATGCTGTCTAGCACTGGGCGTGCTGGCCATTCATTTTCTGGGCCCAGGTTCACTCCTAGGTGTCGGAACTGTCTTTCCCTAGAGAGGCGGCCTCACTCCTCTCAGACTCTTTGGTCATCATCTGAGTTAGGCCTGGTCAAGCTTCTGAAGGACAATCACTTAGAGCAAGTAGTCACAGGCTCACATACAGTCCACAAACATATTTGTACATACCATAGAAAAGGCATGCACCACATGAGAAGCAGAGAAGGCAAGTGAGACGGCAGGGTCATTTCAGGACAGGAGAGGAATAGTCCACAAATTACATAACACACAAACTGCATGATACATCACCAAGGAATATGTTAGATCTCAAACTCTCGGGGAAAATAAACAATAGTCTCTTGGCCTTTGCTTCTGTCCAACACTAAAGAGTTAGGATGCAAAATCAGATTATCTCAGACCTGTAATAACACCCACACTTAGAGGCAACATTAAAGCAAGCACAGCATTTCTATTTTCCATCTTTACCCTTGTAACTACAGTGCTGAGACAGGTTTTCCCAGATGACAAAGTTCTTTATCTTATGCTCTCCACCCCGAGCAGTTCTGAGACTCCCCACATTCACGGTCCCTGCTTTGGAGGCAAGTCAGCCTTCCACAGGTGGAGAGAAGCCAACACCATCTAATGAGATGGGCGTGGACCTGCATCTGGATGGACACCCATTGATTTCTACCCAAGACCCTACAGACAGCAGCTACCACATATTGTCCTATGTAATAGTCTCTGATCAGTTCCATTCTCTGTTGCCACATAACAAGCAATCCCAAAACAGAGGGCTTCATATGGTGGTGACTTCCCTATAACTCACTCATCTGTGGATCAGGAATTGGGGTAGAACTTGCCAGCGTGGTTTTCCTCTCTCTCAATGTGGACTGGGAGATTTAGCCATCTGGCAGTTGGTCTGGCCAAAATGGTCTTGCTCACATACCTGGTAGGGACATCGGGATCACTGTGGTGGTTAGAATGAGAAATGTCTACCATAGGCTCACGGATTAAACAGCTGGTTCCCAGTTGGTGGCATTGTTTGGGAGGGGTTGTGGGACCGCTAGGAAATGAAGGCATGTGGAGGAAATTTGTCACTGCTTAAGGGCTTTGAGAGTTTATAGCTTAGCATCATCTCCAGCTCACTCTCTGGTTGGTGTTTGTAGCTGAAGCCATGATCTCTCAGCTCCATACTCTGGCTGCCAGCTGCCATGACCCCTTCACCATTATGGACTCTGTCCTCTGGGTCTGTAAGCCAATATAAACTCTTTCTTCGTGAGTTGCTTTTGATCATGGAGTTTCATCACGACAACAGAAAATAACTGATGCACACTCCACTTGACTTGGTCCTTTTCTTAGTAATGCCAGTCTTTCCCTGTGGGGAGTAGAGGAAGCTCTGGGTGAGCGTGTACTGTTGACATGGGCACAGTCATATCCAGGACACCAACGCCTCAGACACACAGGAAGTGGCACCCACCCCCTCCCCCAGTGAATCTCTGAGGAATGGCAAAGGCTTCCTTTTCCTCTGAGGTAGAATATTAGGAGTGTGTACAAAAATGAGCAACTACAGCTGCCTCCTCTTGGATGACTACAGCCCAAGGCTGCTCCTCTTAGAGACCCACGTGTGGTTCCCCAAACCAGCACAAGCTGGTCCACAACCACCTGTAACTCCAGGTCCAGGGGATCCAGTGCCCCATTCTGGCCCCAACCTTTTATAGACACACACATTGCATACACACAATAAAAATCCATCTTAAAGGGAAAGGGTTCTTTTATGGAAGTGTGCCTGTCCTTGGTCTGGGTTGTCAGATCAACTCAGAGCATTTTTGAATCTGAGGCAGATGGGATGGGGCCAGCCACCTGTTTCTGGTCAGCATTCCAGATTCAGGGCATCTCCAGCTTGCTTGAAAGAGCAACAAGGAGATGCTTGAGGCAGCTCTGCCCTATCAGTCATCTCTCTGTCTGATGCTGGTGATGAGGATGCTCCAAAGAAGACAGACAGAGTGTCGGAATGTACAGGCCCAGGCCTGAAGTCCTTCAGGCTGTGAAAACACAGCTATGCTCATTTCTGTCTCCAGAACCAAGGTTCCTCTTCCCCTCAGCACTCTCAATGGATAAGCAGGCTGTTCAGGTACAGGAAGGAGGCAGGAGTTGGTAGCAGTTCTGAGCCTGAGGCTTTCCACTGCATTTGTCTGCTAACAAAACATGAGTTTCCTTCTCTGAGTGATGCTGGGACAGCCCCCTAAACAGGCCTTGGGAATGAACCCAAATAGGGAACCAGTGAGATGATTCAGCAACCACAGACTGGCAAAGGCATTTCTAGCTGCTGACCGAGCTCTGCTGTAAACCCAGTTTACAGGGTTACATCAGCGGTAGCAGCAGCAGCAGCAAGGCCTGGATACTTTTGCTCTGAGATCATCAACAAGGAGAAGGGTGTCCTTAACTACTCAGTCAAAGGCCTCACCATAGCCTGCACATGTTATGAACCTGGACAACTCAGAACCCAGACTTGCAGGCCAGACTGAGGCGGCATGAGAGGTGTCTAAGCTCTCCCAGATGGTTCCAATCACACCCAGATGGTACGATTCCGGTTGGGGTCACTTAGCTGGGGCCATTCAGTCCTCTATGGAAAATGTCACTTCCCCCAGATGCTTGCCCACCTGCTCCTTAAAAGCTTGCTTAATTAGTAGGTGGGTGCTGGTGGCACACACCTTTAATCTCAGTATTTTTGAGGCAGAGGCAGGCAAAGCTTTGAGTTAAAGGCCAGTCTGGTTGACAAGAGTGGTTTCCAGGACAGCCAGGGATACACAGAGAACCCCTGTCTCAAAAAACAAACAAACAAACAAAAAACAGCCTTTGTATTTCCAATTGAGACAGTTTGTATGTTTTGCGATCCATTCACAGGCTTGTGGTGAATGAATAATGTTTTAAGGATTTCAGTGAAAAGGACAGTGTATCAAAGGAGACGCTGTCGGGTCAGAGTCCCTAAAATTACCTTGCAGAGAGCAGTCCACAGTGCCACCTGCTGGACAAAGATAAACTAGGATTATTTTAAATTTTCCCCTAGGACTAAGTACAAGGATTGGCTGGATAGGCAGACAGGCTGGCCAGAGGCATGCAGGCACCTCCAGCTGCTTGAAGTACACCATTGGGTATGTGCAGATGAGGGTCTGTGTGTACATTTTTAGGGATGACATAAAACACAATGATTGAGATTCTGCCCGATTCCCAAACATAAAACCAAAGCCTGCTGTAGGGTAGATCAGCGAGAAGACTCTTTGGGTCTGAGCCAGGGAAATCAGCCTTGAGAATCTTTAAGTAACTCTAGCAAGCACGAGGCCAGTGGGAGATGCTGCTCTGTCTTTCAACGTCTGTTGCTTTGGGGCCTGAATGAGGTGAGCACATCAAGGTCTGACTTGTGGTCTTTGATCAGTTTTCTCAGATCTAGAATGACAGGGGAACCTGGCTGCCAGAAGGGTTATTCCAAGCGCTTAATAAGTTCCCAAATACTTAATTTCTGCTCACTAAGCTTGAGAGGGAATGCCTTTTTACTCTGCAGCCTCATCCTTAGAAATAAATCTCTGTACCGCCTCTCGCTCGGTGCATCTTTTCTCTCTTCATCTCCTTTACGCGCATGTGCATGAATACTTGCACACATCCACACAATGTAACACATTTAGCATCCTCATTCCCCCCCTCCCAAGGTCACTATTTTACTCCTCCCCCGGTTTCTGTAATGGAAAAGACTGGGAACAATCTCGGGACAGCTGAGGTTAATTAGCCTGGATCGTGGACTCCTCAGACACATGCCAGCCTGTAACAAATGTGTTGCCAGGTGAGGTGGCAAGTCTCACCAGAGCCGGGTTCTAAGGCCTCCAGAGGGTGTTATACCCCGAGAGCCATCAGGAGCTCTGCAAAGTTTGGAAGGAACTAATAAGAAAATCAGCTTCTACTATGGGCTGGAGGTTAAACAGTGAGCATGGGGAAGGATTTCCCAGGAGGGACTGTTAGAAATAATGCCGTGTGGGTTGGGACAGCAGGTGGCAAGTCCCCAATACCTCGCTGGGACCACAAGGGTCGTGGTCCCAAGGTGGGTGAGGGTGATGAATGGCAGGTGGATGGGGAGACAGAGACCTGTAGACATGACTTATATTGAAAGTTTTATTGAGGGGGAGGTAAGAAAAGAGGCAAATAGACACAGAGACAGAGAGAGGACAGAAGAGAAGAGGAAGACAGAAAAGTCCTGCCTGTCCCAGAGGAACAGTAGGAAAGAGAACTGGAAAGAGTAGAGAGTGAGAAAGAGAGCAGAGAGTGAAAGAGAGCGTAAGTGGGCAGAGGTCTTTCTTTTAAAGGGGTCCTTTACACCTGAGCTGACCAGGACACTGCCTGAGTGCATTCTGCCAGGTGACAGGGCAGGCCAGCATAATGCCTGAATCCTTACAGGGATTTTTTTATGCTCTAGGGTAAGTCACAGGGAGAGGCTGTCAGTGTCTCTCTTGATGAATCTTTTAAGGTATGGCAGACTTGAGATGGGGGGGGGGTTCCAAGGTTTGTAGGATGTCATGAATATAAAATAATCCATTTATTTTAATCTACATTCTGCTACATGGCATGACCTCTCTTTGATCTTCAACACTCAGCTTCTTGGAAACCAAGTTCTGTGATCCTCTCACCCCGTGGTCAGTCATCGGCCAGCACTTGCTAAGCCCCTCCCATATGCCACACACTGGGTTCATCCTTGGAATAGAAATTAGAAATGAAGTAAGTCCACAGACAGGCATAGGAACACTTCAGGAGAATGGGATTAGCCTGGCGCGATTTGCCTATCGTCCTTTCTCTGGATGTTTCAGCTTCTTTGGGAACCTGAGACAGATAGTCAAAGGGAGAGATGCCACTTTGAGAGGCAGGAGATGTCGGGGAGGGAGGGCAGTGTGCAGGGAGGAGGGAACCTCTAGGAGCATGTGAGCCAGGTCCTGCCCTTTGGACTGATGCCATAGCCTAAGCCTTAGACGGAGGAGGGGTCCTGTGGCAAGATTCTTGGTGAAGTCCCCATGAGAATAACCCAGAGACTGAGTTTTTCCAGAGTCTAATATGGTCCAGCTGTCTGTCAAGTCCTGGTGGTCATGGCAGGCTTGCTAGCTTTGACCTAAACAGAGGAATGGAAACTAGAAACTGGGCAGACCCAGTTCTCTCCCTTCTAGTGCTTGGCTTAGGGGACTCGGGGGTGCGGCACACAGTTGAAAGAAATGTGTTGCCAATGCAACTACTTTTCTCCTCCCCCCTCCTCCCCTCCTCCAATTCTCCTTCTTTAGACAAGTTCTTTAGACTAAGTGGTCCCAGCTGGCCTGGAACTCTTTATATAAACCTCACTGGCCTCAGACTACGTTGACCCTTCTGTCTGCTTCTCAAATGTTGGGATTGTAGGTGTGAGCCGCCATGCCAAGCCTTTTTGTTTGTTTTGGCTTTTTTTTTTTTTTTTTTTTTTTGAGACAGGGTTTCTCTGTGGCTTTGGAAGCTGCCCTGGAACTAGCTCTTGTAGACCAGGCTGGCCTCGAACTCACAGAGCCTAGCTCCAGATTCAGTGAGAGATTCAGTAGTCTCAAGGAGATAAGCAGAGGATGTTGGAGCAGATGTCCTGATTGTCCCTGAGGGAACCTGTTCCTGGTTTTTATTTTGTTTGTTTGGTTTGATTTTTAGAGACAGGATTTCTGTGTGTATCTCTGGCTACTATGCAACTCAGTCTGTAGGCCAGGATGGTTTGAACTCAGAGATCCTCCTGCCTCTGCTTACTTCCTTCCTTCCTCCTTCCCTCCCTTCCTCTTTTCTTCCTTCATTTGCAAGCAGCCTTTCCCCTGTATTTTAAGGATGGAAGATGATTATACACATGACACAGAAATTACTTATTCCTGGAAGTAGGAAGAATGCCACCCTATAAACTCCTCAGGATGACATGAAACTGTAGGAGAACATGAGTATATTAATTGTATTGTTATTATTCAGACATTTGTACCAGCCTGTCCTTGGGGTTCTGACAGGATTTGTCCTCAGCTGCAGCCACTAAGAGCACCACCTGTGCACAATCTCTACATTCCCTTTTAAAGGGATCCTGTCCACCTCCCATTCTCTCTCTCTCTCTCTCTCTCTCTCTCTCTCTCTCTCTCTCTCTCTGCTTATCTGCTTCCCTCTCTCTCTTTCTCTCTCTCTCTGTGTGTGTGTGTGTGTGTGTGTGTGTGTGTGTGTGTGTGTGTCTGCCTCTCCTGTCCCCAGAGGCTGGTCTCCCTTCTCCCCTCTCCACTTATCTCATTTACTTTCCCCTAATTAAAAAAAAAAAAACACAAAAAACAAAACAAAACAAAACACCTCCACCCAAGCTCTGTTGCATGGCATCTTTCTCCTGTGTGCTGCTTTTAAAAAATTACAACACATATCAGAAAGATCAGGCCTGAGAACTTATAGTATACACCAGATTGACGAAGCGTGCAATAAAAATGTAAAATGACTGTATAATTTCTGGTTTGAAAGCACACTTCTACACGAAGTCCAGAAATGTGGTAGCCCGTTGTGATTGGAACACAACTTGCTGCAATGTGTGTTTAGAGACTGACATTCCATACACAATTTTCGGAGCTCACAAGGCCACTGTGACATTTTGGCCAGCAGGTGGCGATATTGTGTTGCAGGGGGATGAGGCAAACAGCGAGAATTTGTTGTCCTTTCTGTGCTTTGAAAGGAAATCAAAGACTCGGGTTAGAGCAGACTTACAGCAGGAGTTAGAGGTCAGGTGGCTCTCCCCGGGACCTGAGGTTAACTCTGGAATCTGCATTAGAGTTGTGTTGGGTCCTTCTTGCCTTGGGGCAAGACATTCATCTGATTCCCCGCTTACCACTTTGACTGTTAAGAACCTATTCAAACAGTTACGCAGATTGAAACTAAATGTGACAGAGACGGAAATGCTAGCTGGTAGAATGCTTCCTTGACGCATGTTAGGCCCTGGGTTCAAGCCCCAGTGTTGATGAAACTGGTGTGGGCACAGTGGTTACAAAATACTTGTGGCTCTTCTGGAAGACTGGGATTTGGTTCCCAGCGCCTACATTGGGTGGCACACAACTGCCTGTAACTCCAGCTCCAGGGTGTGCATGGCCTTCTTCTGGCCTCCAAGTTGAGAACTGGGGACGTTATGTGACATCAAATAAGCCAGATATGGAAACTCGATTACTGTATGTTCCACCTCATACACAGAAGTGTCAAAGGACATTAGTCTGCATGCTGAACAATTACTGAAGTTTGGTATGGGTATGGGGTGGGGGTTAGAGAAAAGGAAGTTGCATATGATTAGTGCATGCTACATAAGTGACCCCCCCATTAGCATGCACACTAACAAACGTTAATCAAAAATGAAAATAAAAGGTCTGTAGGAAAGGGGACCGTTTTCATTGCATTGGTGTCTCCTTGTGACACAGTAGTGTTTCTAAAAGCTCGATGGGTAGTCCTGGTGAGACCACTCCCTGGGAAAGCCTCTTTGCTTAGACAGAGGTGCAGAGAGGATGACTCTGTCCAGAGCCCACAGGGGCACCTAAAGCTTGTGTGCACTTCTCCAATAATGCTAAATTCCGTTTCTCAGAAGGATGCTTAAAGGTAAATGACTTCAGAGCTTGGCTTTCTGTGGGAAACCTTGATGTCTTTAGCTGGCTATACTGATGCATTTTAAAGAGTAACAGCCATCAAGACCTGCTATTTATGTCTTAGATATAGAAATTTGGCTATATGCAAATAAGCATGTGTGCAAAGCAGCCCTTCAAGTCTTTCAGAGGACCAGCCGCCTCTGGGCTAGCTGCTAGCCGGAGGAGCAGAATTCACCAGGCCTGCAGAGGGGAATCCCCTGGGCCACTCTCCAAAGTGCACAGGCCAAGGTACCGGGGCGTGTCTCTGGTGAGCTCCTTGTGGGTGTGTCTCTGGTGAGCTCCTTGTTCATTGGCCTCTCCTATGTGCAACAAACTTCTTTAGAGTTCTGAAAAGTTTTTAGGGTTTTCACTTTGGTGTAACCAAGGACTCCAAAACCTACCACTAGGGGACCGATTTTAGCTGGCCTCACTGAACCATCAGGCCATACTCAGAAGCAGGAAGTCCATGAAGGAAGGAGGAGTCCGGCCCTTTCCTGCTGGGTCAATATTGACTTGTGGTTTTGTGTCTTGACACTCCAAGGTCTTTGCTGCTCTGACGATGCCACACTCTGGGCTTCCATCCCTTTCTATACACTGATTGGCTGCCAGCAGTCTGCCTGCACAGTGCTGTGCACCACAACAGGCTAGGAAAAGGAATAGCATTGCATTCTCAGGTTTCCTTTCTGCATTATTTTCCCACTCCCCCCCCCCAACAGGGTTTCTCTGTGTACCCCTGGCTGTCCTGGAATTTGCTCTGTAGACCAGGCTGGCCTTTAACTCACAGAGACCCACCTATCTCTGCCCCTGAGTGCTGGAATTAAAGGCGAGCACCACCATGGTGTGGCTTATTTTTTCACTTGTATAGTTCAAAACAATATAGAACATCAATCTTATTTAGTATTTATTTTGTATGAGGAATGAGGGAAGAACTGAGTTTTATTGCTTTCTTTTCCAAACAGTTGGCTTCCCAAAGTGTTTTCCCTAATCTGACTTATCCAGCGGGATTGGAACGTCACATTCTTCAGGCACCAAAGACACGATCGTTGAAACCTCCCTGGGTTCGCCTTCTGTTTCTTCTCCATCAAAAACGAGCCTCTACTCCCTTATAGACCTTAATATTGATCCATTGTCTCTACCTGTCACTGATCTGTGTTCTGTCACATGGTGTCACCACTCTTCTATCCTGCGCCTCCTGTGTCCTCTCCATGTCTCTCACTTCTGTGCAAAGTGTGTCACAGGCCAGCTGACATCACCCGTGTCTCAAATGAGGAAATTAAAGTTGCTCAGTTTCCCAAGGGTCCAGACTTCCTGACCTCCTGACCTGACCCCCAAGACATTTCTTCCACATCCCAGGAGACCCAGGGCTTACCAGGGTCTTGCTTTACAGACATTTCCTTCCAATCCCCTGTGTTTGTGTCTCTGAGTCACCAAGTAATTAGGATCTTTTAAGGGCAACTCTGTGCCTGCATTCTGTGCCTGATGGACGAAAGGGAAAACGGAGGATGGAGAAAGCAACCTGCGTCCAACCTCCCAACGCAAAGGCTCGCCAACTGACCCCTCACTGCCGCCCCTTCAGGCTCAGTGTAGGAAACTGATCTCTGCATGACAGATACAAACGCAGTCACCAGGCCTTTGATTCACTGTATTTACCTTTTCAGTCATAAACTCTGGTGCACTCTGTTCCTTGTTTGCAGTGCTTATTAAACCACACACTGATTTATTAAGATCCGCATGGCCAAAAGTGGACAACACGAAATGGCCATTCGATCAAGGAAAATGCTGGTAACAGAAACAGAGAGGACATCGTGTGCTCTCCGTAAAGCCAGGGAAAGGCCCACGACACATTCCTGAGAGCGGTTTCCCTACCTCCTGATACTTTCCTCCTTGTTCTTATGACACACCGATTCCAGGAACACGCACTGTCACACCCATGTACTTTCCTCTGGCCTCCTGAGAAGGAGTTTTAGATGAGATCTCCGTGTCTCCGCAGACAGAGGACTTGTGGTCCAAGTCTCATGGTGGAGCAGGCAGTGCCGTATCGATTCGGCTGCACTGCCTGGGAGAAATGCCAGGAAATATGTTGTTTTGAATAACAACTGGCTTCTAGTGCACATGCATGTGCGCACACGTGTGCACACCCACACACACAGACATACACACACACAGAGACACACACACAGACATACACACACAGACACACACAGAGACACACACACACACAAACACACACACATAGACATACACACACACAGACATACATACACACAGAGAGACACACAGATATACGCACACACAGACACACACAGAGACACACACACAGACATACATACACACACAGACACACACAGAGACACACACACACAGACATACATACACACACAGACACACACACAGCACACAGACATACAGACACACACAGCACACAGACACACAGACACACACACACTTTATTTGTGGCACATTATTTTTCTTTTTAATTTTATTTTAACATGGTTTTTGTTGATTTAATTAATTGCTTATTTATTTTGGTCTTTAGAGGCAGAATGTCTCTGAGTAACAGCTCTGACTGTCCTGAAACTCACTTTGTAAACTAGGCTAGCCTTAAACTCAGAAAGATCTGTCTGTCTCTGCCTTCTGAGTGCTAGGATTAATGGTGTCACTAGCACAGCCTGGCCATTTTGTTTTGTTTGAGACAGAGTCTTACTATACAGCTGTGCTGGACTTGAACTCCAGATCCTCTGGAGTGTTGGGGTACCAAGCATGATTGCCACATTTGAGCATTTTTACTTTTTAAAATGTTCTTCAGCCTGCTTGGCTTGATTCCATATGCTGTATTAGGCTGAATGGCCCAAATGCTTGCAACACCCTTTGATGAAGGCAAAATAAAAGAGAGGTAATGCCACCTAGCAGAATGTAGATTAAAATAAATGGATTGATTCAAGTTGTAAGAGTTAGCCAGTAACAAGCCTGAGCTATTAACCGACCGTTTTTTTGTTTTTTGTTTTTTTTTTTTTTTTTTTTTGAAACAGGGTTTCTCTGTCTAGTTTTGGAGCCTGTCCTGAAAGTAGATCTTGTAGACCAGGCTGGTCTCGAACTCACAGAGATCCTCCTGCCTCTGCCTCCCAAGTCCTGGGATTAAAGGCGTGCCCACCAACGCCTGCCTTAACCAAGCATTTATAACTAATGTTTCCATGTGGTTATTTGGGAGCAGCTGCCAAGACAGAGAAAGTCGGCCTTCAGAGGAGTACTCAGAAGCCCTTTGGAGCCTTCCAAGTTCAAGGCTGACTTTGTGGGGATGCAGCTCAAACGGTCAGGTGGTGCTGGATTTGCAGAAGTGTCCCCTACTTTGTTTTAATGTTCTTCCACACTAATCTCATGAGGGTCTTCGCCACACCTACAGTGGGTCTGGGGTTTTACCCGTGAAACCTGGTAGCAATGGGACATTAATGTGATCAGATGAAAAACATGAGGGAAAACGGGGTTATATCTTAATGCATTTATTTAACATTTCCCCTGCTTCTCCTGGCAGAAGTTTTGCTCTTTCATCTTTCGGGAGACCCTGTAGTGACTCAGCTACCCTGGGAGTGAGGGCTGATGTGCTGGGCTCTGTCTGCCTCCTTGTTCCTACACAGCTGTTGTATTTGATAGTCTGCACATATGACGAATCATACGGAAAAGGAAAGAAAGGAGGAAGGGGCCAAAAAGGCTTAGACCCTGAGGCTTCCAAGGGCTGAGGGAGGTTTTATTATTTTTATCTTGCTCTATTTTTAAATTTTATTTATTTTATGTGAATGGATGTTTTGCCCAAATGTGTGCCTCTGTGCACTGTGTGTGCACCTTGGTATTTGAGGAAGAGAGCATCAGATCCCCTGGATTTGAATTTAGAGGTGATTCTGAGTCGCTGTGTAGGGCTGGGAATTGAACTTGAACCCTCTAGAAAAAATAGCCAGTGCTTTTAACTGCGGAGCCACCTCTCAAGGCCCCATATTTTGTTTTGTTTTTAAATGTAGCCATAATACTGTGGAGATGACTAATGAAAACACCTTTGACAGTCAATGTAATGGCTAATGTCACCTTATCTATACGTAAAATTACTAAGACTGTCCATCCTGGCTCATAAACGAGTTCTACTGACTCTAGGTCCAGGGATGGTGGCTGTTACTTGCAAACCTAGTGCTTGGGAGGCTGATCCAGGAATATCCTGAGGTCAAAGGTCAGCCTGAACCACATAGTGAGACCCTGTCTCAAAACAATACATTGAAAGGAATCCAAAAAGAAACTCTAAAATAATATGGCAAGTATTGTATAAAAGCTAAACATCACCAGAACCTTAGAAACTTCTAGATTGAGTCTTTTGATTGGACCAGTAATCTTAAAGAATTCCAGTCCTGAATAAAACTTTTAAGATCTTACAAACCTCTTGCAATTCATGTCTCCACCGGGTCCTTGTGATGCTTACTTGTGTACCATGCACTCTAACCCACCTGTATGTAAACACACACACACTCACACACACACACACACACTCACACACACACTCACACACACTCACCCACACACTCACACACACTCACACACACACTCACACACACACTCACACACACACTCACACACTCACACACAACTCACACACACTCACACACAACTCACACACACTCACACACACTCACGCACACTCACACACTCACACACACACACTCACACACAACTCACACACACTCACACACACTCACACACACTCACACACTCACACACACTCACACACACACTCACACACTCACACACACTCACACACACTCACACACACACTCACACACACACACTCACACTGACACACACATTCAAACACACACACTCACACACTCACACACACTCACACACTCACACTCACACACACACTCACACACACACACACACGTGTATTTTTTAATCACATGGCCTCCTTTGATTTGTGATCATTTCCATTTCTTTTGAGTCTAAACATCAGAGAAAAGAAGGAAACCAGGTAAAAATTTATCCAGAATTAATGAGGAAGGAGGGCATGGAATCCCATGGTTATTGTGGTTTTGCTGCCGTTGTGAAGACGAGTGTACAGCTTTCTGCTTGCTTCTGTGTCTGTTTGAACATCCCAGTGGGTTGTACACATGGAACCTGTTGGAAATAAAGTGAGCATTTTCATTCTTGGTGAGTTTGGATGGAGGTAAATAGTGAAGAAGTCTAGGACTAAGTGTTTGTAAGATTCCCTCTGTCTGCATCGTTTTTGCTCTAGTGTTTTGCTCCAACTGACACTGTTCAGCCTGAACCACACAGACAAAGTAACACCCAGAAGTGTGTCTTTCTTAATATTTTTCTCAGCAGAAATGTATTGGCTTTCTTCTTCCTAATACTTCTCCTCGGTCTCCAGACTCATTACACGCCATCTTTACCAAAGATGGGTGTTTCTGGTCACATCGATTTTATTAAGGGTTAATGTGTGACTATTTCAAAAGCCACGTAAGATTTTCATGCCAGAAATGTCTGAGGACTTTTCTTTTTTATGTGGGCACGCATGGAGCAGGGTCTGGAGTAATACCTGTAGGACTTATAAGAACAGCTTTTAATTCATACATCCTGGTGCCTGAAAGAAATATCGAGGGTTACTCAACATTCAGGAAACAGCCATCTTCACAGACTACAAATAACATTCATCTCCAGGGAGGAAAAGACATAATCCTAGACTTATTAAATGATAAACATTTTGCCATAAAAAGGTTGAGGCTGAAAATGTCAACTCTGAAATGTCAGAGAATCTGGATGTTCTCACAGCAATGTTAATTGTCTCCTCTCAGCCATTTTAGTGTTCTCAAAGATGGCACAACATGGCTCCCTCCGAGAGACGTTGAGTAGACCCATCCTAATTAAGTTACAAGGTCCCTCCTTTTCCTGGCTGGGCACAGAGAAGACTTTGTTGATTCTGTGGAACAAAAAGGCTCTTTGTGGCCCCGATGGGAGGAATCTGTGCCTGGGCAGTGTCACGAGGAGGGAGAGAAATGTTCTTGTGAAAGCCAAGGCCAGCTACCTCTGCTCATTGTGAGAGGGCCACTGGAATCTAGACTGCACGTGTCCCTCCAAGAGCCCAAGAGCTGTGTCTCGAAGGTTTAGTGGCACCCTTAAGGGATGGAACATAGTGAAGGGCTGTGACCTAGCTCCCCCTCAACCCTTCCTCATCCCCCATCTCACCATGGGTCTCCATCTTGTTTAATGTCTCACATGATGCTGTCCACCTTGTGAGCCACCATGTGGGTGCTGGGAATTGAACTCAGGACCTCTGGAAGAGCAGCCAGTGCTGCTGAGCCATCTCTCCGGCCCTGGTATCTACTTTGTAATGTAGCTAGAAGACCTTCACTGGAGCTGAACAGATGTAGTGCTGAGGTCTTGGAGCTTGAAAACTGAGGGGGAGGGAATCAGTTACTTTTCTACTGCTGTGTTAAAATACCACCACCAGGGCAGCTTAGGGAAGATGGAGTTCGCTGGTGGCTCTGGTTCCAGAAGTGTCAGCTGCAGGTGGCACGTGGCTGGAGCAGCTGGAACAGCTGCAGAGAGGCCGCGTCACAAACCACATCACTCAAAAAGAACTAAGGTGTTTGAAACCTCAAAGCCCACCCCCAGTGACAAACTTCCTCCCACAAGGCCACACCTCCCAATCCTTCCCACACAGCCACCAACTGGCCACCAAGACCACCGTACATCTCACTCAAACTCACAGTTTGGCTACACGAGGCTGTCTCAAAACAAAACAAACAGAAGTATAAACAACTATATTCTTGCTTATGTATGTGTGTGGCATGTGTGTCTGCATGTTTACACGCATGTGGAGGCCTGAAACTGAGCAAGTATCTCCTGTCACTCTCCACCATGTAGATTGAGGCAGGGGTCTCTTGTTGAACCTGGAGCTCACTGTCTCCAATGGTCTCCATAGCCAGCTTGCTCTGGGTTTCCCCATCTCCATCTCCCGAGGTTGTAGGCAAATCACCATGCCTACCTGGATTTCATGCTAGCTCAGGGGATCTGCTCTCCATCCCCATGCTGGACTAACAAATGTTTGAGCTGTTGAGGCATTTCCCCAGCTCCTGAACGGTATTGTTAGTCTGCCTTCCAAATCTCATAGGAGAGCCTGTTTCTAACAACAGAAAACACAGAAGATACGTTAGAGCAGCTCCAAGTCTGCTGGAACTGTGAATGGTTGTTATATAAAGCAGGAGATGGTAGACAGACAGACAGACAGATGATAGAAAGAGATGACAGATAGGTAGATGGATGATAGACAGCTAGATGGTAGGTGATAGATAGATATATAGATAAATAAATGGGTAGATAAGGATTATTGCTAATCTGTTAAATCTTCAATTTATGGTGTTAGAAAATTAGGACACCAGGACCTTGGGGACAGAACGACTGGGAAAGGGTTGGCCATAATCACGTGTTCATCTGGGCACTGAGTATTTACAAATGTTCACTTTATAAAAATCGGTCAACTGATTGTCTCTGTATGTACGTACATATGTATTTAATTTTTAAAATTATATTTTGAGTGTACTTTTATTTTGTGTTTTTGGTTTTGGGTTTTGTTTTTCTTGTTTTGAGACAGGGTTTCTCTGTGTAGCCCTGGCTCTCCTGGAACTCGCTCTATAAATCAGGCTGACCTAATATTTATAGAAACCCACCCGCTTCTGCCTCCTAAGTGCTAGAATTAAAGGCGTGTGCCACCATAGCACAGGGAGTTTCTTTTTATTTTTTTAAGCTTTATTTTTATTTCATGTGTACGGATGTTTACCTACATGTGTATCTGTGTACCATGTGCATTCCTGGTACCTACAGAGCCATATGAGGGCATCAGGTGCCCTGAAATTGGAATCACAGATGTCTACCAGCCACCCTGTAGGTGCTGGGTAACAAACTCAGGTCCTTTGTGAGCACAACCAGAAGTTTTAACTGCGGAGCCAGCTCTCCAGCCCCATAGATACTTTTAGACCATGCATCTCCCATGCTGGGTGTGGTGGGGCACACCTCTAATCCTACCATTCAGGAAGCAGAGGCCAGTGGATCTGTGAGTTTGAAGTCATCCTTGTATACCTAGTGAGTTCCGGGCCGGCCAGGACTACAAGAAAGAGCCTGTCGTAAGCAAACAAACAAACGCACCATTCTAAGTGTCCAGTTTAGTAGCAACAAATGGGTTCACACTACTGTGCAAAACTGGCACTCCATGGATTAGTCCCCACCCTGTCACAGCTCCTGTTCTCTCTGTCCCTCTGAATTTGACTAGGGTTTTTGTAGAAATGGAAGCACACACTACTGTCTCTTTGTCACTGGCTTACTTTCGTTACCATAATGTGTTTTAGCAATCATCATAATTCTAAGGTTGAACACCATTCTTTTGTGTGTGTCTGGACCACATTCTGTTTGTACCTATGTTGGTGGACACTGTTTTTCAGCTACTGTGACCAATGTTGTGAGCATGGATGTCTAGCTTCTCTTTGATACCCTGCTTTCAGTTTTGCTAAGACTCCTGGGTGTGGGATCACCAGAGACGTGTGCACATTGTATGTAGATGCTACCCTTCAGACAAAATAACTTACACACTGATGGATGGTGTCACCACTAAAGGTTCCTGTTACAAGTGTAGGGTCAGCCTGGGCATTGGACATTGTAAAGCCTCTTGGGGGCTTGTATTTGTCCCTAAGGTTAAGGAGTTGTGACCTAACACAATCAGTTGTACATTGTACAGCTGGAAGTGTGCTGTACAGGGACAGTGCTCAGGGCAGCCCCTGACCGGTTTATGGCTAAGCTCCAGGCTTGCCTTGTGCATTAGAGTGGTTTGTCCGTCAGTATTTGTGTTTCCAGCAACTGCAGGTAGGTGGAGACCTCACACCAGAACCTCCACTTCAGCCTTGGCAGGGCTGGTCTATGTACAGATATGGAGTAGGTGGATGTCATAGCAACCTCGTAGAAAATCTGGGAGGGCCTCCCCAACACACATACAAAGGATTTCTCCCAGAGCTGCGTGTGCATGTGTGTGGGGTGTGGGGGACGGAGAGGGAGGTGGGAGAATGTGGTATGTGTGTGTGTGTGTGTGTGTGTGTGTGTGTGTGTGTGTCAGAGGGGGAGAGAGAGGTGAGAGAATGTGGGGTGGTGGTGGGGAGGGGGAGGTGGAAGAATGTGGTGTGGGGGCAGAGGGAGGGTGGGACAGAGAGATAGACTGATTTAAAGCTCTCAAATAGAAATCTTGTTTAAAATCAGCTCGCTTGCCCTAGAAGGTCCCTGTGTGGACTGTGAGCCAATCAGACTGGATTGTGACTTATTAAATAGATACTTTTCAACAACGCCATGACATGAAAGCACAGTTCAGCCTGGGTGCTGTTGACATTTGGAGAATTCTTTGATGTGGGGAGCTGTGTATTGTTAGATGCTCAGCCACATCTCTGGTCCCCACCTACAGTGGCGCTCCTGCCTTGGTTGCAATCACTAAGCATCTCCAGGCACTGACAAAGGTTATGTGAGGGCAACCCAGCTCCCTGATTAAAAATCACTGCTGAGAAGGAATGTTGGTCTCGAGGAAAGAAAAGAATTATTTGGTTTGTGTGTTTGTTTTTGTTTTGTTTGTTTTTTGAGACAGGGTTTCTCTGTGTAGCCTTGGCTGTCCTGGAACTCACTCTGTAAACCAGGCTGACCTCCAACTCATAGATCTGCCTGCCTCTGCCTCCTTGAGTGCTGGAATAAAAAGCTTGTGCCTTCAATCGGGGTTTCTCTGTGTAGCCCTTGCTGTCCTGGAATTTGATTTGTGGACCAGCCTGGTTTCCTATTCAGAAACCCACCTGCCTCTGTCTCCCCGAGTGCTGGGATTAAAGGCATGTGCCACCACTGCCTGGCTTAGGAGGCAAAATTTTAAAGCAGAAAACACCAAAGCTCTTAGGCATGGTTGAGGCTGATGCCATCATAATCTTGAGAATCCATTTGCATCTCTGGTTCAGAAGCATCACCTCCACCATTGTTCCCTTAACTCCTTCCCCCCGCCCCCTTCCAATAAGGTCTCACTGTGTAGCCCAGGCAGATCTTGAATTCATGGCCATCCTCCTGCCTCAGCCTCCTGAGAGCCAGAATTGCAGGCATGAGCCGACATGCTGGATGCAACCAGCAAACATTTCGGCTGCAGAGGTGAGACATGCATACATCAGCAGAACAGCAGGCCAGCAAGAAGCTGCTTGGCTCTTCCTGGGAGCTGTGCCTTTGCACATCCGCCTGCTTTCTTCTCAGTCCTTGCTGCTTCCAAAGTATAAACTGCTATACAGTGCAATTATCCCGAAACTCACCCCTTCCACCCCTCACAAAGGTATGTTCATGGTAACCATCACAAGCACAGCTCCTTAGCATCGAGCCATCCACCACACTTAAGACAGTCACAGATGCCTGGCAGTGGGGGCCCAAGCCTTTAATCCCAGCACTCAGGAGACAGAGGCAAGCACATCTTTGTGAGTTCAAGGCCAGTCTGGTCTACAGAATGAGTTCTAGGACAGCCAGGGCTACATAGGGAAGCCGTCTCAAGAAACAAACAAACAAAAAAAGATAACCGTAGACATCCCCAGAGTGATTTCATTACAAATCGTCCTGCTTGTAAATAAACAACTCGGTTGTTGGGGTGGAAGCATGTTCTAAGCATATATGGATGGAAGGGGAGGTGTGTCGCTGCCGAAGCGCATAGGCCTGCTTTGAAGATTGACAGGAATCTTTGGTCCAGACGTGCAAGTTACCCTCTTCTCGTGAAGCCCCTTGGCCACCTTCCCCACGTGTGTTTAAGTGACAGAGACTTTAGAGGCCTCCTCTGACTCCTCCCCCTCCTGATTCTCTCAAAGCAGCCTCTGTTTCATCAGGATAACGGGACCTAGCCCCACAGTGTGAGGTTGCAGGCAAGGGAGCCACCCTGGGTTGCAGCCCTCGCCCCTTGGCCCGGCTCGCCCACGTCTGCCCCGCACCCTGCGGGCCGCCATCTTCCCAGGAGAGGAGTGGAGTCGTTTAAACAAAGCTCTGGGCTGGGAGCTTGGCTCGCATTTAACGGAGGATGTGTGCCGGCTTCCAGCGCTCCTTGGCCCACAAGCCTTAACCACTGTACAAACTGAGCTCGACTGTTTGCTTAAGTGGCTTTATTGACTCAGGTCCCGCCTCCTGGGCAGGTGGCCTGGCGGACACTCTGTCATTGTTCTGCCTGGCTTTTCCCCCCAGGGCCACCGCGGTCTCCCTGCTGAGGCCGCCTTTCTTTATTTCATTTCGGGTGTGTGTGTGTGTGGGGGGGGGGGGTCCTTGAAGAGTCAGGCAATCAACGGACACAGGTGTAGTATTTCGTTTTTAAACAGGCGTCATTCGCTCTAGTCGGGATTTTCAGCTAGCCTTGGGGTTTGTTGCATAACAGGTACTTTTTCCTGGTCCCTCTCTCGGAGAATGCAAGGCTGATCTCTGCAAGCCCTGCTGTCCCAGCCCCAGTGCATTAACTCTTTGTGACCCCAGGGCTTTATTTGTCAATGGCTTCCAAAGAGGCCTAATGGGTCATTAAAATGAGCCACAGACCACCTACAAACCTCCCGGGGAGTCTGGCTTCCCTGTGGATTAAGCTCAAAGTGGCAACCTGGAAAAAAAAGAAACATTGAGGAAAGATTTTTCTTGTTCATCCTGACAAAATTGTCATTTATTAAGTTTCCACCCTGAGTGTTATTGCTGTACTTTGATAGACAAGGAGAGGGAGGGCCAGAGAGGTGATGTGACTTGCTCAGTCCCTCATAGACTGCAAGCAGAGCATGAATTACTGGTCAAATCAGTCTGATTCCAAACTGGGTGTTCATGGCTGCACCTCAGCTCTCTGTGTGACTGAAAACTTCACTACTCAGTTAGGAGAGAAGGAAACTTCACCGGCCGAGTCAGGCATCAGCCCATGCAGTGTCAGAAGGAGCCGTGCTCGCGGGCCACCTGATCTTGTAGCATGTAAAGGAAGTCAGGAGCAACACATGTACTGCTCCCACATAGCAACATGCACACACACACTCCCACACACCCATTATACAAACAGGTACATTTGCATGCACAGACCTATACTTAGACCATGCATACCCATGCCTTTGTATATATGCACACATGTGCACATATATGTATGTGTGTATTCCTACACATATATGCATACTCATGTATTCACACAAATTTATATCCACATACTCAGATATCTACTCTCAGCAGATTCACATACACACTCATGCTTATATATCATCTTCACACATGTATACACGCACTCATGGAATCACAAAAGTTCCCACTCAGAAACTCACACGCTCACGCTTGCATATTCCTTTACACACACCCATGCATTTACACACACATACACCTTGACTTTTTTGTTTGTTTTCTGAAACACACTCGGGTGCAAGGTTAGGAAGTCAACACCCAGCATCCCTTTACTGATGGTGAACTGTGGTGAGCTATATCTTTCTGAGGTCACTAAACCAACCCTGTTCTCACAGTGAGGACCCGAGACCTACTGCAAAAAAAACCTGGTCTCTGGTCTGACTTTAGTTGCCCCTGGTACTCACGGGTCAAGTGTTTGTCACCAGGCCCTTTTCACAGATCAACCTTTGGAGCCTTGCACACTAGCTTGGAGTAGAGTAACTGCTGCCCCTTGCTTCCGTTCCTTAATCTATAAAATGTGGCTAATGATGTACCGATCCCAGCCGTATAGTTAGGAGTGTTAAACAGGCTGGTGTATGGGAAGCTGATGGACTTGGTGGAACGCATGTGTTAAGAACTATGAATTACCGATGACTGGGTTTGCTCCCTGTTTTTAGCCAGTGGCAGCGAATGTTAATCTCTATCTCAGTTAGAGACCTGGATACAGCTCTAAGGAGACACTTTACTGCCTCTGAGCGCTTTCTGTTTGGATGGCTGAAGTCTAAACACTTGAAAAAACTTGATGTCTGGGGAGATGCTCCTGCATCCTGCCTGGTCTCTTGACCCCCTTGGATGACCAGTGATAAACCCAGGCGTCCTGGTCAGCAGGGCAGCATCACCGCCTGGTGAAAGACTTGGGTTTGCACTTTTAACCCTCCCTATAATTGTCACACTTTTGTGAAAAACTAGGAACCCAATTGGAGAAGGAGAGGCACAACAGTGTTCTATCTCTATGCTCAGCTTCCAATGGCAGAGCCCCTTTTTAAAGTTCCTGGAGAAGCTATGAGGTTAAGAGTGCTTAGACCAGTGGCACTCTGCTTCCTTCTGTCCCCCACCCCGTCCCCCATCAAGGCTGAGACCAGTGTCCAGATCATTGTCTTGATACCAACCCTTCCTCCTGGTCATGTGATGGCCTCTGCTTTCATCCTGTGAACCCCTCTGCCAAAAAGTCCCCGGGGCAAGCAAATTGCCCCTCTCTCTGCCTCCCACCCCAGAGTCAGGTGGACACAGCATCAGGAGCCTCTGCCTTAGAATCCCAACTATGTCCTTATCAGGACACTCATCGCATCAAAGGCGGGACCAGAAAGGCCATTTACAGTCCCTGAAGTTCTCTTCTCTCTAATAGATTGGGGTGGGGTAACCTCGTGATTGATTCCCTTTACAATTTGCTTTTTTTGTTTTCAGTTGACGCCCAAGTTTACAAAATGGTCTCTAGCCTCAGGGATTACAGAATGGTACTCACCGAAGGATGATAGGGGAGGGTGGTAGGAGGGTGATCTTTTTATATTGGTTTCTTCTTCACCTTTCTCTGAATTGATTAACTAAAAAATGAACACACACCTTCCTCCCTCCAGTGATGGGGCCTTGTGCATGCCAGGAAAGGTATAGCCCTAGTCCCCAACTAAAGCCATATTTTAATAGAATGTTTTAAAAAGCACACATGAAAGGGGACGATGGAGAAATGTCTCAGTAGTTAACGCTGGCTGTTTCACAGGACCCCAGTATAGTTCCCAGCACCCACAGGGATGGCCCTCTACCACGTGCAGCTGCCCATCTCTCTGGGCAGCCCCTCAGCACACACACATAAAATGAAAACAAATCTTTAAGATGCCCACACAGTGACCTGCTGGGTTTCATGTACATGCTGTAAGGTGCTCCATTTCTGTAAGCCTCCAGCAGCAGCATCTATAGGGTAATGCAGCTCACAGACAGAGGGGCAAGGCTTCATTGTGAGTTGCTGCAAGGCATGTTTAGAAGTGAAGATGGGCAGGGAGACAGCATTCTCCACCTCAGAAGACTGGCTGAAATGTATTATTCGCTCATGAAGCTTTTGTACAATACATCTAGTAGGCTTTGCTTTTAGGTCATGTTTAGATCTCAGGCAGGAAAAGGCTACCTGCTGGTTGCAAAGTAGGGGTTCTTTCCAGCACCTTTAAAGGAAAACGGTGCTTCTAGAAATTTCTGCTTCCCCATGGGGAGCGTCATCAGGTACACATTAGATAGATATTTGCAGAGTTGATTTCAATTTTTTTTTTTTTTAAGATAGGGTCTTACCTTGTAGTCTTGACTGGCCTGGAACTCACTAAATTACCAGGCTAGCCTTGAACTCAGAGTTTCACTTGCTTCTGCCTTCTGAGCACTGAAATTAAAAACCTGCCTGACAATGCACATATCCTAAATATCTCACTCAGCTTTGCAATGGAAACACTCTTGTGCAAACATCACCCTGGTACAAAATGAAACATTACCAGCATCCCCGAAGTATTCACCACCCTCTAGCCCCCCTACCCTCACCCCAGCATCTCCACAATCTTGCGAGTTACATACTTTGCATAGACACAATACCTCTTTTGATGTGGCGTCTTTCCGCTCAAGCTCATGTTTGAGAAAGGCATGGGCTGTATGGCAGTCTTGTGTGAGCGCAGTGTGATTCACTGATCCAGGCTATGGTGGGTGGTGCTTTGGATAATTTGCAATTTCGAGCTCTTTTGTCGGATGCAGAGGCTGAACACTCTTATAGCTGTCTTGTGGTGAACACACCCTTGCATTTTCTCGGGTAGTGAAAGGGCTGTGTAAACATTCACCTATACATACTAGATACCACTAACGGGGTTTTTTTTTAAAGGGGGCTATAACCCATTTACACCCCCCTTGATGGGATTAAAACAGAGAATTCCTGCTTTTGCAACATTTGTGCTGGACCATAACCCCAAAAGTATGTGCCCAAGACTGAAGAATCCAAAGCATCATTCAGTTTCTCCCACATTTTATTTTAGAATCAAAGCACCCCATGAAATAGAAGAAAGCACATCACGGCCTTTTTACCCTGCTAGGGATAAAAGAGGAGTGAATTCTTCTTCTAAGAGACCCAGGAGGCTCCTCTGGCTCACAGTAGCTCTGGGCTTGGAATTTAAGTCCACATGCAGACCTATGAATTCCTTGGGCCCTTGAGACAGTAGAATTCACATGTGTGCATCTCTAATTGCTGGCTCCAATGGCAGAATTTGATTAGAATCTTCCCATCTCTTGGGCATTTTTCATCTTACCTGCTGTTAGTTTATTGTGTAAGCTAGAACTGTCAAATTTCCAGAGGGAAGAGTCAGTTTACCCCCAGACATGCACACACACACACACACACACACACACACACACAGACATCTACACACAAAATAAAAATCTTAAGTGTAACATTTCTTTAAAAAAAGAAAAGCATGTGATAAATGTCCTTCAAATGAAAAAAAAAAAAAATCTGAAGAGAAGCAGTGTGTGTGCCAGTCTTCAAAAGGAACGATGCCTTGTTTATTTTTACCCAGTTTCCACCTGTTTCACCTTCTCTAGGAAATTGGTGTAGACTTGTGAATTGTGAGGACATTATTAACACCTTAGAGACTGAGTTCTAAAGGACAGAAAGCCCATTGGCCAAGCGATCCCAACAGTTTCTACCAGGAGAGGCGCAGGCAGCTGCTAACCCCTCACACTGCTCTCACAAGAGGTTTACACCAGCACCACAGAGCAGGGAGGCGGTTCCTTGCTTCATGGCTTGTTGGCTTTTCAGCATGACTATGTGCTGTACACCATGACCTTGAGCCCCAGGCTTCTGCAGCTCGTTCAGTCTTCACAGGGGCTCTGGAGATAAGAATGACGTTTGAAACTTGCCTTTTGCAGATGGGGGTTTGCAAGAGTGAGGGAACTGCCACCCAAGGTCACAGGGCTTCTCAGCTGCGAGGAAAACTGGAACAAGGCAAGAGGGTAACCCTGATGCTCCCTGTGAGCTAACTGTCTGATTGTTAGGTTCGTATCCTGGAATCCTGGGAACTGTAAAATAAATCACACAACCAACAGCAACTACAAAAACCAATGAAATAGATATATTTAACCCTTATGTGGTCATAGGCTGTCTAACCCTTATGTGGTCATAGGCTGTCTAACCCTTATGTGGTCATAGGCTGTCTAACCCTTATGTGGTCATAGGCTGTCTAGACAGAGCAGAGAAAAACAATGCTTGTGAGGAAAGAGTAGTTGCAATTTAAATAGTGTCAGAAAATGGCTAAATAAATGACCAGTGATTTAATGCCAACCAATAGTCCTGAAGGACCTGAAGAAGCCAAGTACATATTCTGGGAAAGCCTTCTAGACAGCCATATGTAGCCTGCACAAGGCTTCATGATACAGGGCTTCAACATCAGAATGCCTAGGCTGGCATTTGACATCTACATATCTTGTTTATACCCCCATCCCACCCCTATTAAGAGCTGTGTGGTTGGAGTCTCCTACAGGGATAGGCCATGTGACTTGCTTTGGCCATACAGAAATGGGACCAAGTAGTAGATACCCTTGTGTGGAAACATTGAGGCTTGCATTCTAGAAGCCATCCGCAATATAGTGAGCTTATTCAGGCTACACTCCTACATAGTGATGGGGCTTCCAGGAAGACAGGGAAAGGAAGGAGGGCTGAAGATACCTGGGTTGGAAAGGAGCCATGTTGGTCCATCAATTGCAAGTCCTAGTGAATACAGTCATATGTGTCTTGCTGCAGTAAGGGAACAATAATCTCCCAACTGAGCCCATTCAACCTTCAGATTTATGACAAACCAGTAAACATTGCATGTGTCTTAAATTGCTAAGTTTTGTGGTGTTTAATCATAAGTCAACACACAAGCAAAACCCCCTCATCATTCCTTAACCAAAATCTGCATATCCTGGGCCAGGCCAGGTCATCTGTACTTGTGACAGCTTCGGGTTCCGTGTGTCTGTCCACTGTCACCAACATCTGAGTATCAGGTTCTGGATAGAGTGACAGTTCGGTTTGTGGGTTTAAAGTAAAAGACATTAAAAGAAAACTGGGTGCAGAAATGGCTGCTCCCTTCTGCTACTCAAGGGCCCCAGTGGCTTCCCCTGTCATCCCTAGGGCTGGATTGGAGCTGTCAAGGTACCGGTTATTACGCTGGGAAGTGAATTCCCACGGCCTGTACCGGAACCACAGACTCTACCACCTCTTTACACTCTTCCTGATATGATTGTGTGTGTGTGTGTGTGTGTGTGTGTGTGTGAGAGAGAGAGAGAGAGAGAGAGAGAGAGAGAGAGAGAGAGAGAGAGAGAGAGAGAGAGAGAGAAAGCACAAGTGTTGAGGTCAGAAGACAACTTGTGGGAGTGAGTTTTCCTCCCACCATCTTTGTCTGAGGGTTCAAACCAAGGACTACAGCCTGGGGACACTTTGGCTCCTGAGCCATATTGCTGACCCTTGATTTGTTTGTGAGGTTGCCATTTGTTGCCAGTTAAAGAGAGCTGTTTTGAAACAGGACTCTGAACAGTTAAATTTTAGTTTGAGAAATACTTGAAAATGTTATTTTACTTTTCAGCAAGAGAGTCTGTTTTGAAGGGTGACTTGCAAGCTCATATTGAGAAATTTCACACCGCTAAGGGGCTCTGGGATGTTGGGGTGTGGCTTCCACTGGAAGCTGGATTGCCGAATGTGAGGTGCGCCAGAAGTGACCCCGGATCCCAAGTGCCACAACTGTAGGGGGGGGGGGGAATCAATCTATTTCACAGCTATGTCCTCAGTGTTTGTCATAGGGCCCAGCACAGAGATAGGCTTAATAAATATGAATCGTCTGGGTGAATGGCGTGCCTTTTTGAGCTATTAGGTGTCTTCTTCCTACAGGAAACAGCATGATAAATGGGCAAAGAAAAGCTGGAGCAAGGAGGTTGCTGATGTTAGGAAGGTAACAAGTTTTATCCTCTCAATTCCTGTCAAGTTCAATGTGCAAAGAATTCTACAGCAAATATTCTATTGAATAAAGACATTTGCCAGAGCAAATTCTTACTGCTTGTTGGGAATTTCACTTGATATTTAAATGCAAGGGTAAATTTTTTTTTTCCTGTTTTGTTTTGTTTTTGTTTTTTGGGATAGGTTTTCTCTGTGCAGTCCTAGCTCTCCTGGAACTTGCTCTGTAGACCAGGCTGGCCTCAAACTCAGAGATCCATCTGCCTCTGCCTCCTGTGTTGGGATTAATAGGTATAGTCAAGCAAAAGTGAAAGTGACAGTTTTTTTTTTTAAGTACCATCTAATGCTTTAGATAATTTAGAAAACAACAAATGAGTGAAGGTAAACAAATTAAAACCACTCTAAATATAATGAAAACTGTCACTGATTGACTGAAGAGAGATTGTGCTGTCTGTCACTTTATTCCTTATCCATGCATTTTGGTAAACATTCTCCTGCTGTCCTTACTTTGTGTGCACGCTCAGCCTGTGTTATCTTGTTGAGCTGTGTTCCCAGCCCCACCGCCATTTTTAGCAGATAAATCCTGCCACTGTTCCGCATTTAGTGAGCATGCCGGTGGTTTTTGCTTTTGCATTTGTTTTATGAGCTTTGTTCATAAGCAAGGGATCTAAGCCTGAACCACACCTTCCCACATCATATGTCTGTAGCCAGGTCTTTGATTTCACGAGTTTACAAAGTTTCGATTGATTGATTGATTGACAAATTTTGAGACAGTGTCTCGCTATGTAGCTCTGGCTGGCCCATAGCTTTGCTATGTAGACCTAGAGCAGGCTGACTTGCAACAGGTCCTCTTGTCATTGGGTCTAGAGTACTGTCTTTTTCTTTCATAATCTCTAGAATGACATGCTTAAGTTGTTTATTCCAGACATATTAGAATATTCATTTGCATTTTCTTTTACTATTATTGTGGCTTAACATTACTATTTACTTTGGTGTGGTGTTGATACTAAGTTACAGACAGTTGTGAGCTGCCATGTGGGTGCTGAGAATTGAACTCAGGTCTTTTGGAAGAGCAGTCAATGCTCTTAACTATTGAGCCATCTCTCCATCCTTCTCCCAATTTGTTTATTTATGTTTGTTTTTGGGGGGTCTGGGTCCATGCAACCCTGGCTTTCCTGGAACTCGCTTTGTAGACCAGGCTGGCCCCAAACTCAGATCCTCCTCCCTCTGCTTCCCAAGTGCCGAGCCACCGCCACCTGACTTATTTTTTCCCCTTTAATCCTTCCTCTTTTGTTTGTTTTGTTTTGTTTTGAGACAGGTTTCTCTGTGAAACAGCTCTGGCTTTTCTGGAACTTGCTTTGTCAATCAGGCTGACCTTGAGCTCACAGAGATCAGCCTGCATTTTCTTCGGTTTTAATGTATTGCATTATTTCATCTTTCTTAGAAGAGTGGTTTCCTTCCTTCCTTCCTTCCTTCCTTCCTTCCTTCCTTCCTTCCTTCCTTCCTTCCTTCCTTCCTTCCTTCCTTCCTTCCTTCCCAAAATATGTGGCTAAGGTCCTCTTCGGCATGGCATTAGCTGCATCAGGAAGTTTTGGTGAGTACTACTTTTCTTTTTTCTCAAGATTTATTTGCTTATTATGTATTCCGAGTTCTGTCTGCATGTACACCTTCAGGTCAGAAGAGGGCACCAGATATCACTATAGAGGGTTGTGAGCCACCATGTGGTTGCTGGGAATTGAATTCTGGACCTCCGGAAGAGCAGCCTGTGCTCTTAACCTCGGAGCCACCTCTCCAGCCCAAGTACCACTTTTCTTACTACTCAAAGTATTTCCTGATTTCAGTTGTGATTGCTTCCTCGGGCGTGACTCAGATGTGTTGTGTTACATTTCACATGTGCAGAGGATTTCTAGCTAACATTAAAAAGAAAAAAAAAAAAGATTTGTAACTGGAGATCATGCTTGGTCTCCTATCTGTCAGCACATGGACGCTTTCAATTTAACTAACTTCACTTTAAACTCCGTGTGCACTTGGTGCGAAGCATCCTGCCTCTGCCAATCACACAAACTAATTAGTTGTCTTATTCAAGTGATTTTTATTTAAGATTTGACTTCCCATTTAAAAACTTTAAATTTTTTATTTTCTTTTATGCATATGAGTGTTTTGCATGTAAGCGCCCTGTGTGTGTCGCGGAGGTCAGAGGAGGGCATCGGACCGCTGGAGCTGGAGTTACAGACAGTTGTGAGACTTTTTCAGCTGGTGTCAGCCTCAACATGTTTGCTTGTTTACCAACAAGCAAGGCCTGGGTTGTCCCTGGAAATGAGAGGTGAATGAAAATTCCGGATAAAAGGGAATGCATCACAGAGGCTGCTTGCTGAACAGGTATTACCAAGAAGTCATGACAGCTGGTAATTTAAATGGCACCTCCGCCAAAAAGCTTCAACCATCCTAGCTATCATTTTAGTCTTTTAAGTGTGGTAGCCTTCTCGCCTTCCTTCGTATCTTTCTTTTTTCCTTCCTTCTTCCCTCCTTCCTTCCCTCTTTTTTTTCTTCCTTTCTACCTTCCTCCCTCACTTCCTTCCTCTGTTGTTATTTTTGTGTGTGGTGTCTGTGTGTGTGTGGTGTCTGTGTGTGTGTGTGTGTGTATGGTGTCTGTGTGTGTGGTGTCTGTGTGTATGTGTCTGTGTGTGTATCTGTGTGTGTGTCTGTGTGTGTATATATGTGTGTCTCTCTGTGGGTGTCTGTGTATGTATCTGTGTGTGTGTGTGTGTGTGTGTGTGTGTGGTGTCTGTGTGTGTGTGTATAGTGCATGTAGGCATATGTGTGTATATGTGTGTCTCTCTGTGTGTGTCTGTGTGTGTATATATGAGTGTCTCTCTGTGTGTATCTGTGTGTATGTGTAGTGTATGTGGGCATATGTGTGTGTATATGTGTGTCTTTCGGTGGGTGTCTGTGTGTGTGTATCTCTGTGTGTGTCTGTGTGTGTGTGTGTGTGTGTGTGTGGTGTATGTGGGCATATGTGTGTGTACATGTGTGTCTCTCTGTGGGTGTCTGTGTGTGTATCTGTGTGTGTGTGTGTGTGTGTGTGTGGTGTCTGTGTGTGTGTGTGTATCTGTGTGTGTAGTGTATATGGGCATATGTGTGTGTGTATGTGTGTCTTTCTGTGGGTGTCTCTGTGTGTGTATCTCTGTGTGTGTGTGTGTGGTGTGTGTGTGTGTGTGTGTGTGTAGGTGTGTGTGTGTGTGTGTGGTGTCTGTGTGTGTGTGTGTGTAGTGTATGTAGGCATATGTGTGTGTATATGTGTGTCTCTCTGTGGGTGTCTGTGTGTGTATCTCTGTGTGTATCTGTGTGTGTAGTGTATGTGGACATATGTGTGTGTATATGTGTGTCTCTGTGTGTATATGTCTGTGTGTGTGTGTATATATCTGTGTGTGTGTGTATGTGTGTCTCTCTGTGTGTATCTGTGTGTGTGTAGTGTATGTGGGCATATGCGTGTGTATGTGTGTCTCTCTGTGGGTGTCTGTGTATGTATCTGTGTGTGTGTGTGTGTGTGTGGTGTCTGTGTGTGTGTGTATAGTGCATGTAGGCATATGTGTGTGTATATGTGTGTCTCTGTGTGTGTGTCTGTGTGTGTATATATGTGTGTCTCTCTGTGTGTATCTGTGTGTGTGTGTGTGTGTGTGTAGTGTATGTGGGCATATGTGTGTGTACATGTGTGTCTCTCTGTGGGTGTCTGTGTGTATATCTGTGTGTGTGTGTGTGTGTGTGTGGTGTCTGTGTGTGTGTGTATCTGTGTGTGTAGTGTATATGGGCATATGTGTATGTGTATGTGTGTCTTTCTGTGGGTGTCTCTGTGTGTGTATCTCTGTGTGTGTGTGTGATGTGTGTGTGTGTGTGTAGGTGTGTGTGTGTGTGTGTGTGGTGTCTGTGTGTGTGTGTGTGTGTGTGTGTAGTGTATGTAGGCATATGTGTGTGTATATGTGTGTCTCTCTGTGGGTGTCTGTGTGTGTATCTCTGTGTGTATCTGTGTGTGTAGTGTATGTGGACATATGTGTGTGTATATGTGTGTCTCTGTGTGTATATGTCTGTGTGTGTGTGTGTGTATATATCTGTGTGTGTGTGTGTATGTGTGTCTCTCTGTGTGTATCTGTGTGTGTGTGTAGTGTATGTGGGCATATGTGTGTGTATATGTGTGTCTTTCTGTGGGTGTCTGTGTGTGTGTATCTCTGTGTGTGTGGTGTCTGTGTGTGTGTGTATAGTGCATGTAGGCATATGTGTGTGTATATGTGTGTCTCTCTGTGTGTGTCTGTGTGTGTATCTCTGTGTGTGTATGTGTCTATGTGTGTCTGTGTATCGAGATATTCACCTTGTCTGCACCTGTGGCTTAGGCCATGCCCACTGGGGCGGAGACAGGGCTGGATGGGAGCTGGGAGAAAAGGCTGGGAAAGGGTCTGGCCGCCCTTTTTGGTGGTGGACGCTGGAAGGCTCAGGATCCGCTGGAACCCGCCTCGTACATCTGCCTATGTTGTGAGTTATTTCTCCCTTAATAAACTTCTGTTCGGCCTAATTGTTTATCCTGATCCTTATTAAATCGCAATATGTCTGTGTGTGTATGTGTATGTGTCTGTGTCTGTGTGTGTGTGTCTGTGTGTGTGTGTGTGTGTGTGTGTGTGTGTGTGTGTGTCTGTGTGTGTGACAGGCGTCGAGTTTCTAACTGAGACTTTGGTTCTGGCCTGACCAAGCTGAGAGAACTCACTGACTCCGATTTCTACTGCAGACCTGTGCAGGAAGTCAGCTTTGCATCTATCCTAGCCAGCAGCCCTGGGGTACCCGGGGCCTGAAGAGAGCAGCATGTACAGTGAAGACCAAAAGAGTAGACGCGAGAGTATGACAACCAACAGATGAGGCGTACCTCAAGTGAGGGGGTTGAACCCAGTCCTTCCACAGGGGACAGGCAATGAAGGCTACAAGGAAGAAAGAACAGCGGTTACAATGTCAGAAGACCTAGTGCGACATTTGTAGCTTGTCCCTCAATGGTTTTTGTGAGGACAGCTTGGCCCCTGGTGTAGAACGGAGTTCATGAAATCATTATGATACAGGTCACTGGAAGGAAATCTGGTCTCCCGGGGTGAATTCTCATGAGAGCCAGTTGTTGAGAGTGGCTCCGAACACCAGCAGCTTCCTCTTCAGTGGTGTGTGCTCTTCCTCGCGCATATACCCATACCAAGGCAGGAAGTGCTCAGAAAGGCTGAGCTGAGTTCATTCCAATGCCGTGCCTCCAGAGCTGTGAAAACATCTTTCTTTCTAGAACTCAGCCTGCCTCAGCATTTCATTATAGTTACAGAAAACATGGCTAGTGCACCTGGAGTCCTGTCTAGGCACAGCTGGTGTCCAAGTGGGAGACCCACGCATGTCACCATGCTCGGCATCGACTCATCAGTGCGAGGAGGAGGTTGGATAAAGTGAGCCCTGCATCCAGGAATTAGTGGATGGGGTCGGCACATGGGAACTTGAAAAGAAAGTCAACCTTTGCACCTTGTTTGTTTTGGGAAAGAGACCCTTAGTTTTTAAGGTATCTGCTGGAATCCATGCCCTCCATTGTGCGGAGATGCCTGATATTGGTAGCATGTCAAACTCTGGTGATTCCTTGATCTAACATACCAGCTGCTTTGAGTTCTTTGGGAGGGAGCAGGCAGAAAGAACGTGGGGGGCAAGCACCAGGGGGGAGGTTTTGTCAAGCTTCCTCACTGTGGAGGTCAGATCATCTAATCTGAGGAATGTCGGATAATCAAATAAAGCTGTTAATGGTGGGAAACAGAGTTGACTCTACGGGATAAGAAGAGAGATTGGGCAAGATACTGAATCACCTTCTCCCATCTGAGACCACTGTTTCTACCTTATCACTGATGGAGAAGACAAGACAGGTGACGACGTGCTACCCAGAACCGGGGGTCAAGTGGGAGCCTGAGTACAAGCACTGGACAGCCTGCCGGGAAACACTCCTCAGGAAGCAGCACACAGGTGAGGGAGACAAAGAAGCTGGAGTCAGTGAGCTGGACAGAAATGGGGAAGCCAGCCTGGAGGGCAGTGGGCAGGAGCCACCAGTGAAGTGGGACTCTACGGCTTCCACGCTCGTAGCTGAGCCTGTAGACCATAGTGACGGGGGATATTTAGTGATTGCTTAACCATCTCAAACCACAGTTAAAGAGAAGGTATCAGTTGTAGTAACAATAAGTGTTGACAGCTGCACATTACTGTTATTGGGATGGTCAAATGGATCGGCGGGTAAAGGCGCTTGCTTGCTGTATAAGGCCGGCAACCCTAGCTGGATCCCCAGAAGGGAACCAATGCCACAGCGTTGCCCTCTAATCTCCATACATGCACTGTGGCCCATGTGGCCACACACATCCTGCACACACATAAACAATCTTAAAAACTGTAATAGGTATGTCACCTATCTGAAATATCTCAATATCTGTTCTTATTTTAAAGATTGTGTGTGCATGTGTGTACATGTGTGTGCGTGGAAGGCAGTAAAAGATGTCAAATTCCCTGGACCCAGAGTTACAGTTGTGAGCCACCCAGTACCCAGTGTGGGTGCTGGGAACCAAACTGTAGTCCTCTCAGCCACCGAGCCAGCTCTTAAGTGTCCATATTATTACAAAAAAAAAAAAGGGACAAAGAGGCTTGGGTTCTATGCCTTACCAAAGGCTACATGGGAGTTCAAACAATCCATCCCTATTGTGGGCAGGCAGACTCACAGCTCCCCCGGTGACCACTGAGCTATACTCAGTCTTTCTACCTTTCTCTGACCCAGCAAAGCACTTAATCTGGATCTCCAGAGTTAACCTCAGTGCCATGCTTTAAGTCCTTAAGGACAGTTTTATGTCAGCTTGACACAAGCTTAAGTCATTGGAAAGGAGGGAACCTTGATGAAGCAAGTGCTTCCAAAGTCGGGCAGTGGTGGCACACACCTTTAATCCCAGCACTTGGGAGGCAAAGGCAGGTGGATCTCTGTGAGTTCAAGACCAGCCTGGTCTACAAGTGCTAGTTCCAGGACAGGCTACATGGGGAAACTCTGCCTCAAAAAAAAAATTTAAAGTTAAAAAAGAATGTGCTTCCATAAGATCGGGCAAGCCTATAAGGTATTTTCTTAATTGGTGATGGATGGGGGAGGGCCCAGCCTCTTGTGAATATTTCCATCCCTGGGCTGGTGGTCCTGGGTTCTATGAGAAAGCAGGCTGAGCAAGCCATGAGGAGCAAGCCAGTAAGTAGCATCCACCCATGGCCTCTGCATCAGCTCCTGCCTCCAGGTTTCCTGCCTTCACTAGTTTGGTGATGAACTGTTGGGAGAATTGTGAGGGAAAGAAACCCTTTCCTCCCCAAGCTGCGTTTGGTCATGGTGTTTCAGGGCAACAACAGTCACCCTAACTAAGACAGTGACTCTTCCAAAAGAGTAACGTTCACACATGGCAGGATCCCCAGTGATTGGGATCTTGGAGTGGTTTGTTCTCCCTCTAACCTGTGCTTGGGTTTGAAATGTTTATTGTGCACAGCCAGTGAGCCCCAGGTGGAGAGCATCTTCCCTGTGAGCCTACAGTGATAACCCTCACCTCTCACCAACATAGGTGACTGTCTCACCTTCTCCCACTCATGTGTTTTTGAGTCAACGTTTATTTTGGTGCCGTTTACCATGCTGCCAAGGATGATGATGATGTCATTACTGAGGGCCATGCTCTGGGACAATGCTGGCTGTTCCTCAGGGCCTGTGTCCTATTTGATTCCAGATTTAGAAAATAACACTTTTCCATACAAATTAATGTGGGGTACCCCAAAGGATTCACATCTTTCCCCCTAATCTTTATATAACGTGTTGTCCCTTGGCTTTTGAGGAAGAGATTTCACTGGCATTTTCATCTTGGTTCAGCATTAGTTTTGTTTCTGATTTTGTTTCCCTCTCTGTATGCTTCCTTAAAAACAAACAAACAAACAAACAATATTTAGGGAGCCTTGTGGGAATGACGTAAGCTCTCTGCACATATGTTACAGTTATGTAGCTTATTCTATTTGTGGGGCGCCTAACAATGGGACCAAGGATGTCTCTGTGCTGCCTGCGTTTGGGACCCTTTCTCCTACCTGATTGCCTCCTCCAGCCTTACGAGAAGAGGAGGGGCCCAGTCTCACTGCAACTGGATTGTCCATGGCTGGCTGATATCCACTGGAGACCTGTCCTTTCTGAAGAGGAACAGAGGAGCAGTGGACGTGGATGGGAAGGGGAGGTGGGCAGCGGGGGCTGGGAGCTGAGGAGAGAGGGGAAACGTTGGTCAGGATGTAAAAACAAAACAAATATATATAATATTTTAGCTAATTATTTGATAATTTTGTACAATGTATTTTGATCACAATTATCCCTTACTCTTCCCCCTGACTCCTAGATTCATCCCTCATTCCCACCTCCTCCAAACTTTCTGTCCTCTACTTTTGTTTGTTTTTATAAACCCACCAAGTCTGCTTTGTGCTGCCCATGGGTATGGAGCCACCAAGCAGAGCATGGCCAACCTGCCAAGAGCCACACCTGTAAAGAAAATAGACTCTGGGGCTAGAGAGGTGGCTCAGAGGTTAAGAACACTGGCTGCTCTTCCAGAGGTCCTGAGTTCAATTCCCAGCAACCACATGTTAGCTCACAACCATTCATAATGAGATCTGGTTCCCTCTTCTAGCCTGCAGGCAGACATGCAGACAGAATTCTGTATACATAACAAATAAATATTAAAAAAAAAAAGAGGGGGGCAGGTATTTAAAAGAGAAAATGGACTCTCATGCCCCAGGAGACATCAGCTATCAATAGGTCCTGAGGTACGGGTGGGGGTGTGGGTCCCTTCTCCCTTCATGATGGAGTGTTGACGGACTTGATTTTGAGCAGGTCTTGTGCAGGCAACCACCGCTGCTGAGTTCATGAGTGCATTAGTCCTTCCTGTCCAGAACCCACTGTCTCCCCTTGGTCTTGCCCAGCCTCTGCCTCTTAGAATTGTTCTGGCCCTCATCCTGCATGGCCCCGAGCTTTGGTCTGAAGGAGTGTGATATACAGATCTCACCTGTGACTGAGCGTTTCACAGACACTTATTGTCTGCAAGTGGACCAGTTGTGTGTTAACCACTATCCACTGAGCAAAATAACCTTTTCTGATGATCTTTGAGAGCTGCAGTATGTATGGATAAAGAGAGCAATTTGCTATCATGTCTTTTTAGAAAAATAATAATAGCAGTTGTCACCCCTGGGCCCCGTAAGCTGTCTAACCCTGGGTTCTTAGCTAGTCTTACAGTACCAAGTGTGCATTGTCTCCTATGAGGTGGGTTTTAAATCCGATAGAGATCTACCAGTTACCTGCATAACACTATTGCATCTGTAGGCATATCTTGCCATGGTGGTCGTTATGGTAGCTCCCAGTGTTCACAGCTGGGTAGGAGTGTTTATCCCTACCCCCAGCCCTGAAGCAGCTTGCATTGCACCTTTGTGTACTATGAGAGCAAGCCAGCAGGAAGGAAGCTTTCCCTGGTCAGCACCAACTTGATTGCTCCATGTTCTGTGCCCAGTTTTGGATGCTTACAAATAAATAGACATTTGCATCTTTCGTGCTGTAACTCTGCTTTGTCTTTATAAACCAGGACCTTGGCCAAATCAGTTCATTCTGAACGTTCATTTCCTGCCTGTTGAGGAATTGGATCAGGCCAGTGGCCAGTGATCTGTTACTGCAAAGGGCTATGTAGAGTTTCAGCTTGTGAGCCATCTGCTGTCAGCTGCTCAATTCTGCTGCTGCAGAGGCCATGCAAATGCAGTGCTGCTGGGCCCCAGCACAACTCCAGCTGCAGACATGGACATTTACATTTCATGTACTTTACAACTCTCATAAAACACTCCTGGCAACTATTTAAAAACAGAAAAGCCATTCCTAGTTTGCAGGGTCTGCAAAATCAGACAGACAGTTTTGAGCCTGGAATGAATGATTTTAAGTTTTTTTTTTTTTTCAAAGTTTAATGACATTTCAGAACTGGTGCCAGAGGGATGGTGAGTGTTAAAATATGACAAGTTTGGACACATGTGTGCCACCAAAGCAAAACAGTAGACTAGAAAGGTGAGGTGACCTCTCCCCTACTGAACACAGGCTTCCTGAACTCCACCACTTAGCAAAATGAGGTAACTTTGAGAGTTGCAAATTAGGGAATAACTCTGGAAATGGCATTTTAAGTCTTTGTATTTTAAGTAAAAGCACAATGGACATACCCACTTCTCTGAAATATAGGTGTATACCCACTTCTCTGAAATATAGGTTTCCTTGCTGTAATGATCAAAGCCAAATTAGCTGCTTAAATTGACTCAGTGGGAGGCACAGGTGTCCGATACTGGTGATGTTTAGAATAAAAAAAAAAATGTATTGAGGAATTTTATCTTGATGGTTTTCTTGATTGGATCATATAAATGTGTGGGGTTTTTTGTGTGTTAATTATATTTATTTTTTATTTAATTTTTTTCTATTATTATTTTTTCTTATTTTACATATTGATCCCAGTTGCCTCTCCCTCCTACCCTCCCACTGTTTTGTTTTTTTAAAGACGTATTTATTATGTATATAGTGAACTGCCTGCATGTATGCCTGCACACCAGAAGAGGGCATCAGATCTCATTATAGATGGTTATAAGCCACCATGTGCTTTCTGGGAACCAAACTCAGGACCTCAAGAAGAACAGCCAATGGTCTTAACCTCTGAGCCATCTCTCCAGCTCCTTGTATTGATGCTTCCCAAATAATCACTTGGACAGAAGAACCACCAAGATGTTGAGGACAATGCTTCTAATAAACTGTGCTTCATATCCACATGCAAATAAATGACACTAGACCCTTACCTCCAACCACATACTAAAGGACATAAATGCAAGACTCAAGACTACAGCACTGCTAGAAAGAAAAATGGTGGGCTTGGTTCATGACATTTCCATGAAAAAGAGGTTTTTTATTGTTGTTTGGTTTGGTTTTGTTTGGTTTTGTTTTAAGTAACCACTTCAAAATTCAAATACTGGCAAATAGAATTTCATCAAACTAAAAATCTTCAACACATCAAAGGAAAAACCAAAAAGGGAAAGAAACAGTCTACAGAATGGGAAAACATTTGGTTTCTCATTGTTCACCAGAAGATGACTGTGCCACTGAAGTTTGAAATATGTGTCATCAAGCCAGGTGGTAGTGGCACATGCCTTTAATCCCCGCACTCAGGAGGTAGGGGCAAGTAGAACTCTTTGAGTTCGAGGCCAGCCTGGTCTACGGGTCAACTTCTAGCACAGCCAAGGGTACACCAAGAAACCCTGTCCAAATAATAATAATAACAATAATAACAATAATAACAATAATAATAATAATAATAATAATAATAAACCCACTCCAGATAAGCTGGGCTTAGTTCATGATATCACTTCCATTCAAAAACCCCTACTAGGTATTAGCACTAAGAGAAAAATGAACAAACCACTAAAACCTATTGAGTACACAGTAAATTCACCAAACAGCATGAACTAAAGGCACTCTCTTAAAATCTCAGTTACCATCCAAATGGGTTAATCAGATAGTAAAACTGATCACTGAAACAAAAACTCTACATTTCCTTCTGTGTGTATTAAAAATGAGGCAGGTATGGTGGTACACACCTTTGATACCAACACTTGAAAGGAAGAAAGGAAGAGTCAGGAGGATCCCTCTGAGTTTGAGACCAGTCTGGATTATACGTGAGTCCCTTATCTCAAAAAAATTTAAAAACAAAAGAAAGGAATAGTGCTTTGGAGTGTATGTGTGTGCGTGTGTGTGCATGCTGTGTGTGTGTGTGAATGTGTGTGTGTGTGTACATGCTATGTGTGTATGCATGCTGTGTGTGTGTGTATGTGTGTGTGTGTATGTGTGTGTGTGAATGTGTGTGTGTGTATGCATGCTGTGTTTGTGTGTATGTGAGTGTGTGTGTGTACAAGCTGTGTGTGTGTGCATGCTGTGTGTGTGTGTGTGTGCATACATGCTGTGTGTGTGTACATGCTATGTGTGTGTGCATGCTGTGTGTGTGTATGTGAGTGTGTGTGTGTACAAGCTGTGTGTGTGTGTGTGCATGCTGTGTGTGTGTGCATGCTGTGTGTGTGCGCATGTTGTGTGTATATGCATGCTGTGTGTGTGTACATGCTGTGTGTGTGCATGTTGTGTGTGTATGCATGCTGTGTGTGTGTGTATGTGTGTGTGTGAATGTGTGTGTGTGTATGCATGCTGTGTGTGTGTGCATGCTGTGTGTGTGTGTGTGAATGTGTGTGTGTGAGTGCATGTTGTGTGTGTATGCATGCTGTGTTTGTGTGTATGTGAGTGTGTGTGTGTACAAGCTGTGTGTGTGTGCATGCTGTGTGTGTGTGTGTGCATACATGCTGTGTGTGTGTACATGCTATGTGTGTGTGCATGCTGTGTGTGTGTGTACAAGCTGTGTGTGTGTGTGCATGCTGTGTGTGTGCATGCTGTGTGTGTGCGCATGTTGTGTGTATATGCATGCTGTGTGTGTGTACATGCTGTGTGTGTGCATGTTGTGTGTGTATGCATGCTGTGTGTGTGCGCATGTTGTGTATATATGCATGCTGTGTGTGTGTACATGCTGTGTGTGTGCATGTTGTGTGTGTATGCATGCTGTGTGTGTGTGTGTGTGTGAATGTGTGTGTGTATGCATGCTGTGTGTGTGTGCATGCTGTGTGTGTGTGATGTTGAACAACATATGGGAGATTCTCTTGTCCAGGCCTCCCCACAGAGCCATGCCTAGCTGTCTTATAGGGGTCCTGGGGAATCAAACTTGAGTCCTTGCACTTGCTAGGCAAGCACAATACCTACTGAACCATCTCCCCAGCCCTTTTGATAATTAACTCTGATCATCTGTGGATGGGGAATGCTCCCCCCATTTTCCTCACATTCCTAGAGGGGGGTTACTTACTGCTATCAAGCTAATTACCCAGCAACAAAAAGCCAATGGTTAACTTAGATTGACCCCAAACTCCACAGCCATGCTTCCTTCCTTCGTTGGCCTCTCTAGCCAGACTGGAAGACTGATCTGGAGGAATGTTTACAAGGGAACTCTCAGGCAGCTAGCTAGCAGGTGCATGGAAGTGTGACGGCTCGTGGAGGGGTGGGGGAGGGTGGGGGAGGGTGGGGGGGCAGACTGGATGGGACACCAGCCGACCTTGGGTGACAAACCTCCCCTCCTCTGTTACCATTTGTTCTTTTCAATTCTCGCTTGCCAGACAGGTCAGTGCTACAGGAGCATGGCGTTCTTATTGATGTCCTCCCAGGGGGGACTCTGAGCAGGCCACTTAAGGACCTGTGGGGCCTCCCAAGGAAGAAAGAGCCACAGGACAGCCCTTCCGGTGACCTCCCTGGCGGCTGGAGGGGAGCCCTCATTAAGATAATTTTGGGAGCATTTACACAGATGAAGTTCAGGGTCAGTGCTCAGTGTGGTCGAAACCTTTGATACTTTCAGGAGGGCACCCAGAGAAGCCCGCAGAAGAGGCCAGGGAGAGAGGCCAAGGACTAGTGTGGCCGCACAGGCTCCTCAGAGAACTCAGCAGCAGGGGTGGGGGGGGGCTTGCCTCTCACTGCTGTCCGTGGCCAGTGAGAACCAGTTCTCAACTTGAACTCTGTTAGAAGATTAATTCACTTTTTCAGGGAGCTGACCTGTCTCTCTCTCTCTCTCTCTCTCTCTCTCTCTCTCTCTCTCTCTCTCTCTCTCTCTCTCTCTCTCTCTCTCTCTGTAGCCCTGCTGCATCGTGATCAGAGAAGAGATTTGTGGTCAAAGAAGGAAGTAAGGCTATCATAAAACATTATAAACTCGCAACATCACAGGAATCTAGACATGAAGCGGACACGGTAGTGAAATGTCCTTTTTGGGGGGAGGTGTGGGATTTGAGACAGGGTTTCTCTCTGTAGCTTTGGAGCCTGTCCTGGAACTCGCTCTGTAGACCAGGCTGGCCTCAAACTCCAGAAATCTGCCTGCCTCTGCCTCCTGAGTGCTGGGATTAAAGGCATGTGCCACCAATGCCCAGTGTAGAATGTCTTTGAAGCTTTAGAAATTTAGGAAAGTGTGGTGGGCTCATCTTTGCAGGTGCCTCATCCTTCTGCTTTGTCCTCCGCTCCTGTCTCCACCTCTAGCTGGAACTCAGAACTGAGACCAGTTCTTCCCCATGTAGGAAAACAATTGTCAGCTGGGTGGTGGTGGCACACACCTTTAATTCCAGCCCTCCAGAAGCAGAGGCAGGCAGATTTCTGTGAGTTCAAGGCCAGTCTGGTCTATAAAGCGAGTTCCAGGACAGCCACAACTGTTATACAGAAAAACCCTGTCTCAAAAAACAAACAAAAAGAGAAAAGAAACAAAGAGAGAGAGAACCAATTGTCAACTGCCAGGTGCTCCCTTCTTACCATAAAGCTACTATGTCTTCTCAGGTCTAAAATATATGATAAAATTAGGCATGGTGGTACATGCTTTTAATCCCAACACTTGGGAGGCAGAGGCAGGTGGATCTCTACGAGTTTGAGGCCAGCCTGGTCTACAGAGTGACTTCCGGGGCTATGTAGGGAGACCCTGTCTGAAACAAAACAAACAAACAAAAAGAAAGAAAAGAAATGCATTAACATAAGATTGTCTTGGCAATATCCAAATAGAACACGGAGGCTGTTACTCTGCTCTCCTTGGCCAGCATTCTGGTTGCCTCCTTTTTGAAAGAGGGACAACTTCCCTATTCTTTTTGTCCCTCCCCACGTTAGATCCACACTGCCAGGCTAACTGTATTCAGGCATTCAGGCATTCAGGATTCAGGCATTACACTGGCCTGCCCCTGTCACCTGGCAGAGTGCACTCAGGCCCCACGGGATCACTCTCGCTCCGTGGAACAGAGAATCGTTACCACTAGGAAGTGCTTGAGATGGAGAGATGAAGGCTAACACAGACTGGAAAGAACCCACGTGTCGCTTGTTCTTGAATTAAATATGGAGCAGAGAGCTGGTGTCCAGGCTGTCCCGCCCTTAGTTGCCGATACTGCTACCTTCTATGTGCCAAGCTGGCCCAGGGACGGGGCACTGACTGCTTGAACATCGGTCCAGCCATTGTGGGGTGCCAAGTCTCAACCTCACCTGTCTTCTGCCCCCTCCCAGACCATGGGCTCCTCAGACGGCTGGATAAAGAAAGGCAACGTTGCATGTGCTGCAGACAAAATCCCAGCCGAGATTTCTCTCTGCCCTTGAGGACCGAGGAGGGTGTGGACACCCTCAGCTTGTTCCAGCTGCAGCAGGAAGGGCTCAATGCCGAACAGCTGTACGAACAGGGAGAGGGACAATCCTCAGTAGCCTTGTCTTTTCTCCAAGCCATCCTGAACCTAGCTCAAGAAGACTTGGGTCTTGCCTGCTTATCCATCCATCCAGGGTTCCACTGGGCAAGGGGGTAGGACAAGGCAGGGTCCCCACCCCCACTCCCCTGCTTCTCTAGGAAGACCATCATTCTGTACGAAAGGTCAAAGGTCACCTTTCATTCCCACAAACCCCTCCCATGTTTCTAAATGACTCTTCAGGTCTCCTGGACCCTAATACTTCACTGAGCCTCTGCTGGGGGCTAACTGGTCTCCCCAGCCTCTGGGCTGGAGCTGCCTGGAAGGAGACTCCAGCACCTCCTGCCCCCAAAATGTTCGACATAAAGTCTCATGTGACGATACATTGTTTATGATTTAATAAAGCTTGCCTGGGCATCAGAATGCAAAGCTACCCACACTAATTAGACATAGAGACCAGGCACTGGTGGTGCACACCTTTAATCCCAGGACTCAGGAGACAAAGGCAGATGGATCTCTGTGAGCTCAAGACCACCCTGGACTATACCCAAGTGAATCAGTCTAAAAGAGACACAGAGCTCACACCTTTAATCCCAGCACTAGAGCAGGATATAAAGAAGTAAAGGGTCCCATGTGAGATTCAGTTTTCAGTCACAGGGAAGACAGGATCTCCATTTCAGCCTTGGTAGAGGCAGGAGCTACTTACTAGCTGGCTGCTTTGCTTTTCTGATCTTCAGCGTGAACCCCAATATCTACCTCTGGTTTTTTTTATTATTACTGTTACAGTCTCACATATGACTGTAGTGACATTATCAGGCTGCCAGCCCTATGCAAGTGCTTGGTCTATGCTGGCTGGAATCTGGAAGCTGAAGTGACACTATTGTGCCTGGTTCCTCTGTTGACCTCACCCCCTGCTTAAAATGCTAAATTCTGTAGCCTCCCGGACGGTTAATGGGAGGGTGTCCCATGCTTTCTTCCTAATTCCTCCTGTCTCTCATGTCTTCCTCTAAGTTCATTTTCCTGTGCATCTCCATGTTCTCATCATCGTAAACATGTATCAACATGTATCTTCTATATTGTCACTTTGTGTAAAATTCCTCTTTGCTAAAATCTGGCAGTCCCATGGACCACCTGAGGTCCTGTGGAGAAGAAACCATCTCTGCTTCTGTCTGCTAGCCCAGCTTTTACTCGTCACATGATGCCCAGAGTCTGTCCTGCTCTGTGGCTCACAGGTCCAGGCTACTTGGTGAAAGCGTTCTGAGGATGCCCTGCTCTTCAAGTATTGATCCACTCATTCCCTTAAGTAGCGGGACTTTGTCTCCAGCTCGTATTTCTTCCCCTCTGCTTCTTGCTGGCATCATGGGGACAGTTTTATGTGTAGCTCCCTCTAGCCTCAGGGTTTCTGATAGCCACAGCCTCAGATGGTCTCCCACATAGCCTACATTCAGAGTACTCCCCCTACCCCTTCCTAATCTGTAAACATGGCTTGAAGCTCTCCTCCAAGCACATGACCAGGAGACTGAGACATGAGCTAACACAGCAGGTCTGTGACAGTGGTAGCCTCACTGATCCCTCCTCTTCTATTGGGAGGCACAGGTGTCCCAGGCCTCCCTGGGATGTCCCTGATGCTCACAACCAATCAGAGAGCTCCAAAACTCATCTTTTTACTGATGTCTCTCACATCCATGCCCCACTCCCCTACACCCCAGGCTGGCATGTCCAGACAATAGCCTGACACACCACATCACTCAGCCCCCTCCGGAGGAGCCTCAGCTCCTGGCCTTCCTTGCCCTGTGCTGCGCCTGCAGCCTGTTCCCCTGCAGGCTGCAGCTTAGTAATGGCAGTCTTCCCCATGGCTCAGGAGGAAACCCTGGGGCCCGTGTGATTCCACACTACTCTGTTCTCTCTCACACCTTTCTGTCATTGGCAGATCATTGGAATCTGACCTCCCAAGCACATGTTAATGTGACCACTCCTCACTTCCTCCCACCATCTCCACAAGCCACCGGCTCTTTGCTTGCTCTTCTAGAGTCTGCTTGATATGGGTTCTAACTGAGCCAGAGCCTGTCACTTCCTTGCTACAGATGCCTGGATGCCTTCCCACCTCAGAGTAAAAGGCCCAAGTGACAGGATGACCTTGGGGTCACAGCTGGCTTAACCCAACCTTCCTGACTTATTTCCCATGGCTCCTCACAGCCTCACTGCCTCCCAGTTTGTTTCTTAGACACCAAACACAGTCTCACCTCAAAACCCTGACCCTCCCTCTTCCCTGGGGGCAGTGCAATCTTCCCTGCCTCATACTCCTCCCTTACTTCCTGCACACCTCTACTCCAATGTCACCTCAGCAGCGAGGCTCCCCTCATCACCCAGTGTGAATAAACAGTAACCTGACTCTTGCCTCTTATTCTATTGTTGTTTTGTTTTGTTTTTTGTCTGTTACTACAAACAGAAGGCTTGATGGTCAGGTCTGTCAAAGCTGGTTTGGCAGGCAGAAAGCTTGTCTGGTTGGCTGACTGCTGTTCCTCCGGGGCCTAAACTCATCAGGTAATTAGTGGTGGGTGATCTAGAGCTAGAATGATGGTGATAGTGTGTGTATGTGTGTGTGTATAGTGTGTGTGTATGTGTGTGTGTGTGTGTGTGTGTGTGTGTGTGTGTGTGTGTGTGTGTGTGTTTCCTAGGGATGTGATCTTTTCTTGCTTTAAATAAGAGTTGAAAGTTCAGAGGATGTGGATGTCTGGAGACCCATTCTTTCCCAAGAGCACCTCCAACTCACCGTGTCTGAATCAGAGACCAGTGATCCAAGAGATAACATCAATCCTGTGACTGCCTATGTGGGTCAGAGGTTGTCCTGTCCAGTGCCGATGGCCTAGGACACATATCAGAGTTCTACTGAAATGTTCGCTGTCTCAAGCTCACATGGTCAGTGCTGTGGTGCACCTTTAGTGTCCAGAGAATAAATCAAGCTAAAACTTCCCTGCCACCATTTGTCATCCAGAGTGTCTGTTCAGAGGAGCTAAAGCTCTTAATCTCATCCTCACCCTCACTTTAAGAAGGAAAAAGGGACAAAGGCAGGGGACAAATAAATCCTAGGAAAACCTCTCTCAGAGTATACAAAATCCAGTTAATCAAAACATGCCACTCTCCAAAACTTCCGGCGACCAAGACTCACTACACTGCTGAAGCTGAACAATACAGCATTGCTTTTCTGCTTTTTTAGTGATTTATTTTTTTTCTTTGTGTACATTGGTGTCTTACCTGCATTTATATCTGCATGAGGGTGTCAGATGGTTTTAATGTCTGCATTGCAGACAGTTGTGAGCTGCCATGTGGGTGTTGGGAATTGAACCTGGGTCCTTTGGAAAAGCAGCTGGTACCAATGAGCCATATCTTCAGTCCCCTGCTTTGATTTTTTTATATGGAAAAGAATTTAGGAAATTATGCCAATATTGTATTTTTTCTCATAAAAAAAAAATGCCTTCTACACAGGCAGTGGTGATGCCCACCTTTAATTTCAACACTTGGGAGACAGAAGAAGGTGGATCTCTGAGATCTGAGGCCAGCCTAGTCTACAGCGTGAGTTCCAGGACAGCTAGAGCTGTTACACAGAAAAACCCTGTCTCAGAAAAACAAAACAAAACAAAAAAGTAAAAAGACAGACCATAGCATTAGAAATACAAAGCCCTTTGAAAGTAGGTTTGAAGACAGTCACCCACAGGGGACCAGAGTGTCTCTATCTAGCGTGGCTATCCCTGTAAAGAGAGAAGACCGGTTGGCTCATTGGGATGCTGTGCACATATGATCCTGCCCTCAGGAAGCAGAGGCAGGAGAACTGAGAGTCCAGTGCCAGCCTCGGCTACGTAGAGACTTTCGGGCCATCCTAGGATAATGACAAAATCCCATCTTGAAAGAAAGAACAAACTAGAACATCTACAAAGAGTCTAAACCTTAAAATAACAATGCTGATGAGGAGTCAATGTGGTAATTAATAGCAACATCTGTCATTTCCCTACTTAGGCACTGCGGAACTAAAGCTAAGTAGGCTGTGTGGATTCCCTTCAGCCCTTGTGAAGGGTCTTCATATTCCAAAAGTCAAAACGAAGAAACTCAGAGCTAAGCCCTAAGTGAGAGACATTCAAATCTCGTGGATATGATGGTGGAGTTTAGTGCTTAACTTCTAAAATCCAAGGCCAAAGCAAATTAGGTTTCCTGAGCTCTACACGGTCTAGCTGTGTTGATTAATCTGGAAGAAAGTTATCATTGGGCCCCAGCACACAAGCACGCCACGCCTCAGCACCCCAAGTGCTCCTTCCTACCCTTTCACAGAGCTTTGTGAATGCCCGCTGTCAGTGATATGTGCAGATCTGTTGGAAAGACATTAGGCTCTTCACTAATGAGTCCTGGATGCTCAAAGGTAGACTCGACTCTTGGAAGAGAAAATGGGACCAAAACTGCTATGGACATGGACTTAGTAGGAATAGGGGTGGCTGGTGGGAAGTAGTTGGACATGTGTTGATGGTCTCCATGGCAAGACGAACCCCAAAAGGCTCTCTGGAGAAACACAGCTGAAGGCAGGGGGTGTTGGGTATACTTTGAGGTCATTGCTATTTAGCACATATCTTTGACTTCTGTGTGTATCATGCCTGACTGAAGTCTGCCTCCTTTACTGGCTGAATCCTCGGTGAAAGTATGGCATGCTGGTGTCCCTAGGGAGCAGGGGAAGGAAAGCTGTGGAATGATCTCTTTGTACACTGTGAATATGTATTACTCTCATTGGTTAATAAAGAGCTGACTGGCTGATGGCTAGGCAGGATGTTCGGGGCAGAGAGGACCCTGGGAAGAAGAAGGATGGAGTTTCAAGAGTCTCAGGGGATGCAGATAAAACAGGAGATGAACGAGCCATCCTGAGATGAGTGTACCAAGCCATGTGGTAGAATATAGATAAAATAAATGTAGGTTGATTTAAGTTGTAAGAGTGAGTTCGTAAAAAGCTTAAGCTATCAGCAGAACATTTATAATTAATAATTAGTCTCTGTGGTTGTTTGGGAGTGGCTGGCAGGACAGAGCTGACTGGTGGTCCTCAGGAAAAACCCTGCCTATCTTCCCCATCTCTAGATGGGGTCTCTTTGAGGCCTCCTCTCTGCCTTCCTATCCTGCCTTCTCCTAGTCCCACCTATCTTTCTGCTTCTACTAGCTGATCAGTGTTTTATTCATCAACCAATAAGAGAAACATATGCAGAAGAACATCCCCCATCAGCCAAGTGTGGCACAAGGAGTAGGCGTTACCACAGGAGGCTTTAAATGCTTTGGTGGGGATGAAGAGATGGCTCAGTGGCTTGCTGCTCTTACAGAAGACCCAGGTTCATTTCCCAGGACCCACATGGATGCTCACAGCCATGCATAACTCCAGTTTCAGGGGATCCAACTTCCTCTTGTGGACTGTGCATGCATTAGTCAGAGTTCTCTAGAGTAACTGAACTCAGAGAGCAAGTGTGTGTGTGAGCGCCCGCATGTGCGCACGCACACTTTAAAAAAGTTAGAGGCAGAAAAACAAGACTTAAAAGCATCTGGGGCCAGGCATGCTGCCACACATCTTTAATTTCAGCACTCTGGAGACAGAGGCAGCTGGATCTCTGTGAGTTCCAGGCCAGCCTGGTGGTCTACAGAGTGAGTTCCAGACCAGATCAACTAACTGAGGTTGCATATGTGAATCCTTGTCAAAGAAAAGAAAACATAAATAGAAGTGAGAGAGAGAGAGAGAGAGAGAGAGAGAGAGAGAGGGAGAGAGGGAGAGAGAGAGAGAGAGAGAGAGAGAGAGAGAGAGAGAGAGAGAGAGAGAGAGAGAGAGAAGAAATAAGCATTTGGCATCATCGTGAGGAAGAAAGATACCTCTTGAAACACGTGATGTCTGAACAACACTCTCAACTATTCTGGATGTATCCATGCCTCCTCAGCAGCCAGATCCTTGACCTGTGTCCCAGAGTGAAGCCACAACTCAAACTCAACCCCCCTGTGATGATCCAGGCTTACTGCAGTCTCAGCTGGTCTAGAGTAGACAAGCAGACTCATGAGCGTGGGAATAGATGCTTGCTGATATAAATCATGAGTTTTAGGGTGGCTCATCAAACAGCACTTTATGTAGCAATAGCTCATTGATACCTGGAAGAGTTCCAGGAAGCTGTCGGGAGAGGAAAGCATATCCCCTCTTACTCAAGCCACTCCAAAACAATCTAAGTGAAAAACAATGAGTGAGCTACGTCCGCACGAAACCATCCTTTAGCAATGACCTTCCCACAGGTTACCAACTCAGCTCCCACCAAAGCTATGCAGCTGCAGTGAACACAGTTATGCCTTTGAGAGTGATGGTTACTGCATGGGTGTGGCCATCTCCCGAGACACAAGTGATTTGTTTCATGTTAGTCCTCGGCCGATAGCCCAGGATCCAAGGCAGAAGCCTGGGTTTAATCAGTGTTCACCTGTTGGAATCCCTATGTGCTTTCTTGATCTCACTCGGGGTCTGTCCACAAATGGCCCTGTGTGGAGAACAAGGCAGAGCACAGGGCTGTGGGCATGGACAGCCCCAGGGCTGCAGCAGGCATGGACAGGGTTTCTGGGGAGGGCCGCGCATCTTAGATGACCACTGCTTCCAACCATGGAGCCTTGCTGCTAACTTTCTCCCTCAACTGCTGCTCCTGGTAACTTACCCATAGAGGGACCAGAACTCTGCCAGGGATACCAGGGTCATCTCTACTCCCCCTCTGCTTCTCCATGAAACATCTATTCCATCTTTCTTTCCCCAGCTGTCTGTCCTCAGATTGGGAAGAAAAAGGCCAATTAGATCTGTTTACTGAGTCCTCCCTCCCAGCCATCTCCCTCCCCTTTTCTTTCCCCTCCTGCCTGCTCCCCTCCCCTCTTTGTTTTCTCAGTCCTGGGGTTGTTTCTGTGTGGGTCAAATGGATCAGGATGTGGGAATCCATGGAGTCAGTGTGACGAAAAGGGGTTCGCCTGGTGAATAGATGTCACTGCTCTGTTCTGGGTGGGGCCATGCCTGTCATCCTCTGTGCATCCTCCGGAGCCTGACTAATTGTCTCAAGGAGCACTTTCATCCCAGAACAGAAAATACGCCACAGCGATGATAGTAAAAATCAATTTCAAGGGACCAGGATTTTTCTTGGTGTTCTCAAAGGACACGCTGAAACAAAACAGCCAATTAGTTGACGGCCAGTATCACCCCTGCAGCCTGGGTGCCCTCCCCACACTGACACTGTTTTCTGGCCCCTCTGCTTCCTTCAGTGGAGAATCCAAAGCTGGTTTTCTCCTGACATTCTGTTGTGCCCCTTGCTGGCTGCCTGAGTAAGGTGGTAATTGGGACAACAGAGCCCACAGTAACAGCGGGCAGGACCCTGAGACCTTTGTCATATCGGTCTTAGTTCACTCTAACTGTGTAACCTTGGCAAATTACTTGATTTATGATTTCCTTCACCATGTAAAAGCACAAATGGATAAATAGCCTGTGAATATCAGCAACTGACAGAATGGACGCTGTGGATCACCTGCGAGAAAGCAGGCCGCTCCACCCTGTATGAGAGAGCAAGCTCCTCTTCACTAATGCCTTACATTAAGGCTATTTCCTTAACCATATAAAAAGGCTCTGTGCTGGGCTCGGTGGCTGAGGCCTGTGATCTCAGCCCTGGGGAGACTGTGGGAGGAAGGTTGCCCTGAGTGGGTTACACAATGAGTTCCAGGACCCCTTGAGCTACCACAATGGTGCAGGGGTTGGTGATGGGAAAACAGGTAAGAAAAGAAGAAGAGAGATAAAATAAAATAGATGGTTGTTTTATAGGAGTTTTGTGTATCTGTGAACAGACCTGGGGATCTGCTCCAGGGTCGGGAGGGTGATGGAGAAGCCGAGCCGCCATTTACCAACCCGGTACATGTGGGTTTTGTTCTTGTTGTTATTGTTTCGGGTTTGTTTTGTTTTGTTTTGAGGCAAGGTTTCTCTGTGTGCCCCTGGCTGTCCTGGAACTCACTCTGTAGACCAGGCTGGCCATGAACTCAGAGAGATCTGCTTGCCTCTGCCTCCCGAGTGCTGGGATTAAAAGCGTGCACCACCACAGCATGTGTTTTGATGACAGCGGTGACAAGCCTGACGGTTTTGAGGCTGAATGACACTTGACCTTTCATTTTGTTTCATACTTGAGGATTTTGAGTGGCAGCAAGGAAGGCGTTTAAAGCATCTTGGTAAAGAGTGGTCCGCTGTGCTCTCATACAGGGTGCCTGCTTTCTTCTGTGTACTCTGTTCTACACTGTCCATCAGTGTCCATTCTCACAGTTGCTAATTTTTACTGGCTGTCTATCCATTTGTGCTTGGATGGTCACATAAACAAAAGTTCAGAGGTCTCTAGAGACCTCTCTGGTCCTCTTATCTGTGCAGGTTTTTACAGGCAGTTAGCAAATCCCACCTGTGGGCACCCACTCTACTTTGCTTACCTCTGTCAAGGGTTATGTTGAGCACACTGCATATGGCATCCCTCTGGATGTCACAGGGCTGGGATCCTTAACGGTGAACACCATGTCTTCCAGTTCATCTTTCTGGTAATTACTCTTGAGTTCTGCATCCGACAGGAAGGTGCACAGAGCTTGTAGCTGGATGAGAGGGTAGACCAGGCAATATTTCTATCTGTCCTCACCCCTCACCTTTGCCCCACAAACGAAAGTTGGAGTCTTTGGTCAGGTATACAGAGGAGGGAACAAAAGACAGTGAATTATGCACAGGTCTGGGAGCTCCAGGAGAGCTAGAGGTAACTTTGTAAATTCTTAGCACTTATTTGGAAGTTGTGTGTCAGGTGGATCAATCTGCTGATAAAATGTGACTACTTAAGGACAGACTGAGATCACAGAGTAGAAGGCTGAACTAAAGAATGGGATTGAAATGGCATGATGCATCACTGTTTTGTGAAGTGGGTAGGAAAAGAGGAAGCTGTGGAGAAACTTCTTTCCTTCTATCCTACAAGAAAACTTGCAAGTTCTACATGGAGACTCATTAAAACTAAGGAAGTAAACTCACAAATTTCAGAAGGTCTCTGAAACTTACAAGATTCATGGGGCCCCTGCCTACCACTTCAATTTATCTAGCTGCCTACAAATCATGCAAAAAAAAAAAAAGAAAAAAGAAAAAAGAAACAAAAAACAAACAGCAACAAAAACCCTCCAGGATTCTAGTTTTCCTTCCTTCCTTCCTTCCTTCCTTCCTTCCTTCCTTCCTTCCTTCCTTTCTTTCTTTCTTATTTTTTTTCCCGAGTTTCTCTGTAGCTTTGGAGCCTGTCCTGGAACTAGCTCTTGTAGCTCAGGCTGGCCTCAAACTCACAGAGATCCACTTGCTTCTGCTTCCCAAGTGCTGGGATTAAAGGCGTGCACCACCAACACCCAGCTCAGGGTTCTAGTTTTTGTGAGCTGTCAGACGTGCTGGGATAGGTTTTTCAGGGTTCAGCTGCCTTGAAGCCATTCATGTTCCCTCCTGTAAGTAACCCCTCACTCACGGCCTTGTGAGTAACCCAATAAACTCATTGGTTCACCAACTTGAACTTTGCTGGCATTGTTCCTTTAATCTGTTCTCAGTTTCCTATCTGGGGTGAACAGATATTTGTTTACTTCCCAGGAGTAATGTCACACAACAGAGTATGTCACAATTGAGACTGGCGAGAAATGGAAGGTAGGGGTGTGCGGTAGAATGAAGACACAGTCAACAGTGCCAAATGCACGAAGTCAAGAGGCCCCTCCGCAACCCCCTGGACCATCCACTAGAGTTAGATAGCTCTAGGTGAATCTGGCTCTGATCCTCGCACTCAAAGCCCTCTGAAGGAAGTGTTCCTCCAGGGGAACCTGCCCCTCACACACAGTAACACCCAGCCAGTCCTCAATGTAGCACAGCTATAGCCAAGTATATACCGAAGGACAGGGACGAGAGGCTCTTGGCATGGCTCACCAATTGGACAACATAAGATTGTTCGATCCCTGGAGTTCATGTGGTAGAAGCAGAAACAGACTCCAACGAGATGTCCTCTGACCTCCACCTGCAACCCCGACACACATACTAAATCAATCAAACAATCAATACAATAAAAAAAAAATTTTTTTTGAAGGGAGGGAATGAGCTCTGTGCCAAGGTTTTATGTCTGGGGTGGTCCTAGCTTTGATTCACCCTGAGGTGCTGTAGCCAAAGTCAAACCCTGGATCCGGGAAGCAATGGAGGTTCGAGTCAGCTCTCCAGACTGGAAGTCCGGTTGCAGCGCTACCAACTATGCTGCACAGGTCCCAGAGACCACAGCCTGACCCAGTGAGGCAAAATAAAACAAAATGTAAAAAAGAATTGTGCCGTTAAATGAAGACCAAGTGATCAGAATTAGCCTACTGAGCCAGAGTCCAGCAGACAGAAGTTCGGAGTCAAAAGCAAGAGAAGAAACTCTGGAGTTCAGCCTGAGAGCATGGAGCAGAATTCAGCCCAGAAGTACAAAAGCCATTACAGAGATGGAAAGTAGATGCTAGACTAGACACACTTTGACCAAAGCATTCCCTAGCATGCCAGCAGCTTAGGTTTGATCATACCCTCACCCACCAAAAGAAGAAAAAGGGAAGGCGAGGGAGGGAGGGAGGAAATGGGAGGGAGAGGGACAGAAGGGATGGAGGGGAAGGAGAGAAGGATGGAAGGAGAGAGGAGGGAGGAAGGAAGGAAGGAAGGAAGGAAGGAAGGAAGGAAAGAGGGGAAGAAGGAAGGAAGGGAGAAGAAAGGAAGAAAAGAAGGGAAGAAGGAAGGGAGAAGAAAGGAAGAAAAGAAGGGAAGAAGGAAGGAAGGGAGAAGAAAGGAAGAAAAGAAGGGAAAAGAAAGGAAGGACAAGCTAAGAGCATGGAGAAGGAGAGCCGATGAATACGTAGGAGGACTCTGATGGTCTCCAGTCCAGGGAACTTGCCTAACAGGTGCAGATGTCCGTGTAGTGTGAATGAATGACATGCTCTGAGTCACGCCTGCCAGGATGGCTGCTGTGGACTTGGGAAGGTCATTGTGTGCAGGGGAAAATGTCTGAACAATAGCCTGAGTGTGAGGTTGCTCCTGGCAGCAGGAGCTGGAAAGGAGAGCATGGGGCCTTGGCTTTGTGAACTCTTGGCATCCCCTAGGGAAGGAGGAGCTACTTTTAGCCTGGTGCTGTTTCAGGGCACAGCCGTAGAGTGAAACAGGACCCGCCATCCTCATCAATGCCAGCTTTGACTGAGGGCTGGCTAAGCTGGGAGCCAGGCAGCCCAAATCCCCACCTGCACAGAGCACGTGCCCAAGCTCTCCTGGTGCTGGCCACCTGTGTGGAGCTTGCTCAGGAGGCCTCAGAAACTGTGTCCCCATGATTCAAAGCTCAGAAAGTCTCCATTGTACTGAGCTGCAGGCTTCCAAGCGGGACCCAGATGGCCCTTTGAGTAGGAGACATTGACGCTGGTGTCACCTCCCCAGCTGAGGTCCCTGCCTTGCTCTGAAGGACAGCTCCAGTTTTGTGTGTTTTTGTCAGCTGTCCTGAGGTCCTCTTGGTCTGCCGTGCCAAAGCAGGAGAGCAGGAGGCTCTCAGATCTCGGTTTGAAGGGCTAAAGATGGGGCTGGAGAGATGTCTCAGTGGTTAAAAGCCTTGCTGACCTTCCAGAGGACCCAAGTTCAGCTCCCAGCATCCACACAGTAGCCAGCAACAGTCTGTACATCAGTCCCGGGGGACCTGCCTCCCTCTGCTGACTTCAGTAGGCACTGAATGTATATGGTACACATACATGCAGACACATACTCATACACATAAGATAAAAATAAATACGCAAGTTAAGTAAAAAGCTAAAGACACAAGTTTGATCCCCAGCATCCACATAAAAATACTGGTCCATAGCATCGTCATTGGTGAGCTCTAGGCCAATAAGAAACCCCACCTCAAGGGAGGTGGATGACCCCAGAGGGATAATACCCAAAATTGTCCTCTGTCCTATGCACATGAGTGTGAGCACGCACACACACACACACACACACACACACACACAAGAACATACATGCACAATAAATAAATGTAAGATAAATAAAGGCAAACATGCCTACAATCTCAATACTCTGGAGGAAAATGTGTAGGGAAGGAAGATATGTTCAAGGCCAGATTGTGCTACATAGCATGTTCCAGGTGAACTAGATCCTGCTTTAAACAAACAAACAAACAAACAAACATTAAAAAAAGCAAAACACAGAATAAACAAAAAATGGAAAGCTTTCTTTCATCTTAGCAGCCACCTATAAAAGACAAAAGAAGGCTGGGAAGGGATGATCAAACAGAGACAGTCCTTTCCTGGTCTCTAGCAGCTGGTTCTAGTTTCTTGGCAGCTCTATCAAATCCTAAGAATAGTTTCTTCCTTTTGAAAGGGTCACATCCATCCACAAGGCCTCAGGCAGCTACTGTGTGACACACTGAAAATAACAGCACAGAGGCTGGGGGAGGACCAGCATGTGTGCTGGAGACGTGGATTTCTCTATCCCAGTGGCTCCTTCCCATGAACAATGCTGAGCAAAGAGACGTCCCAGGATGCAATCCTATCTGTTCTCTCCCTCCTGGTTAAACTAGGCCAAACTATTGTGTGCCTTCATTTGGTCCCTGAAGATGATGATCACTCTCACCTAAGAGTAAAAGTGAAGATTAGGTTAGGTAGTGGCTGTAAATGATTGCCCTGGATGGTAAGTACTCGATAAACATTAGCCCTGGTATGAAAGCCATCACTTTGTCAAGACTGTTCCTTGTCCGCAAGTCAGGCATAGCCTGTGACTCAGTAATTCTTTTTATAGTCTATCTTATAAAATCATACAGCCAAGGGCTGGTGCCCAGCGAGGTGGTGATCCCAGCACTAGGGAGGCAGAGGCAGGTGGATCTCTGTGAGTTCGAGACCAACCTTGTCTACAGACCTAGTTCCAAGACAGCCAAGACTACACAGAGAAACCCTGGGAAAACCCAAAGCCAGTCAAACAAAACAAAACAAAAACAAGGGCTGGTGTTGTAGCTCAGTGGTAAAACACTACTAGGGGCAGAGTTTGCTCTCTAGCACTGCAAAGTCCAGCATGGGAGGAATTGTAAGACAAAGAGAAAACAAGTAATATAGGACATAAGGGTATTCTGTGCAAGCTAATAACAATAGATGATAAAAAGAAGCTGGGGTGGGAGGTGAGGAGGAAATACAAAGAAGCTGGGTGCTGCTGTATGCTGTGTGTCATCTTGGCTACTAGAAAGTAGAGAAAAGAGGGTCCCATGTTCCAAGCTTTCGTGGGCTGCAGAGCAAGTGTCTTAGAGGAATTTTGCTTCAAAAAGTGGCAAAAGAGCTGGGCCGCACTGTGGCAGTTGGGTGCCTTCCCAGCATGCACTGCTGTAGCAATGGGTGAATTCCCAGCATGCAGTGCAGCAGCTGAGAGCCTTCCCAGCATGCACTGCTGCAACAATGGGTACCTTCCCAGCATGTACTGCAGCAGCTGGGTGCCTTCCCAGCATGCACTGCAAAGCCCTCTGTTTCCTCCGGGTACCACACACACAATCAAAAAGGCAAGAAAATGAAGAGTTATAGACTCTCTTTACAGGTTACAAATCAAATAAATAGACAGCAATAACAAGTGTAGAGAAGCTGAGACCTGTTATGGTAGAGGTTCCTCCCCAGCCTCTGGCATCCATGTATTCAAAGAGTCTGGGATGTTATAGTGGAAGTTCCACCCAAGCCCCCTTCCCTATCTCTTTTCAAACCCTGCTGCTTCTCAGAAAGCTGCTAAATGATGACCCCTCCCCTCAGAATTGCTCAAGACCACTCCCATAGGGATTCAAACTGCCCCCCAACCCCCCCCAGAAAACAGACTTGAGGTTTTTCTGGTCTCTCTTTCCTGTCTCCTCACTAGGGGGCTGGAAGGCACCCAGGAGCTCTGTATCCATTAAATGTGGGCTTTTCTAATTTGGTTTGATTTGATCTGATTTGGATTGCTGTATCAGTGGAGAGGCTTATCTGAGTGTAGAAACTTTTCAAACCCTTCATATATTTTTGGTGGGAACATAGCTGTCACAGCCAGCCACCTGGAAAATAGCTTGGTAACTTTTTTTTTTCTTTGTTATTTGTTTGTTTGTTTGTTTGTTTGTTTTGAAACAGGTTCTCACTACATAGCCCTGGCTGTCCTGGAGCAAACTATGTAGACCTCAAACTCACAGATACCCTCCTGCCTCTGCCTCTGCCTCTCAAGTGTTGGACAGCCAGGACTACACAGACAAACCCTGTCTGGAAAAACTAACAAATAAACAAAACTCACAAAGATTGTGCAGTAGCATGAGTAAATCACATAATATGCTAACTGAAAAGACTAAAAGCTAAGGCAAAACACTTAAATATTTAAAAGACATATGTAGGAGTTGGGCATGCATCTCCATGGAAGAGGGTGTATTTAGACTCACACAATAGCACTCAATAAATAAGTAAATAAATTACAAAGTCCATAAAGTTTACAACCATGGATGGATGAGTAATAAAAACTAGCATGTCAGGGGCTGGATAGAAGGCTCAGCGGTTCAGAGGGCTTGGCACTTGTGCAGAGGGAAGAGTTGAAGTAACCACAACTGCATGAGATCTGATGCCATCTTCTGACCTCTGCAGCCACTGTACACACACACACACACACACACACACACACACACAATGCCATGTCAGTAAAATGAAGTTTTCTTTTCTTTTTTTGCAAAATAGCATTTAATCATGTTCTCTGATGTTTGGATAGATAAAAGTCTGAAGCAGACTCCTTGCCGTCTTTAGCTTTGAGGGGAGTGGGAGAGTATAATGGCAGTCCCAAGCTCCTTGCTGAAGAGCTTTACAGACATTAACTCACTAATCCTTGGCAATCCTTGAGGCAGGCCATGCCCCTCCCACCTCGCCTGTTCTGGCTCATTTAGAGATGTATAAGTTTAAATGAATGATAAAGATTTAAGGTACACTCAGTTTTGATTATATTTTCATGTAAATAGTCACACACATAGCGGGATGGGGCTTGGATTTTAAATATCTCCTCTCTCACACTTGAGCTGAAGCTAGAGGGGTCAGGTTACCTTGGCCTCCAAACAAATAATGCCACTGCCTCTGTGGGCTGGAATGTGGGGTCTCTATCATGTTTTCCTTAAGTTGTCTGGACAGCACAAATGAATACTTGGGTATGGTTTATCCACCCACTTTGGGTGGGGCTAGCCTTTTTCCTTCTTCGTTATTAGCTGCAAGGTTCTGTGTCACCGAACAAATGATTCCAGGATAACAAAGGGTGTCCTTGTCACAAAAGAATTCCACTGTATGTGTTGTCTGCCCCTGACGAAAATGCTCCATCTGTCCTTAGTTGTCAAGGGCATTTTCTTGCCCTCTTCAGGCTTGGCACTGCTCAGAACCTTCACCTACTTCTTTCTCTTTCCCCTGGGTACTTAATTTCCCCACCTTCTGTAGCGTGAAAGTTAACGTCATCAGTGTCTGGCTGCAGCATATGCTATGAGTGTACCAAGGCTACATAAGAAACACCACAGACCGGGTGGCTTGACCAACACGTTTATACTCCCTGTTCTGAAGCAGGAAGTGTGTGGTTGAGTTGCTACTGGGTTGATTTCTTTCTGAGGTTACCACGGACGAGAACATCTACATACAAATGATAGTGTGGGTGAGGCACAATTAATTCAGCCCCAGCAGTGAAGATAGAGTCAGACTCCCATTTCTGACTACTATGTTCAAGACACTCGGCATTCCAGCATCTGTCCCTTAGCCTTTGGAAAGCTGCTGGGCAGTGATGGCACATGCCTTTAATCCCAGCACTTGGTGGATCTCTGTGAGTTCGAGGCCAGCCTGGTCTACCCAGCTAGTTCCAGGACAGCCAGGACTACACAGAGAAACCCTGTCTCAGAAAACAACAAAGACCTTTGAAAGGCTGCAACTAAGATCTATACTTGTCATATTTGGCTGATAGATAAAGGAACCAGGCGTAAGGAGGTGGAGTTACCTTCTAAGGTCACAGAGATAGATACTGCAGAGTGGAGATGGATGTTGCTAGAACCACACACTGAAGGGACGTGGTCCCTGTCTAACGTATGCAGCTCACAGAGACAGCCGGAGTAAATGAACACGCAGTGGGCGCACAGCCATGACTCATCTACATCCAGTCCTGCCTCAGAGGTTGTGAAACTTACAAAAACCTGCTGCCTGTAAGTGTGAGAGAGCACTGTCCAGAAACCGCCATTGTCTTCTAAGCTGACACAGTCATAAGGGATTTGATGAAGCTGGAAACCAGAAACTTGGAACCCGAGAGACTTGGACAAGCCATCTAGCTGGAACTCAATGTTTCCCAGTTGAGGAAACAAAGGCAGAGTAAGAGAAGACTTGCACACAATTGATCTTGCAACATTGTTCTTGGTTCTGCGTGTGGGTAGCCTAGGTTTGCATTTTCCTTGATGACATTCTAGAGGTTAGCCTGAGATAGGGGAATAGAGTTAAATGCATTTCTTCAAAGTCACTCAACAAATTTCTCCTTCTTCTTCTTCTTCTTCTTCTTCTTCTTCTTCTTCTTCTTCTTCTTCTTCTTCTTCTTCTTCTTCTTCTTCTTCTTCTTCTTCTTCTTCTTTTCTTCTTCTTCTCCTCCTCCTCCTCCTCCTCCTCCTCCTCCTCCTCCTCCTCCTCCTCCTCCTCCTCCTCCTCCTCCTCCTTCTTCTCATTGACCTTTCTAACCTCTGTAAATCAAGCAAGGAAATGAGAGGGGGCTTTCTGTTCCACGCACTGGCTTAGCGGTATAAAGAGGGGAGTGAAAGGTAAGTTCTGTGCTATCCCCAGGACAGCAAACACAGAAGCAGCTTTCACACAGCCCACAGCTCCTGACATCCAGCCAAGGCGCCAGACCCTACAAGCAAACCTTAGAAAGCCACAAATAATTGAAAAGAAACTCAGGGTGTGGTCAACCCAGCGTTTGGAGACACTGTAGTGGTGACTAGCTCAAGACTGATTATCCAATTAGTGACAGAATTGACACCAACAGGCCTGCTTCAGGAACAACTTCAGCCAGGTTTCACTGGTTCCCAGAAATCTCCCTATTTCAGATGAGGTTTACTAAGATACACCCTGCACTCACTCGTGATTATACAGTGTCTACTTAGCTTTTTCTTTTAAAGGTCCATGTTCTATTTAGTAGTTATGCATTTTAATTGATTTTTAGAAAAACTGAGCCCCTTTGGAAGCTATAATTCACAGATAAAATTCACTTAGGGGAAACTAATAATTTTATTCAAAGGTAAAAGAAGTAAGTTAATTTAAAGGAGGCTGGAGAAATGACTCAGCAGTTGAAGGAACCTACTCCTCTTGCAAAGGGCCCAGGTTCACAAACAACTGTAACTTTGGTTTTGATGAGACAGGGTCTCACTTTGTAGCCCCAGCTGTCCTGGAGCTCGCTCTGCAGACCAGGCTGGCCTCCAACTCACAGAGACCCACCTGCCTCTGCCTCCTGAGTGCTAGGGTTAAAGGTGTGCATCACACCCAGCCTGAACAATTGGTTACTCTGTCTCAGGGCGCCCGGTGCTGCTCTCTTCAATGGCAGAGACCAAGCAATAGAGCTGCCCCCGCTCGGGATCAACCACTCCTCATGGGAACAGCTCTTGTCTGGAGAGTTTACTGATAGACTGCCACGCTCGGTGATGAAATGACGAAGGAGAAAAGCCCCCGGTGCGAATGTTATGGCAATGTGTCACCTATCGCCTCCCAGGCTTTATCTAGAAATTGGCAGATTAGACAGGGACCAGTCAACACTCGCTCTCCGCTGCCGCTGTTCTGACATGTTTACCATGAACAAATACATTCTGTTTTTATAGGGTGAATAGCATCCTGAAAGGGTGCTTTACGTTTCTCATTTGCGCGGTTTGAACTGGTCCCAGATAGCCTTCGTTTAAATTATTCCCGTCTTTATTTAAAATGCCTCATTAAGTCTCTAAAACTCACAACGTCGTTCATTATGTCATTCACCAAGTTGGAGGGTGATTTAAGGTAAGGGTTGCCGTTGAGTTTTTCCGAGGGTGGTTCTCATCTTCACACCACCCCCATCCTGAAGATTTGTATCTGGGGCCTTTGCAGCCAAGGGGCACAGCCTTCACCCCGCCTCTCACGGGGAATCAAGCAGTACTCACTCCTCAGATTGGAAGTGGGTTTCTGAACTGAGCCCACTCCTTAGTGGCCCACAAGTAACTCATCTGCCCTCCTACCACAGAGAGATGGCAGGAGTGTGGGAGGGTACCTTTATCAGAGACTGTCAAAGAGATATCCCAGAACAAACTGGAGAGTGTAAATTCAGTCCTGGGAGGAATGCCATGCTAAAAAAGTTCCTGGCAGTCCTCTAGGAGGACTTTCAGAACCCAGGGAGCACTGTCCACGCGCCCTTCTGAGATGCCTCACCTCCCCACCCCTCCACCCCCGCCTTGGGTCTGGTTTTGTACAGCTTGGAAGTAAGTCTCCCTTCCTTCTAAATGGTCAGAGACCACTGCAATGTGCAATATGGTAGCTAAGAATTTGTAAGTATTCGCGCTGGGCAGTGGTTGGCAGTAGAGGAACCCAAAAGAAACGGGGCTTCAAGCGCTGGAGAAGGGTCTCAAAAGTAGGCGCTGGCTCGCCTGACTGCGGAGCTCAGCACTCTCTTCTGCCGGGGTCTCCACACTGGCTCCGCTTTCCCACCGAGGCCCTGACTCTGGGTGGAAGGGCCAGCTCTTGGCTCACCTTTGATCCTGGCTGGCTCTCCTCCTTCCATTCGCTCGGTTCCCACTCAGAGCCCTTCACTTCCAGCTTCTCTATCTGTTCCCATGGCCTGAGCTTCCCTTCCCACTTCTACTACAACTGGAGGGCAAACTAGAGAAAGCTTTAGAGCTAGCTCAGGAAGTTCATGTTATCCACTACCAGACAGTTGCTGAGTCGGCCCCGCCCCCTCTCAGAAGGACGCTTTCCACGCTAGATAGTGGAGCTTCTTTAAGGGAAGGCACTTTGTAAGGAGACTGAGGTGGTGACGTGGCTGTTGGAGATTCTCTTCTTTAAATGAAATGAAACAACATGTGGTGGCTCACTCCTGCTTCCCAAAACTTGTGAGGTGGAGGCTGGAAGATTGTGAGTTCAAGACCTAGGCACCATAGCAAGATCCTGTCATAAAACAAGACTGGAATAAAATGGTGGGAAATATATTTCAAAGGCAGTTCTTGGTACTTAAGAATACATTTTGGTATCACCATCACGAAGTTGAGAGTTGGGCTGGAGAGATGGCTCAAAGGTTAAGAGCACTGGCTGCTCTTCCAGAGGTCCTGAGTTCAATTCCCAGCAACCACATGGCAGCTCACACCTGTCTATAACTCCAATATCTGACACCCTCATACAGACATACATGCAGGCAAAACACCAATGCACATAAAATACAAATAAATTAATTAAAAACAAACAGACAAAAAGAGAAGTTGAAAGCCTCCCTGGGCATGTCTCTAATCTCAGCACTTAGGAGGCAGAGGCGGGCAGATCTCTGTCTACATAGTGAGTTCCAGGACAGAAAGGAACATAGTGAGACCCTGTCTCAAAAACAACAAACAAAATGATAAAAGGTAAAAGCCTTTAGTCTTTCTTGACCAACTGATGCTTCTGCTAAATAAGCAACAGACCAGGTGCCAGAGCCTACCTGTTCCTGATAAGGACCTGGCTCTGGAGAACAATCCATTGAAGGCTAGAAGTCTTGGCACAGTCCAACTTCAGACCTGAGCTACAAGTGCATCTCTCAAGACATCCTGAAGGAGTTGGCTCTAGGGGCAGGACCAGAGTGTCGGTGCAGATGTGACCATTTGGACAATAGACAGAAACAGAGACCAGGGACAGAACTGGAGAAGGAGGACGAAGAAAGTGATTAGAAAGTGAGGGTTGTGAAACCACACTATTGAGGAACAACTTAAGTGAGTCTTGTTTCCAGTTTAGAACCACTGTGGCATGTAGGAGATACTTATATGGGGGCCTCCAGAGCTCTTCCCAGGGCAGGACAGGTAGCGCGCCTGCCCCACCCCCACCCCAGCACCATCTTGGAGAACAAATGGCCTCTTCCTTAAACTCTTCACCAGATGGCTTGGTCTGAGTGTCTTCTTTACCGCTGTCGATCTCTGAAGAGACAACTGTGCAGGCCTGGAGAGGCCGCTCACTGGTTAACAGTGTTAGCTTCTGTTTGGTTTCCTGCGGCTATATTGGGGGACTCACAACCATCTGTAACTGAACACCGTCTTCTGGATTTTGTGGGGACTTAAACTCACAATGTCACACACACATGCATAAAAAAGGTTTTTTTTTTATCTTACAAAAAATACTTTTGAAGTTTTTTTTTTCCATTCAATAAACAAAGTCAGTTTGTTTGTTTGAATTAGCAATTGCTATCTTTGGGGAGGCGACAAATTGTTTCATAACATTAATATTTTTCTCAAGGTTCCTAAGAAACACCCTGCCTTAGTCGCTGTGCTGTTGTTGCAAAGACACCATGACCAAGGCAACTCTTATGAAGGAAAACATTTGATTGGAGACTTGCTTACAGTTTCAGAGGCTTAGTCCACTATCATCGTGGCAGAGAACATGGTGGCATATACGTTTGGTACTGGAGAAGTAGCTAAGAGCTGCATCCTGGTCAAGAGAGACCCAGCCTGTGTGACAAACTTCCTCTTACAAGGCTGTGCCCACTCCAACAAGGTCACCTTGGCAGATGTTTCTGTTCCAACACACCACAAATCACCACAAAGAGACTGTTTTGTTTTGCTTTTTGAGACAGGGTTTCTCTGTGTAACAGCACTGGCTGACCTGGAACTGGCTTTGTAGACTAGGGTGGTGTGGTGATACATTATTTATGATTTATTAAAGCTTGTCTGAGAATTCAAAAAAGCAAAGCAGCTGGCCACTAATTCTTACCTCAGCCCCAGGCTGAAAGGGCTGACCCATGAGCTCACCTCAGCGTGGCTGGAGACTGAATGTCTCCTACTGAATAATGAAGACCCTGCCTCTATCTTTTATACCCCTCCATTCTTGGGATTGAAGAGGTGTGATCTGTTACCCTTTTACACTGATTCAATCCCATGTATCCCTGGGTGGCCTTGAACTCAGAAAGATCCATCTACCTCTTATTCCCGAGTCCTAGGATTAAAGGTGTGTACCACCACCCATTTCTATTTATCTGTGTGCTGCCGTGTGTTGTCCTCCTGCATGTCTTGCCCCCTCTCCATGTGGCTGGTGACTCCGCCCTTCCTCTTCCTGGCGTCCTGTGTCTGGCTGTCCTGCCTATTCCTCCTTCATAGCTAATGGCCATTTAACTTTTTATTAAACCAGTAAGAATGCACCTTGGTAAAGACACATCTTCACAGTGTATAAAAAAAAAATCATTCCACAACAGGTCACAACCTCCTAATCCTTCTCAAATAGTGCCACTCCCCTGTGACAAATATATGAACCTATGGCGGGGGTGGGGACAGGGGTGGTCATTCTTACTCAAACCACCACACTCTCCAAGGGCCAAAACTCAGGCAGGTCAACAGCTTGGTGAGATGCCATGCTTGATGGTCAGAGCCCTGCTCAAGGGCTTCAAAACTGGCCAGCCCCCTTGTTTCACGAGAAAACACAGCAGAACTGCCATATAAATGAACTACAAGTCCTAGAAAATGCCTATAAAGATTCAGCTGTTGAGCGTGTCTTAGTGTGGCCAGGGCAATGCAGATATGGATGGAGCCCAGTAGTGTCTCTGGCATGGTGGTTGCTGGTATTATCCATAAGGACAGCAGGTAAAGTGTTTGTGTGGTGAGGAGGCCATCTAGGGGAGGCTGGAGAGGTCCAGTTTTGGAGTCTGAGATAATGACCAAACTCTATGAAGGATCTGATTGGTTATCACTCAACATCTTTCAGTAAACCCCAGGTCTATGAATGAATGAATGAATGAATGAATGAATGAATGAATGAGCTGTCTGTGCTCAGGTCTTGGCTCTGACTCCTACCAGAAATAAGCAAGGTCTGGGCCCTGCTGTCCTTGTCTGCAGTGGGTGTCATGAACATGCTTGCCTTGAATTGTGAAGGAAATTAAATGAGCCAGTGTCTCACCCCTGGCCGTGACGAGCTCAGCCAGTGAGCACGGTTATTGCTCTGACTCTCTGATTGTAATCTTTTGTCTGGTTTTTTGAGACAGCGTTTTTCTGTGTAGCCCTGGCTGTGCAGAAACTCACTCTGTGGACCAGGCTGGCCAGAGCTGCCTGTCTCGGCCCCCAAGAACTGGGATTAAAGGCATATTCCATCACTGCAGGGCAGACTGTTCTGATTATTATTATTATTATTATTATTATTATTATTATTATTATTATTAGTCATGACATTTGGGGACTTCAAGTGAATAGCCCATGAGAAACTGTCTGTGTTAAGCTACTGTGACGACAGTCATTTTGTCACTAGCCTGAGTCCACAAATGGTTAATTTTGTGTTGACTTGCCTGTTTCTTGCTAGTTGGATTGCAAGATTCTCTGCTTGGCTAGAGTTAATGCTGAGCTGGTAAGGCTCTTCACGCCTGGCCTCAGCCCTCACACTTAATACCCACTGGCCTGAGGGCCTCAGAGCTCTGAGCTCTCCTAGTAAATCAGGAAGCATCTACCCCTCAAAAGGACTGCCCGTGTCACCGTGCCGAGATGAGAAGGAAGGGACTGAGGTTTTAGAGGACTAACTTGTCAATGAAAGGTAGGAAACACGGACATTTTCGAAGAGTTTTGAGTTTGCCTTAGTCAAGTTCCCTCATTACAATTTTCCTGTCTCAAACAATCTGCGACTGACCTCTTCCCATCTCATTAGCCAGGTACACAATACAGGGAAGTTAAAATGTCGTCATAACCCCACCCTTTCTTTTTTTCTTTTTTCTTTCGTGGTTTTTGAGGCAAGCTTCTGTAACTCAGGCTGGTCTCAAACACTATAGCCTAGGATTACCTCAAACCTCTGAACCTGTTTTCACCTCCTAGGCGGGATATGGGATGTGGTGCTGGGTTGAAACTCAAGGTGCTAGCTAAGCACTCTATAGCTCTCAGAAACCTTTGATTGTAGGAAGACTCTATAGATTCTACATTATACCATATTATTCATACACACTCACACACACACACACACACACACACACACACACACACACACACACACACACAGCCCTAATCGCTGGTTATTTTAAACACTCCACAAGAGAAAACATTATTTACAAACTACTTTTCTTTAAGCATGTTTTATCAGGAATAGTAGCTCACTTCTCTTCCCTGGACTGAGTGGGGCCCAGGGCCTTGCTCCTTTAGGAAAATACTATCCAGATGAATTCGAAACCCAAGCTCCAGAATAATGTTTTTTAACTTTCAAAATGTGCACGTTAGCTACAGTTTATTGGGGGAAAAGATTTTTCTCTTCCACAGCAGCTCTGAGAAAAATAACCATTTTTAGACTGCATGAGTAAGTATAGCCTCCTTCAAAGGGACAGTCTCAAGCTCACCACAGTATCGTCACTTCTTTAAAATGGAAGGAAACAAGACAGAGGAGAGGAGATGCATGCCTTTTCAATTCTATCATCCTCCGCATTTTGTACAGGTCTGGGTTTCTCACATTTTGCGACAAAAAGCACACATTTATTTTAGACTTTTGTTTGGTTTTGTTTGTTGTTTGTTTTTTAGTTCTGAATCCCTCCGCAGTCTCTTCCGTGAGTTGTCTTCAGGGAACTATTTATTTTGCTTCTTTACCTTGCAGACTGCTAACGGCTCCCAGCCAGGGCTCAACCCAACCCTCTTGTGCCCTGCAGTCATCGCAGGCTTTAAAAGAAAACCGATTCTCTGGAATGCGGTGCGTGCACATGCCTGTCCTAGCTGCAGGCCCCACCTGCCGAGCAGGTAAACCAGATCCCACTGCGGCCTCTCCAGCCACATTCCAGCCCGCCAAACTCTTCCTCTCTAATTGCTACCTGTCAAACAGGTCAACCAGACATTTGGGGCTGGTCCAAACGTGCGCATGTTCCCACGAAACGCTAAACCTGCAAACCTTTGACCTTTCCCTGGTTCCCGAAACCCCTCGATTATTTTCACCAGGAGTGGCGGAGATCGGAAGGGTGACTTCCAAGTGGCACACGGACTCTCTTCTCCTTCCTCCTAGATGTTGAAACTAATGATGAGCTGTGTGGGGTTTCTAGACAAGCGTACCAGGGGTAATCCAAGATGGTAGGGAGGGCCTTTGGGCTAGCTAGGGCTCCTGAAACCCACTGAATCCTTCATGGCCATCACAGGCTGTCCACCCTGGCCAAATGGCCAATAGATGGGAACTTGATGAGTCAGTGAAAATCGATTTCTTCTCGTTCCTGACCCTGGGCTGTCAACCAAGACTGGCCCAGATCTCAGCCCCCCAAACTGCTCTATGGAAGGCCTTGGACAGGTCCCCTGTTCTGTCTGGACCTCAGCTGACATCTCCAGTAATAGAAAAAAACAGCCCTGTCACCCAGAGCTCTGTGTGGCTTTGTTACCGCAGTAGGTGTTCTGTTCTGTTTTGTTTTGTTTTGTTTCTGTGCTGGATGGAACACGGGGGCCTCACATGTGCTGCGAGAGAGTTCTGCCACTAAACGACACCAGCCCCTAGTCCCAAATCTGTAGTCTTCTATCTCTTTGATGGCATCCAGACTAAGGAGTCATGGCATTAACATGGGAATGTGGTGGCCCGGAACTGTCATCTTTAGGTAGGGTAATGGGGCACCTGGACCAGCTGAGGACGTGTTAAGTCATCAGGCTTGGGGAGGACTTCTCTTAAGTCCAGTTCCCCACTGGGGGACACGTGGGTAGGATGGATACAGGCTGTCTTAACCATGCCTTCCCTCTGTATTTCCTTTCCTGATTCCTCTCCTCGTGAAGTGGAAGCAACAGAGTATGTTTATTTGTTTTGGTAACGCGGATTCTCGTTTTTTATTCTCCCTGTAACAGATCCAAGACTATGATGCAAGCCTCCTGCATCCAAACACATCATCCACAGATACAGACCTGGGACCCAGAGAGGAGGCCTGAACTAGCTGGTGACCTCAGCAGACGAGTTCTCAACTCAGGGGGGCTATGGGCGACGGAGAAGTCCTAGGCTGGAGACATCATTGTCGCAGAAGCAAGTGACACGGAAAGGTGTCTCCAAAGGTTGCTCCAAAGGTAGAGTTTGAAAATTCTGGCTTCAGAACACAAGCCTCCCTGAGGTTGAGACAGTGCTGTGCTGTCAGGCCTGTTTGCTCGGACCTTTCTCCCCTCAGGCAGGACAGGTTATGCTACCAAAAGCTCAGGATTGTGTCACTCAGAGCAGGAACCGGCACTTCCTGCTTGGTTTGTCCAGCTCAGACTTGTCCATCAGAGCCAAACCTGCTGGGCTGGCTCCCAGCAGAGAAAACTCCTCAGGGCCCTGCGCTGACAGAGTCGGCAGGCCTGGTGAGCGGTCTCGCCCCACCGGCTCCCTTTGCAGTGCAAAGGGTATCGTGTCAGATGCCTATCTGACATATGCTCTGGGTGCTGGTAATCCACAGGACTGCTTGGTGCCGGTGCCATAGGATGTAGGTGCTAAAGGGGCCACTGAGGTCGGACTGGACAACAACAGGCACTTTAGCGGCTGTGAAGATCGCCGGGGACACATAGACCACAATGCTGTTGTTTTAAGATGACTTTGTTTTTTTTTTTTTTTTTTTTTTTTAATGTGCATTGGTGCTTTGCCCGAATGTATGACTAAGTGAGGGTGTCAGATCTCCTGGAACTGTAGTTACAGACAGTTGTGGGCTGCCATGTGGGTGCTGGGAATTGAACCTGGGTCTTCTGGAAGGGCAGCCAGTGCTCCTAACCAATGAGCCATCTCTTCAACCTCAAGGTTACTTTTTTAAGAAGTGTTTACTTGGTAAACCTAACTAGTATTATTTCCCTCTTACCAAGTACCAGACTGTCCACAAGTAATACGTTATCTGCTTGCTTTGATCAAGGCCCGATTTTATTGCTTTCCTCTGTGTTTACTCCCCCCCACACAGCTGTGGAACACTGGACATATTACCTTCCGAGCCTACACTTTGTTAGCCACAAAGGAAGAACAATTGCCTCGTTTCCCTGACAGCATCCCTGTGAGGGATAAATGAAGCCAGGCTCTGAGCCTAATGTGGAGCTTGCGCATAGTCAACAAATCAACTTATTGGCCCTTTTTTTGACATTGTTGTTGCTATAAAATTTACTAAAATAATGACCTGTGTGATCCAGCTCTAGAGTGTTATGCCATTCTGGAAACACAGAAAAGGGCCTGATTGAATCCTTCAAGACTGGGGCTGTAGCTCAGTTGCTGGAATGCTGGCCTAGTATGTATAATGCCATGGTCCTCATCCCCAGCGCCACATAACCTGGCATAGTGACACACGCCTGGAAGGTGGAGAGGCAGGGGTATTAGAAGTTCAAGGGTTATCTTTGTGGCATAGTGAGTTAGAGGACAGCCAAAGCTACATGGGACCCTGTCTCAAAAAGTGGAGAAGGGGTGGTCAAAATGATCCATGCACCACCCCCTTCGGTTCCTGGTCATTTTCCTCAGCATCCTTACACTGCCATTGGTGGAATGGGATGAGAGATTTGAAGCAGATTGTAGTAGCATCAGAGGATGCAAAGCATGAAGCTGTGAAGAATGAACGTGGTTTCAGGAATTCAGCTGTGTAGCCTCCACTGGCTCAGCTAATCTGTCTGATTGCATGGCTGTAGCCACCATCAGCTGAACAAGAGTCTCTTTGCACGCTTCCCTGATGCCACCATACTGATCCCAAAGCAGGCTTTCATGAAAGGAAGACAGAGCCAAACACAGAGAAGGCATTAACTGGATGAGCAGCTCGCCAGAGCCTGAGTGATGACCATTCTCAGTGTCCTGGCCGTTCTAAAATAGGAACAACTCATGATGACGCTGAAGCCTGCAACCTGGCCTGAAGGGATGGATGCTGATGGGCATATCAAGTGCGCTTTGCTGGATGTTTGATCCAGGGATTAGGAAGGAAGCAGATCCATCGAGTTCCACAGGAACACAAGACCTGTTCTGTGAGACTGTTAGCAGCCCATTCGAGGAAGCACGAAGCAGTGAGCGCTACCATGCCTCCGGGTCTCTCGCATGTGTGTGAGCTGCCCACAACCTCCTTGCCCCAGTTCTGTATAGAACACCAACATTTAGCTTCTGAATACACACAGTGGCCTCCCCGCCGGTCTCTTAGCGGTGGCTCTGTGACCTGGTGCTCTTGCTCAGTCTATCTCTGCAGACCCCCTGGTTTGCCCTCTCCACTCCAGGGACAGTCATTCTTCTGCTTGGAACGCCTCCCCATCTAACCCTACTTAGGCAGATGCTGTACTCTAAGAATGTGTCCACTCTCCGGCTCCTGGCCTGGGACTCCTGCCTCTAAGCGCAGTACGTGGTGGGTCTGGGAACCATCCTGACCATGACAGGAGCTGTGTCTGGAGCTATGCTTGACCCCGGCAGCCCTCTGGCCTGTGCTTTTTTATTCATCCTCTCTAGTTGTCCCAGGTTATGGGAGTGACGAAGATGGTACAGTTTAGTTAGAGACGTGAAAAGACTCGCCCAGGGTCATTTAGCTCAAACAAGGGTGAGCTCACCTTCTAATCAGGGTGGCTCAAGCCTGTGATTTTTAACCTCGTCAAGACACTGTTCCAGGTGTGCTCTATTTATTCCCGAATTAAACAGGGCAGGGGCCAGGCAGTCTGTGAGCAAGGGGCTCGGTCACCTGTGACAGCGATCCACAGGCTGAAGTGCAATTCCAAGCAGACTGGTACCCGCCTCTCAGGGGGGTGTGTGCGTTTGGGGACAGCTACTGCTTGGGCCATGTGAGGATGTCATTATTATTTTTATGATATTCAGATGTCACAGTGACTGGAAAACTGCACCCCATGCACGTCACTGCTTCCCATTAGAATCTCACAGTCAGAAGGTTTTCTGGGAGAGGACAATCTTTCACAGGCAGAGGTGTAAGGACTGGCCTGAATGCCATTTTGGTGTTATTTTATTTTTCGAGACAGCGTTTTTCTGTGTAGCCCTGGCTGTCCTGGAACTCACTATGTAGACCAGGCTGGCCTCAAACTCAGAGATGTGCCTGCCTCTGCCTCCTGAGTGCTGGGGCTACCACAGCCCAGTGATTTTTCTTAAATATTCATCACAAGAGAACATGCTCGATATCTCCAGGCCTTATTACACTTACTGCTGTAGAATCGCAAAGCGCATTATGTCATTTAACTCTTTGTATGTTTGTTTTTCGAGACAGTGTGTAACAGTCCTGGCTGTCCTGGAACTTGCTTTGTAGACCAGGCTGGCATCTGACTCCCTGAGATCCCACCTGCATCTGTCTCCCAAGTGCTGGGGTTAAAGTCATACATCACAAATGCCCGGTGTCACTTAACTCTTACATCACTAACAAAAGCCTCCTAGAGAGTAGGAGGGAAAGTGGGTGACCAGTGGAAGCCATAAGCAAGTATACATCTAAATTGAATGCCAGAACATTATGTGAATCACTTAGGGGCCGAGTGAAGCAGCTGAAACATTTCCAACTGTCTGCCCATCAAAGGGAATGTTTCCGAAGAATGTATGATAATTTTCAAAGGTATACGAACACAGGGAAGCTAAAAAATAGTGTTTAAAACGTGACTTTTAGCCGGGGGTTGGTGGCCCACACCTTTAATCCCAGCACTCACAGGAGGCAGAGACAGGTGGATCTCTGTGAGTTCAAGGCCAGTCTGGTCTATAGAGTGAGTTCCAGGACAACCTCCAAAGCCACAGAGAAACCCTATCTCAAAAAACCAACCAAATAAATAAATAAATGACTTTTAAAAACATCTCTGAGTCCAGAAAACTAGCTCAGCAGGTAGAGTTATTCGCCACCAAACTTGACAACCTTAGGTTCCTGGGACCCACAAGGTAAAAGGAGATGCCCCTTGACCTCCACACATGGGCATACACAAATACACATAATTACAAGATCAAATGAGGGCTAGAGAGAAGGCGCCATGGTTTAGAGCACGTGTTCTCCTAAAGGACTTAGGTTTGATTCCCAGCACCCACATGGCAGCTCACAAAATTATCCATAACTCAAGTTCCAGGGGATCTGATGCCCTTTTCTGGCCTTCTTAGGTACCAAGCACATACATGGTACTCATACATACATACATACATACATACATACATACATACAGTCAAAACACTATCGTACATACAAAATAAAAAAATAATCATACATATATACATTCATGTATATAATCAGGGTGTGCTGGTTCATGCCTGCAATTCCAAGACTTGGGTGGGGAGAGGAGTTCAAAGTCATCCTCGGCCAGATCCAAACCGGGGTATCTGAGTCGCCATCTCCAAATAAGAATACCAAAACCATTTCTTAACGCTATTCAAAGATACTTCATCAACTCATACAACAGCGAGATTCTGCCTGTGTGTTGTCTGTCCCGGAACTTACCCAAGGCTTTCTGAGAGACAAAGGAATTGGAAGACAGTCATTTCCCTCCTATGCTAGCCTAGTTGGGTAGACAGAGTACATAGAACACTGGCAAACAGAAGCAAGGGACAATTGCAGGAGGGTCAGGATGCATGGGTCGGAGGCAGGCGTATGGTCAGAGTCGTATGTTTTGTGAAGGACAGACAACAGAGGTGGGTCCAATAAAATAAGCAGGAACTGGAATGGGCTGGTTCTGACCAGAACAAACAGACCACCACGGCCACGCTCACTGGCAATGATGCTCTGGAGGACCAAGGATGGGGTTGTAGGCCTCGTGTACCATATCACGTCAATCCCACACCAATACCTAACGTCCCCACCGTTTCTCAGCGAGGACACTGGGGCCCAGAGCGAATACTTTCTTTGCCCTAACTAAACAAGTAAATGGCCTTTCTGATTTTTGTTTTGTTTTGTTTTGTGAGACAGGGTTTCTCTGTGTAACCCCTATGACTGTCTTGGAACTCGCTCTGTAGACCCGGCGGGCCTGGAACTCAGAGATCTGCCTGACTCTGCTACCCTGTCTTGAACCCCGCCCCCCCATAAGAATTATAATATGTGAGAAGATACTTACTAATCCCAGGTAAACTCCCATGCAGGTCCACAGGAGACGTGAGAACAGAAGATCACTGCATGGCTATTGTATTGGGGACCATGGTAGCTAGTTTTTGCCAACTTAACACAAGATAGACTCACCTGGAATGAGGGACCCTCAGTGGAGGGGCTGCTTCTGTCAAATTGGCCTGTGGGCATATCTGTGGAACATTTTTCTGGTAAATTATTGATGTAGGAGGGTCCAGCCCACTGTGAGCAGTGCCTTCCGGGGAAGGAGTTACAGAAGAAAGCAAGCTGAGTGAGATTTGCAGTCAACAAGCAGTGTTCTCCATGGTCTGTGTCCAGTCCCTGTTCCAGGGTCCTGTCTGACTCCTCTCCACGATGAACTATAACATGTAAGCAAAAACAAGACCTCCCCGCCCCCCAGTAGGCTTTGGTCAGTGTTTTGACACAGCAACAGAGACCTAACTAGGACAAGGTGTAACAGACTACACGTCACAGTGACATGGACACAGTGAAAAATTAACAGTTGCAGTGAGTCCTGAGTACAACACAATAAATAAGGCAAAGACATGGGCGTTAAAGAATAAAATAGCAAAATACATTTACAAGGGTTCCTATAGGGCTGGATTATAGTTCAGTGGTACACACTTACCCAGGATTCGTGAGCCCCAGGTTACACATCAACACTAAGGATAAACCCAAAGCATGGAAACACACGTTTACACTGGTCTACATTAAACAGGGCGTGAGTGCCCGTGCAGGAGGAATGCATATAAAAGAGAAGGGATACATAAAACTAGAGAGGAGCTGTGTGTGGACCAGTGCTACAGAACTCTGAGGCACAGAAACCAGAGGCGAGACCCATGGCAGCCAGAAAGCGTTCTATCCTGGTGCCCCAGGCTGCGGCTCCTGAGCCAGCTATGGAAGAGTGAGGTTAATGATTGCCAGGTGGGTTTCGTGAGTTGTGTGGATGCACTCGGATGCTCTTTAGGCAAGAGGTTCTCAGCCTTGCTACTCATTAGAGACATCAGAGGAGATATTAAAAAAAAAAAAAAAATACCTCCACAGGTCCCACTGCAGAGAGTCAGCCTAAAGTCACCTCTGGGCCCAAGAACAGTGTGTTCTCAGAGCCCCCCAGATGACTCAAATGTGCACCTAAAATTCAAAACCACTGCTTTCTTTTTCTCTAGTTGCAAATACTGCATTCTTTGGCCCTTCCAAAGCTACAGCTAAATCAGATGTTTTTTTTTTTTTTTCCCTTCTGCCAAATGTCCGTTTCATTATTAACAGAGAACATCAAAGATAACAAAATGTGTTCAGTTATACATATAAATCATTTGCTGGGCTGCTTTCGTGTTTAGGTTGAGCACTTAGTAATTCTGGGGGTACATGAACTGAGTAGTTACGCACATTGCTCCCCCACAGTTGGTCAATGTTACATCCTGTTGCATATAACATCCTGAGTATTCACAGTATGCAATGTTCAAGACATGAGCACATCAGCTGTATTGGCGAAAGCTGATCATTCGTTCCATGTGCAACTCCCATGAAGTGTGACAGTTCTGGGCTGGAAGCTTATGTCAGGGTCACTTGCACAGTCTTGGGGGAAGTAGGGGGTTTGCTGGACGAACAGAAAAATTTTTTGGCAGGTGTTAAAGACAGGGTTTCTCTGTAGCTTTGGAGGCTGTCCTGGTACTCACTCTGTAGTCCAGGCTGGCCTTGAACTCACAGAGATCTGCCTGCCTCTGCCTCCCCAGGGATGGGATGAAAGGCATTCACCACCACAGCCCGGCGGAACTGAAATTTTAACCTGAGTCTGAGACTTGGAGGTGGGGAGACAGAAGAGTGGAGAGCCAGGGAACTAACTCAAAAGAGGCAGGGGGTGTCACCATGCTCTTATCACTACGACGGAGCTGGGAGGGAGGGGAACGGGAAGTCTTTGGGTTTTCACTACTTTTTTTGTGTAGCCCTGGGACTCAGGCATCATGGAAATACAATCCAGTTCTATAAGTGTTTTGTAATTTTTGTTACGTATTTTGTAATTGTATTTCACTATTTTTTTTTTTTTGATGCCTCCATTTTTAGTTATTGCGTTGTATTCAGGACCCATTGTAGTGGTTAATTTTTCACTGCATACATGTCACTGTAGTGCCGGGTCATTCTGTTATACCTTGTCCTAGTTAGGACTCTGTTGCCGTGTTAAGACACTGGCCACAGAGGCTCTGTGGGACAAGTTGACTAATGTTACAGCAGGTTCTTCCTGCCGGCTGCAGCGGGTCCCGCTGCCACATGAGCACCAAATAACACTCAGAGACTCTGTATTTGATACAATCCTGTTGGCCAGTTACCATTATTGTTTATGGGCTAGCTCTGTCTTAATTATTAACCCATTTCTACTTACCTAAGTATTTCCACGTGGTCGTCTTATCGGGGAGCCGAGGTGGGCGTCTTCCTTCCTCCCCCGGGCTACATCTCGACGACTCCTTCCCACTTCCTCTTTCCTTCTCCTAGTCTCCTAGCCCGGCCTATCTAGTTTTCTATTGGCCAGCAGGGCTTTATTAATTAGTATGAGAAACATATATACAGAATAACATCTCCCATCAGATTAATGTTGACTTTATCACATGGGGGAGGGAGAGGGGCATCCAGTTGTCATAAGTGGAACGTGAAAACTCATTCTAATATGTGGAATGGACTGCTAGAATTGATGCATGAGCAGGTTTGGGGCTGTTGTGTAGACTTGGGGGCAGGGACTTGGTGGTGGCTTGGATGGGACCACCAGCCTATGAAAAGGGAGATGTTTGAGAGACATGCAAGGGGAAAGTTACCTGGGTCCAGCTGTTTGGCCCTATTTAGAGGTGAGACCATCTGCTGAGACAAGACGGAGAAGAACTTGGCTGTAGGAGGTGGGGACTGTGTTTTGAACACTGGGTTCTGATGGGCTGGGCAACCTCAGTGATATCCATGCCGATCTGCTGGTTAGGCAGAATCTTGGGGCACTGAGGAAGAGAGCAAAGGCAAAAAGCACCCCTGGAAACCATCTGAAGGTTGTCGGGGCATGAACCCTCCATTCAGAACACTAGAAAGGTACAGACTAAGCAAGTTACAAACATTACAAACACAGTGAGCTTCTAGATGCATCTGGGACCCAGCCAACCCAAGCTAACCTTTCAAACAAATAATCTCTCGTCTTCATCCCTCACTCTGATCTTTTGTGTCATGAGGCAAAGAGGTGTTCTCCTAAGGAGTTTATGCTTTGAGGCTGTGACTCCACCAAAGGAAGTTACCCAAAGACGGGGCAGTAAATGTGTATGAAGCTAGAAGGCAGGAAATAACCCAGTGAATGAAATGAGGACCCACTAAACCTGGAAGACTGAGGGCCAAGCAAGTAGCCTTCAGGATACTCAACCAAGCATCTCGCTGCAGTGCACTGCGGTCACCACTCTGGGAGCCGAGAAAGAGAAGACGTTTGGTTCCCAGCACCATGAAGCGCCATGAAGTGGTCTGGTGGGCTGTCTGTAAAGTGGAGCGCTGTGAGCTTCCCCGCTGCTGGGCTCTGCGGCTCATTTCCCATTCACTGAGCATGTAAGAAGCACCTCTACGATTTGTCATCTGCTAAGAGAGAAACAGGGATGAGGTTAAAATACTAATTGTGCCATGCAATTGTGTCTGCAAGAGGCAAGAAGTGCAAGGGACACAGGAAGCGCTCACGAAGTGGGACTTGGCCATTCTGACCGGGGTAGATGTTTGATGGGGCCGTATTTGGCAAAGTGGGAAAAGATATTTTATCTTCAGTATCTGTGGAGTCCTTCTCTGATGTTTTCTGTTCCTGGGAACTAAGGAAGTGTGGTACCTGATTTCTCCCCTTATTAGAAGGAAGGGTCAAGAGGCTGGAGACATGGCTCTATGGACTATTTCATCTGGCCTTTATGGACACCTGCATGCAGGTGGTTTGTATAAGCTCATACAGCCACACACATACACATAAATAAAAAATAAGTGACAGGTAGATATGGCTAGAAGTGTCAGAGCCTACCAGGACAAGAAACCTTTAGCCTGACCCACAGCTTCGCAATAAACACACAACACAAACTGGTCTTAATCAGCACATTAAACATTTGTAGGAAGAAAGGAGAACATTACAAAGAGAGGGGGCCTTATTTCCAGATCTTCAGTGGGAGGGTGCTTGTCCAACATGTCTAAGACCCTGGGGTTGATCCCAACGAATCATGACTTAGAAGCTCATCCTTGAACTTCCTCCATGGGAAAGCAAAGGTTCAGTTCAGGTTTCCTCTGCATCTGTTCATTAATTAGAAACAGCACAGCTGGGCGGCAGTGGCACACACCATTAGTCCCAGCACCGGGGAAGTAGAGACAGGTGGATCTCTGTGAGATTGAGTCCAGCCTGGTTTGGGAGTTCCAGGACAGGCTCCAAAGCTACACAGAGAAACCCTGTCTTGAAAAACAAAACAAAAAACAACAGCAACAACAAAAACGCCATAAAGGCTTTTTGCTTTCATGGCAATCTGTATACAAGGTTGGCGGTTGGCGCCTTTTTTTTTTTTTTTTTTTAATTGGAGCAATAGTGACACAATACTGACTCATTTGGCAGCAGAGTTGGCCAGTGTAAGCTGGGAGTGAGTAGTTTTATCAGTGGATCACTGAAAATAATCCCTATGGGGATAGCTAGTCACTTGTCCATAGCAGCCTGGGACTTGACATCCTCTCCAACACTGTAATATATTAACTTCAGTTTACAGGGCAGGAAATCAGACTCAAGCTTAAGGCCTCAGAATCATGAAGTGGCCAGGCCTTAATTTCTCAAAGCCTTCCTCACCACGCTAGGCTGCCATGAGACGAGGGGCACCAGGAGGGGAAGGCAAAGGGAACTGAGGTCAGTGCTGGTAACAGCTGTGGCCTTGTTAAAGGGAGGGGTGGAGGGTGGGGATAGCACATGTCTGTGATCCCAGCGCAGGCAAGGCAGGCAGATCTCTGTGAATTCACACACACACACACACACACACACACACACACACACAGCGAGAGTTTCAGCACAGCCTTGTCTGTTTGCAGCATCCTCTGATTGCACACTCTCGTGTGAGTGAGGGACAGTGTGACCAGGCCCAGCACAGAGGAGGAGATAGCACAGCAGCCAGCACGGGCCTGAACAAACACCGCCAGAATGGGATGGGCAGGGCAGCACAGCTGTGCCTGCTGTGCCAGAGTAAACCTGGGCAGGGTGTGTAGTGCGTGTGCGTGCATGAGAGAGAGAGTGAACAACAGTTTCTCTGTCGGGGAGGAGGACAGTATGCTTGCATGTGGTATCTAAGCATGCATGCATGTCTACGTCCTGGTTCAAAGGGGCTCAAGTCAAAGGTGGTTTGGCTGTCCCCCATCCTCAGAAGTGCATCAATCTGCCTGACTTGAGGACTGGAATCTTACTCTTTTTCTTTAGGGGGTGGGCATAGAAGAAACGCAGTCCCATCGGGACTCCAAGCCTCTAATCCCCTGGAGAAAACTTGCTATACCCCAGCACGTATCATTTAGAGCCTTTCTCAATTAGCAATCATAACACCGGAAGCTTTGAACACTTGTTGTATGTTTATCTTTCTCTTCAAGTTCACTCTGTTAACTCCTATAACCGGCCAACTTCAAACAGCCTTCTGTCTGGCAGCCACAAAGACAGTTCCCTTCCAGCTTCAGCTCCGGGCTCACATAACCAGACAGAGGTGGGAGCTGGCCTCCACCATCGCTGTGTGTTCTGCTGCGTGTGGTTTTGATTGTTTTGTTGTTGTTGTTGGTTTGGTTTTTCAAGACAGGGTCTCTCTGGGTAGCCCTGGCTGTCCTAGAACTCACTCTGTAGACCGGGTTGACCTTGAACTCAGAGATCCACCTGCCTCTGCCTCCCAAGTGCTGGATTGAAGGCGTGCACCACCACCCAGTGTGATCTGCTAAACCACGCTTTTGTGGTGGCTTGTGATGTCAAAATGCGCACTTCTAACAGGTACAAAATGAAAACTCAACATATGTGGCTGCGGAGATGGCTTGGCAGCTAAAGGCACCTGCTTCTAAGCCAGATAGCCTAGGCTCAATCCCTGGAGCCTTCATGGTAGCGGAACTCGCTCTTGTAAACTGTACACACACAGTTGTCTTTGTTTGTTCTTAAGAGGCTAATCCCAGGGGAGAGAATGACTCTCCAGTGTTTGTGCCGCGTTGCTCAACTTTGGCTTACTGTGACACTGGTGACCAGGGCTGCTAGCAGCGTGATACAGGGAGGACTATGTCTTCAGTATCTTCCTCATAGAGCATGTGCCAGGCCTGGGTTCAGTCCCCAACACTGAGAGGGGGAGAGAGGGCTGGGAGGGAAAGTGACACTGTGTAATCTATTGTGCAGCTGCTTTCATACAAGCCTCTTTCCCTCATCAGTTAACACAAAGATGATGGCAGAAATACCTAACAAGATAGAAACATAAAACATGTGTGAGTGTGAGTGTGTGTAAGTGTGTGTGTGGTGTGTGTGTGAGAGAGTGTATGTGTGTGTGTGGTGTGTGTGAGAGTGTGTATGTGAGTGTGTGGTGTGTGGTGTGTGTGTGTGAGAGTGTGTGTATGTGTGTGTGTCAGTAAGTGTGTGTGTGAGTGTGTGTGGTGTGTGTGAGAGAGTGTGTGTGAGTATGTGTAAGTGTGTGTGTGGTGTGTGTGAGGGAGAGTGTGTGTGTGAGTGTGTGTGTGTGTGTGGTGTGTGTGAGAGTGTGTATGTGAGTGTGTGTGGTGTGTGGTGTGTGTGTGAGAGTGTGTGTATGTGTGTGTGTCAGTAAGTGTGTGTGTGTGAGTGTATGTGTGTGTGTGAGTGTGTGTGGTGTGTGTGAGAGAGTGTGTGTGAGTATGTGTAAGTGTGTGTGTGGTGTGTGTGAGGGAGAGTGTGTGTGTGAGTGTGTGTAAGTGTGTGTGTGTGGTGTGTGTGTGTGTGAGAGAGAGAGAGAGAGTGTGTGTGTGTGGTGTGTGTGAGAGAGTGTATGTGAGTGTGTGTGGTGTGTGTGGTGTGTGTGTGAGAGAGAGTGTGTGTGTGTGTGAGTGTGTGTGGTGTGTGTGAAAGTGTGTGTATGTGTGTGTGAGTGTGTGTGAGTGTGTGTGTGTAAGTGTGTGTGTGGTGTGTGTGAGGGAGAGTGTGTGTGTAAGTGTGTGTGTGTGTGTGTGTGTGTGTGTGAGCCTGACTGGCACCACATGAATTCTGTGGGCTGTGTTGCTGGTTTCACAGCTTGGAGGCTGGGGAGGGGGTGTTGAATTATATTTTCTTTGCATGTTGTGACTTGACTAGGCTCTGATCTAGGGGGGATAATTCACCTTCTCTAGTCCAGTGGGAAGGGAAAGGGTGTGGATATCTGTCTGTATCCAAAGCCCAAGAAACCCTGGCCTCCTGCAGAGGGATTGTCCTTGACTTGTTTCTCCCACCCCCTGGTGTTGGCTTTGTTTCCTGGGTTGTTTTGGCCCTGGGCCCCAGGGGACCACCCTTCCCGGCTAAGCCTAACAGAAGCTTGTTGCAGGCTAGTCCCTAAGCACCAGGAGGCATGATCCTTCAAGCCCTCTGGACCCTTTCCTAAGGTCCACTTGAGTTCTGTTGATCTCTGAAGTGATTTTTGAAGATACCATGTCTCAGAGAATACTACAAGTCTGCTTGGTAGACACAGACAGACAGCCTGAGCACAATAACACCCCCACCCAAGTCATCAGAGCCTTGTGACTATGTCTCCACGGATACGGGAGAGGTGACTTGTCATCATCAGCTCTTCATATATTGTTCAGTGCTCAGGAGAGTTCCACTTAGCCCTAGGCCCCATTACTGGACCCTGTGTCTGTCTCCTGACTTCCGCTTGGTGTTGCTTTGGCCCCATCTGACTTCCGCTTGGTGTTGCTTTGGCCCCATGTGCACGGACAAAGTGTTGAACATTACCTCAGCAGCTATCGGTCCAGTCCTGCCCAGTAGCTGTCCTCCATATCTGTGCCTGTCTGCACTGCGTGCCTTCTACCCAGCAGGCACCCTCGTCTTGCACCTCCATTCTCCAGGGTGCCTGGCCGCTAGTAAGTGTCCCAGTGTATACGAAAGCAAGTGTGCAAAAGTGTAACGCACGAGGAGGAACCCTGCAGGGTTTTAAGGTGATTCCATGATTCAGTTAAGGACACAGAGGCTGTGGTTGCCCCAGCAATGAAGGAATTGAGACACCAACCGTAGTCCAAGTGTCCCCCTCTCACTGGGACGCTGTGCTGCTTCATGTCCCCTCTTGCCTGCTCTTTTAACTGGGTGCCTTACCGTGTGAGGTGCAAACTGGGTGAGTCTGAGGGGTGCCGGGAATGAAGGGAGGTCTGGGGGCCTCTCTCTATAGTCTACCTGAGATCTGGTCTCCCAAGAGCAATGTCTTCAAGGCAACTTGACCCAGAGAAGACTTCCGGTCTGTCGTCCGACACAACCTGCAGTTTACCTGCTGAACAGCCATGCTGTCCCTCCTGTCATGTCCATGTCCCATCCTGATCAGGATGCAGGCATGTCTCCATGCCTTCGGTGTGGAAGTCATGTATGTGTGTGGCCTGGTTCTAGAGAAAACCCCTTTCTCCCTTAGGCGCGTGTGTGCGTGTGTGTGTGTGTGTGTGTGTGTGTGTGTGTGTGTGTGTATGTATGTGTGTCCACGGGGGTGTTATGTAAATAGTGGGTCTGATACTATACCCTGTTCATGAACAAAAATGCCGAGAATTAAACATGACTGGCTCCAGGGCGATCAAAAACAACAAAGTGAGTTCCCTGTGCTCTTTTCTCTTGCTCACTTTCTGTCACGGTCACTCAGACACACAGGGTGTCAGCACTGTGGACCATCTTGTAACTGCCCAATTTAGTCCGATGGCTACTGAGAGCAATTCTGAGAGTGATCAACAACTTTGATTACTATGCTCACTCAGTCACATGTTCACAACCCTGAACATATCAGTCAATTGATCCAGGGTTCTATCTATTGGCTTCAAGAAAGTGAAATATTAAGTATTGCTATTAATCTGCCTACAAAGCTGGGCAGTGGTGATGCACACCTTTAGTCCCAGCACCTGGGTGGCAGAGGCAGGCGGATCTCTGTGGTAAATTCAAGGCCAGCCAGCCTGGTCTACAGAGTGAGTTCCAGGACATCCAGGGCTACCTGTCTCAAAAAACAAAAACAAAACAAAAAAAAAAAAAAAAAAAACAAAATTAAAAAAGAAAGATGAAGACTCCTTGGATGTGTAAGCAGCTTGTGCAGCCCGAGCAGCAGATCCTCCCAGGCTTCCAGCAATAGGGTGGCTCTTAGATTACTGGTTGATCTTGCACTTCTCTGTCCATATGTATCTTATTCAGCCAATGAAAGCTGAACACAAAGGCAGGAGGACCTCTACTTGTCAAACAAGCAAGGAGGGTGTGAGGGTGACATCTATCACCCCACTGATCCCAGGGTTGATCTGACAAATCTGGCTGGCTGGACAAGTTGTCCCTCCCTGCCTCTTTCCCTCATGGCCCCATGTAATGTCCTTCCACTGTCCACCATTGAAGAGAACCTTCCCCAAATTGAGAAGGATGGTCTTCAGTCAAGGATACAGACAGAGTAACTGTTCTTCCTTCTAGAATCTCCAAACAAGCGCTCAAATGTGGAAGGAATCTTAGGACCATAAAGTGTGTGTGTGTGTGTGTGTGTGTGTGTGTGTGTGTGTGTGGTGTGATGTATGTGTTTGGTGTGGTGTATGTATGTGCTGTGTGTGTGGTGTGGTGTATGTGGTATGTGTGTGTGTGTGTGTGTGTGTGTGTGTGGTGTGATGTATGTGTTTGGTGTGGTGTATGTATGTGCTGTGTGTGTGGTGTGGTGTATGTGGTATGTGTGTGTGTGTGTGTGTGTGTGTGTGGTGTAGTACATATGTGCTGTGTGTGTGTGGTGTATGTGTATGATGTATGTGGTGTGTGTGTGTGTGTGTGTGCTATTTGTTTGTATGTGTTGGTGTTCAGGGCCTCATACACTCTAGGCAAGCTCTGAGCTACTTCCCCAGCTCAGCAGATAATATTTGCTGAGTACTCCTGTATCAGGTAGAGTTTGAAGTGTTTTATTTTAGGTCTGGATTCTCCTTCTTACCTCTTTCTTTCAAATCCTATTTACTTCCTCCAGTGCTATGGCAGAATGAGGAAATTAGTGGCCATGCAATGCTAGAAAGAAAGACAGAAGGAAAGGAACCTTGGGGAATCACAGACATTAAACTTCCATTTAAGAAAGAACAGGGAGATTAGGGTCTAGAGCCGGATGATTGTTAATGACAAGAATTTGCACATAAGAAAATCTAGTTTGAGGCCATCCTAGTCTACATAGTGAGTTCCAAGCCAGCCAGAACTACAAAGTGAGACCTTGTTTCAAATCTAATCTAATCTAATTAATAGTTCTGGTTTCAGTTGAGACCACCAAGAGCACATCTACTAAAATAAATTCTAGAGCTCTAGAGTGCTAAGTTCTGAACTGCCACAGCCTACAGACCTGCAAAGGGCTTTTGCTAAACACTTATACCTAGGCCCCACTGAATGCCAATCTCTGAGCCAGAGCCTGGACAATTGCTCCTTTTTATTTTATTATTATTATTGTTGTTGTTGTTTATCACCTCCAAGCAAATCCCAGTGCAGTGAGGGCCAAAAGCCACTAGCTTGGTCCGTATTTATACTCTGGTGCAACACAGCCAAGACAGTACTTGAGCCAACCCTCCAATGGTGGCTGGACCAGTAGAGCCTCTCATTGCACAGGTGGTTAGGATGACAGTGGCTGGCAAGCCCTCCCTGTGGATAAGGAGCCATTGGCTCTGAGCATTTTAAGAAGGGAGTAGCAGCCTCAGAGAAGAGCTGGAGTGGTACCTGTCCCGTTAGGACAGGCATTTCAGACCGTTAGATTTCAGCCTTGTCTCTCTCATCCCAACCAGGAGTGTCTGCACTCAGTCACGGAAGGAACGAGCCCCTTGGCCTCTGGCAAGCTTAGAGCATCCCAGGAAGGAAAGGGACTCTTTCTTCCCGTGCTGGTCCTGGGTGCCTCGCTCTAAGTAAACAAAGCGCCATTTGAATCCCTTTGGTGCTCTGAGGAATGATAAGAATCAGCCCGATGGTGGTTTCAGGACAGAAAACTACATAAAATGTAAACACATTTTGCCCTTTGAATAAATCAATTTGAATGGATCAAAAACGCCTTTAAAGCCTTGACACCAATGGAGGAGAGGGGAATTGGGGACGGGGTGTTTGCTCACTGTAGCAGAGAGGGGAAGCAGGAAGCCCACAGGGAAAAGGTCCGCAGTCTGTGACTAAAGCATCCATAACCAAAGACCATGGCCACAAAAGGAAGATACAGTTGGGAGGTATCCCAGACTCCTAAGCAAAAAGCAAGTACACTGGCTGTCCCTGAGCTGCTTGGAACTGACTACTACCCACTAGCAGATGTGTAGAATTAATGACAATGGCATGTGAGTGACCTTGTCTTGGTTCTGTTCTGTAAGCTGCAAGCGCTGACATTATGACTGTCTCTTTTGCATATCTCATAGCCTTCAGAGAGACTGAGATCACCCCCCCCCATTCCATTATTCTGGTCTTTGTTTTTGCTTCGGAGACAGAGGGAGCAAGCAGCAAGAGGGAGGGGCTTTTCACCCTAAGACCCCTTTGTGCCCAGCATGGGCTGGAGTCAGGGAGGGGCCAGGCTCACCTCAGGCAGACGACAGCCCTGCAGGGAAAGTTTTGAGGGGTGGAGAACTGTGGGAGAGCCAGATCTAAGCAGAGACAGTGGCCAGGGTTTCTGAACCTTATTTGGGGTTTACACAGAGCGGGACAAAGATGTGCTTTGTGAAGAAAGGGTCTGTATCTTCCTTCTGTGCATTTAAACAAAGTGGTGTAACTTTCTCAAGCCCCAGAGGGAGAGCAGAGGAGAGCCCTAAGTCTTCTTATGCCCTTTGCAAACAACTTCATCTAAAACCCAGACACTTTTGATCCGACACGGTCGTCGGTCCCCTCTCATAGCACTGGGGACACTGAAGGTCAGGCAGGTGCCGTGGCTTCTCCACACAGCAAAGCTATGGAGGAGCCATGCCTAAGTGTGCCAGGTCCTGGAACTCCCCTTGGTGTCAGTTCATACAACACAGCCTCTTCTGCACTTTCCCCCCTCTTGGCCCATAGAAAAGAAAAGAAAATATATATTTCTGAGATGGATGGCTCAGAAGTTAAGAGCACTTGCTGCTCTTGGAGGACCAGGGTTCAGATCCCTGCACCCACGTGCTGGCTGCAGTCCCAGGAGAATCCGGGACTTTTTCTGACCTCCACAGGCACTAGGCATGCACATGGTACTTACACGCATGCAGGCAAGACATTCACACACATAAAGTAAGTAAAGTTTAAGTTAATAAATAAGTGTAGATTTTAGATTGTGTGTGAACGCACACCCGTGTGGAGGTAGGGGACAGCTTCGGAGAGGGAGTGTGTTTCCCCCTTCCACCTGTTGGGCTAGGTCTCTCTGCTTATTTGTTTCTGTGTACCCCAGGTCAGCTGGCCCAAGAGCTTCATCACAGGTCTTGCTGTGATGATGCTAGCATTACAGGTATGCACTCACTCATGCACATCTAGTTCTGTAAAGAGATTTATTTATCACCGGGTGGCGGTGGTGCATGCCTTTCCCCGACACTCCGAAGACAGAGACATGCACATCTTTGAGTTTGAGGCTACCCTGGTCTAGAGAGTGAGTTCTAGGACAGCCTGGGCTATACAGAGGAATGCTATCTCCCGACACCCTCAATACTGCCCCCCAATTAAAAGATGGTATATAACTTCTTAGAAAGTTAAAAAAAAAAAAATGGACTAGAGAGATGGCTCGGTGGTTAAAGAGCACTGCCTGCTCTTCCAGAGGATCCATGCTCAGATTCCAGCATGCACACACGTGGTGGCTCACACCGTCTTCAACACCGTGATCTGACACCCTCACAAAGACATACATAGGGCAAAACACCAGTGCACATAAAATAGATAAATAAATAATCTTTAAAAAGAAAGTTAAAAACGCACAGAATTTCACTCCAGAATTCGTATCTAAGCCAACGGACAACAAAGTTGCAAAGAAGTATCTGTACTTGTGTTTATAGCATCAATATTCATAATTGCTTATATGCAGTAACCACCTAGCTATCCCCTGAAAAATAAACCGATTTTCATGGCCTGGAGAGAGGGCTCACTGATTGAAAGGGGCTTGCTGCTGAGCCATCATTTTGGAAGATAAAAGAGTCTCAGAGCTGGATTAGAGATAACTGACCACATGGATGTTCATATATACATATACATACTACGTTTTCTTAACATCAAGGTGACAATTTGCTGTTGTTGTTTTCCAGACAGGGTTTCTCTGTGTAGTTTTGTAGATCAGGCTGGCCTCGAACTCACAGAGATCTGCCTGCCTCTGTTTCCCCAGTGCTAGGATTAAAGGTGTGTGCCACCAACTCCCAGCCAAGGTGACAATTATTATGGCTTTTTTTTTTGCCTCAATAACAATATTTTTGGATAAATATGTCAATAGTATTCTCATATGCCCTAACACAAGGTGGGCCGAAGGCTGTCTCGTACTGAAAGTGGAACAAGCAACCTGCCAGGTGAAACTTTTCTCTGGACTTCCTAGGAAGGTGACCCCAGCTCTATCTTTGTTCTGTCAAACCCTGCCCGAAAGCCAGGCCTCCACACAGACGCTGAATGCTCACTGGGGTAGAAAACCAGAGCAGCCTGGCAGAGCCTTTATTAGCAGCCACAGGCGGAGGCGAGGGGACACTGGGGCTGCAGAGGAGGCTGGCCCACCGAACGCAGCCTCCAGCTCAGCCTTCTGGGTGCCCTGTCTCCCCGAAGTCAAGCTTAGGAGGAGGAGGCACCTATAGTGAGCTCTTCACATCCGAGGGTTCTGCACCTGCCCGCTCAGCCAGGCAAGGACCAAGAATACTGAAGAGGAAAAATCCTGCCTCAGGACTGGGCATGTGCAGACATTTTTTTCTTGCCATTTTCTAAACCATAAGGCTATTTACACGTTTACATCACGGACTATTAAGTCCCTAGAAGCTATTTAGAGATCATAGGAAGTATACAAGAAAGATGTGTGCCGGCTACATGCAAATACGAGGGTCTTTTACATAAGGGATTGAAGCGTCCCCAGCTTGGGAACTGGCAGGGGTTGGTTGAGGAGTTCAGGAACCATCTCCAGCTGGCCGCAGAGGAGTGATCCCTGGTGAAGCCTTGCTCATCGGGACTCCCAGAAAATCTTACTCTGTCCCAAATGTAATCTCCATACAATGAGCAGCTCCCTAAATCGTCTCTCTCAGCCTATCCGGAATCTGCTCCCCTCCTCCTCCCAGCCAGTTCACAAAGAACTGTTTCCGAAGACAATTACCTGTCATTATCCATATATTACCTTACCCTTTTAATTAGACGATAATGCCCAGAGTAAACAAAGGCTGCTCCGAGTCCAGATATGCACAAAGACAAGCTTCCCCACCTCCTTCCCCTCCCCCTAGGGTTCTTCGCACCGAATTTACTTTGGTTTCCGAGGTGTGGAAAAAGTAAACACAGTCTTGTCTACTCTGCAATTTCTTTGAACAAAATGCAACAAAGTGGCAGAAGGTGAACCCCAACATTTTGTTGGGGGGCTACAACAGTCTGAGGGGACCTAAATGCTAAAAGAAGGGCAAAAGCCATGGGAAAGACTACTCGCTTATGAATGCAGAGTAAGAGGAGGAATATTGGACCCGTTTTCCACTGCTTTCTATGTTCATGAGAAGGAAGGGGATTTTAAAATTCATATTCGTTTCCAGCTAAGTAGGTGTTCAGTTTGTTACAAACAGGGTCCCTAATGGCAGAGTGAATTTTCCACAATTACACTGAATTCTGATGCAGGAACTTCATGCCACATTAAGTTCTGAAGTCAAGATGAGAAGGCACACACATCAGCGACTTAGAAATACTTATATAATTCAAAACAAAACAGGCTGGGCTGTGGTGGTGCACTAGTTCCATCCCAGCAACAGGGAGCCAGGAGCAGGCAGATCTCTGAGTTCGAGGCCAGCCTGGTCTACAGAGTGAGTTCCAGGACAGCCAAAGCTACACAGAGAAACCATGACTTGGAAAACAAAACAAAACAACATCAACTAAAACCAAACAAACAAAAAAGAAAATACTTGCAGCATAGATAGCTTCAAAACATCCTATCCCACAGGTTGTCCTCTGACCTCCACACACAAAGAGCTGACATCAAAAATTAAAGGAGTTAAAGATTTATCTTAGCTTGCTGTTTCAGATGCACAGAGCATCATGGCAGGAACACACACATACAGAGAAAGAGGGAGATGGAGAGGAAGAGACAATGAGTACATATAATAATAAGTCTTTTGCTGCCCCCCCAACAACAACCATCTTTCAAATAATGACATGGAAACTTATTATGAAAACTCAGCTTATAGCTTAGGCTTGTTCCTAAGTAGCTCTTATAACTTAAATCAACCCATTTCTATTATTTTACATTCTATCTCATGGTGTTGCCTCTTTTCCATCTTGCACTCTTGTTTCTAATGTCTGATTCCTCCTCCTCTTCCTTTTATTACCAGGAAATCCCACCTCTACCTCCTGCCTAGCTATTGGCCGTTGAGGTTTTTATTGCACCAATCAGAACAATACATCGTCACAGTGTATGGATATCCCACAAGTGCACCTGTGCTAGGTGACTGCTTGTATTGCAGGGTTCTGTAGAGAACAGGAGCCACAGAATGGATACATATCACAAGGGAGATTATTGGATTGATTACACAGCAGGCTGGGCAGTTCAACAATGGCCCTCCATGTACCACACAGTCTGAGACTCAGTGGCCTCTTAGTCCCAGTCGGGTCTTCTGACCGCATTGGAAACTAGAGTTGAAGGTCCACAGAGGCTCGTAGCCACAACGGATTAGATGCACTCACCAGCAAGAAGTGAAGGCTGGCAGGCAAAAGCAGTAACCCCTTTCTTTGGGACCAGTTTATGTATGGGCTGCTACCCACTGCCTGTCCACCTCAGATAATCAACCCTTGCAAGAAATAACCCATTGAGCCTCCCAGGGATGTTTCTCTCTGTTGATTCTGTGTCCAGGCAATGACCATCAAGATCAACCGTCATATCTCTGCATTCTTTCCAACCACATGCCTCAGTTGGGGAACCACTGGGGAGCTTGACTTAAGCTCTGAATACTGGACTTCTCTGTATGACCAGTATATTATGTCCTTTATTTCTACAGAGAAATGGGGTTTCCTACAGTGTTCTCTGTTTCCCCCCCTCCCTCTTAATGATTAAAGACACAGTGTGAAATTAAAAAGTCAGAAAAAACAATAGACCAGAGTTATAAATGGTGGCTGCCCTCCAGCCTGAAGTTGAGGAGATAAGCAAGAATGACCAATCTTCGCTTAGGGCCATTATTGCCATGTTATCCAGGTATTATGGTCCATGGGCCTTTGTTTTTGTTTGCTTGTATTTTCTCAAGACAGGGTCTTACCTTGTAGCTCTGGCTGACCCAGAACTCACTATACAGACCAGGCTGGTCTTGCCTCCCCCACTCCTGGGATTAAAGGCGGTCACAAACACCTCCCAACATTTGTTTTTTGGTTTTTTTGTTTGTTTGTTTGTTTGTTTTTCCTCTTTCTCTTTCTCTTTTTGTGTAGATGAAATTTAACCTAAAATACTTTAATTTTTAAGGAGTAATTGAGTATGTCCACACCACACACTTCCGGCCACTCCCTGCCTCCGCCTTCCCCTCCCTCCTACCCCCCCACCCCCACCCCCAAGACAACTTATCCTGCAATTGGACTGACAGGGAGTCCCTAGGGTTGCGTGGCAGGGCTGGCTGTCCCTCTCTCTTCCACGATGTCTGACTCTCCAGTGGTTGAGATGCCTCAGGCAGTGGAGAACAGAGGGGCGGGGTTGGCTATCCCAACTGAAGACACAATTTGCATGTTGCTTGGGGCAATCCAGGTAGCCGCTGACTCACAGAGGCACTCTCCCAGATTCCCAGCAGAATTCCACTCGGTGACATTTCTTTCTTCCCCTTGAATTGTCTTTGATTACTGACCTAAGGCTTCACGTTCTGTTCTGTTTATTTACACACACACACACCAGTCAGTGCTGGGGATCAAACTGCTCTCGTCAAGGATGCCCTCCCGATGGGCCGCGACCCCTCCCCTGCCCAGACAGGTTTTGTTTGTTTTGTTTTTTGCTTTTTTCAACCAAAGAAGTGGATGGTTGGATACTTGGGAAATTCCTACCAACTAAAGGACACAGATAGCTGAGACAAAAAAAAAAAAATTATGGTGGTTGGTTCTGTTAGAACGAACAGTGTAGTCGCCTGAGATGAGATATAGAGGTCAGAAGAAAACAGATTTCACTCATATAATAAAATTAAAATAAAGTTATAGTCATTAAGGAATCCGGAACAAAACCTTTTCATAAGAAACAGATGTCATGGTGGGGCACCCTTTTAATCCCAGCGCTCAGGAGGTACAGAGAAGCAGCAGATCTCTGAGTTTCAAGGCCAAACTGGTTTGCATACCGAGTTCAAGGACAGCCAGGGCTATGTAGTGAGATCCTGTCTGGAAAGAACAACAACAAAAAGAAGCATGCCAGGTGATGGTGGTGGCACAAGCCTTTAGTCCCAGCACTTGGAAAGCAGAGGCAGGAGGAACTCCATGAGTTCGAGGTCAGCCTGGTCTACAAAGCAAGTTCCAGCTAGGGCTGTTACACAGAGAAACCCTGTCTCAAAAAACAAAAATAAGCAAAACAAACAAACAAACAAACAAAAACCAAACAAACAAAAAATAAAGTTTTTTTGTTTTTTAAATACCTTCTGGAATTTTTGATTCATCCCCATTTTCCTCTTTCCTGTCTTTCTTTCTTTACTCTTTTTTGAGTGGCTAGCCTGGAACTCCCAGAGATACACCTACCTTTCTCTCTTAAATGCTGATTCTAAAGGTGTCCCTTACCTTCTGTTCTTTATAAGTCACAATTTTGGCTGTGCTTACACTTGTGGTTTAAACAGTCCCAATTTTTTCTGTCTGTGGCCTCAGACCTCGCCAAGGCCACACTGGACCTCAGGCCAGTGAGGTCTCTTTGTATGGATCAGCAAAGGCGGATTAAGGTAGTCAGGGTTAGGGAAGTAGGTGGGTTGATTATCCATATTGGGAATTGCTGAAGGTTCTCAAACAGAGAAGGGCTGTCTCTAGCTAACAGGTTGTTTTTCTAGCTTGAGATGTTTTCAAGATTTTGAGACATCACCAATAAATCTGTCTCGTTAAAAAAACAAAGGGAACACTCTGTTCTATAGATCTCCGCCATGGTCTCCAGGTTGTTGCCTTGGCATTTCATCTTGAGTAAATGTCATCTTCCTTCTGTTTCTTTATAGTTGATTACACCATCAAAGCGATGACGATAATAACAATGACCTCCCCGACGGAGAGCCACTCTGACAATGAAGAGCAGGGTTTGCATCAAGGGTGTCAGTGCAGAGGGTGAACCCTACCCCAAACCCAGTGCCTCTCAAATTGTGGCTCCTCTGTGATACCAGGTTTTTAAAAGTTTATTTATTTATGTATCTTACATATATGGGTGTTTTGTCTGCATGCACGCACACAGAGGAGGGCATTGGAAACCATGGGGCTACAGTTATAGAATGCTGTGAACTGACATGTGAGTTCTGGGAATCGAACTCAGGACACCTGGAAGAGAGGCCAGTGCTCTTAACCACTGAACCATCCCTCCAGCCTCCATGAAGCCATCATTTATTTATTTTGTTGGGTTTTTGAGACAGGGTTTTACTGTGTCTAGCTGTCCTGGAACTCACTTTGTAGACCAGGCTGGCCTCGAACTCATATAGACCCACCTGCCTCAGACTCCCGAGTGCTGGGATTAAGGGCGTGTGCCACCACTGCCCAGCTCATCCTTCTCTCTCAGGACTTCATATATCTCACACTGGCCTCCAGCTATGCTCACCATATAGTGAGGAGGACCCTGACCCTCCTGCCTTTGTATCTCCAAGCATGGGAATTACATTTGTAAGCCACCACATCTTTTTGAAGGGATATTTCTTGCACTAATCTGTGAACTGGTACTCTGGTAGGTGTAGGAAGGTGGAGAAAAAAGAAGGTTCTGATTTGTAATGTTTATAGATTTCTTCTTCCCTCTTCCTCTCCTCTTTCTCTCTGACTGGACACACATCAATATTTGCATGTGGATCTTTGTTCTAAGACTTTTAGTTTATGTGAGGAAAAACCCTCTAATCTCTTGCCTTGCGGGTGAGGCTTGGGCGGGTTGTAGTATAAACTTGGCTTCAGGCTCTAAAACTGGGAGGAGGAAGCTAGGAGATGGTATCATCTTGGTTAGTATTCGACCTTTCACTTACTCTCCTTGCTATAGATCCAGTGTTTCTGTCCCTGATGTACCCGATCAGGAAGACTTCCTCCTTCAGTATGCCTAGAATAAGCACCAGGACCCTGCCATCGCAAATGAAAGAGGAAGTGTTTGGAGCTGTGCTGAACGCCCCTCCACTCCCCCAGCTGTGACAGTGAGCTGCTGAGATGGCTCCAACTGTAGAGATATGAGGTGCAAACCCTGCTAACCTGAGTCCCATCCCTGTATCCCACTTGGTGGAAGGAGTGAGAGAGATAGAAAGAGAGAGAGGAGACACCACACACACACACACACACACACACACACACACACACACACACACACACACACAGAGTCACCTGGAGAGAGAGAGACATGGGATGGGGACAAACTACAGGATAGATGTCTCTAAAGAAGTGTTAGGATACGGCATATGCTCACAGTGAAAAGACCCTTTGAGGACATGAAAATGGTTCCCTATAAAGCTGAAAGACCCCCACTCAAGGCTAATAGCTTAAGGCCTGGCTTAGCAATGGTAACGCCATTTTGCAAGGCTTCCACATAAACAAGTAAAAGTACAGGACAAGGTCAGTACTCACAGGCTGCCACATCTGGCCTTGGGAAGGGAGCAGAGAGTTCGGAGAAAAACCCAAACATGAGCTAAGTCAGCTATTATCAGATCCCCAAACACGTAAGAGGCTTGTCCTCGGATGATCCAATGCCTTATTTGAGCTGGCCAATGGGACCCCTGTAACTATGCATCTCGCTTCTGTACCCATGCTTTTGCTACCCAGCCCTATAAAAGTCCCTCTCCCCAGCCTGTGGGCGCGCAAGTCCTCCGAGAGACTTTGTCGCCCACAGGTACCTGTGTATCTCAAATAAACCTCTTACAGTTTGCATCCGCATCCGTGGTCTCGGCTTGGTCTTTGGGTCCAGGGGTCTCTTCCTGGAGGGAAGTCCTCTTCTGGGGTCTTTCAAAGCAAACAGGCTTTAGGAGAAACTCATCCCACTGGCATCACGATCAGGCTTCCTCCCTCTGGCACTGTGAGAAAGTACCCTTCTGTGTTTCGGCTTCTGTGTGTGGTGCCTTGGTGTGGCACCCCTGGAAAAATCACCCAGCAGGAGCCTTTCTGGGTGGGAATCTGCCAGTCTTACAAGTTTTTGTGGGTGGTGTGACTGGTGGTGTTTTGGTGTCAGGGACCGAACTTAGAAGATCATGCATGGCAAAGATGATGTGTCACTTCTGAGAGGTACTGCTGCTCTGAATTACACACTTCAAACCAAGTTCTGGAATCTATTTCCCCACTGCCAACCCTTCCGTCACTGGGAATGTCCTTTAGTGATGATTAGAGACTTGATCTTTTTGTTTTGTTTTTCAAAGACAGGGTTTCTCTGTGGCTTTAGAGACTTGATCTTCTCAACTCTTCCGAGGTTGTATAGATCCCCAATGTCCACAGATGTTCAGATTCATCTTTCTGATGCTACAAAATTGATGCCGTGTCCTTTAGTTACCTTCCAGTTCCCAAATTCTATCATCTTTACTCTCGTGCAGCAGGTCATTAAGAAGCAGAAGGGTTGGGGCTGATGAGATGGCTCCGCAGTTAAGAGCACTTGTTGCTCTTGCAAAGAATCTGGGTTCAATTCCCATCACCCACATGGTTATTCACAACCATCTGTAACTCCAGTTCTAGGGGACCCAACACCCCCTTCTGAGCTCTGTAGGCACCAGGCACACACATGGTGCATATAAGTAAGTGCAGGCAAAATGCCCATACACATAAAATAAATCTTTTAAAAAAGAAACAACTGAGGTAAACATACGTGTTTTGAAGACATTTTGCTGTTATTTGTGAGGCGCTGGGGATTAAACCATCCCTGCATGTGCTAGGCACCACCCTTAAAGCAGGACCGTTCTTTAGGATGAAGGGTTACCAATGGCCAGCTCCAGCAGCTGAAGTACTTGTCATCCTGAGGGTGATACGCAAAACCCAGTTCCCCTTTGGCTGAAGCAGTGACCTCAGACTGCAAGGGACTTGCATTTAATGTCCATTGGGTTGAGTTATAAGTTGCAAGGTTAAATTTCAAGTTCTAGTCTTGCAGGTACATCTTATCCTTAACAATGTTTGTTCTTGGAGATAACAGCTGATGGGAAAAGTTAATGCTTTTTTGTTTAGTTTGTTTTTAATTTTACATTTGCTTATCTAGCGTATGTGTGCATTATGCATGTGTGCATGTGAGCATTCAGGCATTTGCTCGTGTGTATGTGCGTGTGCTCACACTGTAGCATGCAGTGAAGATCAGAAAACAACTTTCAGGAATCAGTTCTCTTCTGTGTGGGGCTCAGTGGCGATTGCCTTTGCCAGTTGGTATTTTATAGTGCAAAACAACCAGGAGATAACCACTGCCTGCGCAGGCAATACACGGCAGGCAGACTTGCTTGACTCAAGCTTCACAGCCTGTAAAAATTAGGTTTTTCTATTGTAACGTCTGTGTGTCCAATTTCCTTATAAGAGATTCACCATTATAAAAGGAAAGGTTAGGCAGGGCCTGGTGGTGAATGCCTTTGATACTGGTACTCTGGAGGCAGATGCAGAGGCAGATAGATCTCTGTGAGTTTGAGAACAGCCTGGTTGGTCTACACAGTGAGTACCAGGATATAGTCAGGGCTGTGTAGACAGAGAAAAAGAAAATAGGGGGAAGGGGCAGCAAGAATACTACATACATTACTAAACTTTTATCTTTAAGGAAATGGTAGTTGCCATTTTAATAGATGCTAAAAATTATTAGCATCAAAATTTGTTTAAATTATAGGAGTAATCAATGTAATTGTTTGTTTATTTATGTGTAGTCCTGGAACTTGTTCTATATTTAGACCAGGCTGGTCTCAAACTCAAGGATCCTCCTTTCTCTGCCTTCTGAGTGCTGTGATTGAAGGTATGTGCCACCACCATCTGGCTGTTATAGGTGTTTTTTAAGCAACCATCCACCCACTTATCCATCCATCCATCCATCCATCCATCCATCCATCCATCCATCCATCCATTGTCAATATTCTAACTGTTCTACTTAAGGACAGTGGCCAATTACTGATTAAACAAGCCTAGGGACATGAATGGAGCCATCCACACAGCTACAGTCCACACTATCCCAATCCCGCATGTAGTGGCCAAGTGTGTGATGCTTTATTCTGCCTGAATGCTGCGCTTCTGGGCTTCTCAGAATCTCACACAACAGAGCACGGGTGGGCTTTTGAGAGGCAGCTTGCTGCTCATCCACTGAGTTTGATGAAATCTATTGAGTTTGGATGAGTTGGTCACAATCCCTATAGGCACTTTGTGATCCCATTTGATGTTCCACACAGGCACCACATTTGGGAGCCACTTTGTTATTGTAAACATTTACGGATAGACACGCAGAAAAGGATTGCTTCATAATCTGTGAGGCAGAAACTTTCAGATTTATTTAACTGAATTAATCAAAACAATTGGGTAATAAAGGTGGTTTCAGGGCTGACAACTTCTACTATTATTATCATTATTTTCTGTATATAGGTGTTTTGCTTGCATGTAGGTCTGTGCCTTCATAGGGCATTGGAGCCCCTGAAACTATAGCTAGATGGCTGTGAACAACCGTCTGAATGCTGGAAATTGGACCTGTATCTTCTGCAAGAGCAGCAAGTGCTCTTAACTGGCAATCATTTCCTTCACCTAATCAACCCAGTGGTTAATCTATCTGAGGATCACCAAATATCTAATCAACACCGAGACCTTAGATGTCAGAAGAAAGGAATTTGATCATTATAAAGCAGCAAAAGAAATGACTAGTCATGAAAATGTTTCTCAATTTTTTTTTCATTTTTTTTTTCCCCGATTTAGAGACAGGGTCTTGCATTACAGTGCTGGCTGGCCTGGGGCTCACAGAAAGCCTCTTACCTAACCTCCTGAATGTTGGGATTGTAGATGTACATCACCACACTAGGCTTCAGATAGACCATATCCAGCTCAAACAGTGATTTTGTTTGCACAGACGGATTTGGTGGAGTTTGGTAAAAAGCTTTGGGATAATGTTGGAAACAGACATATTTAAAGCTGGCAGACTGGCCCACATTGATTTCTTTGCCCTCTCCCATCCCCCACCCCCAACCAAAGGACCGTAAGAGATCATAAAAGGATAAATTCACAGAAACCAAGAATATGAAGGAAAGGCCATCAGCAAAAGAGAGATTTCATCACAGTTCTGGGTGATGCGATGGGGGGCATTTCTTTGTGGCTTCTGCTTCAGTTTCTGCCCTGACTCCTTCAGTGATGGTCTGTGGTGTGGGGATGTAAGACAAAATAAACCCTGCCTCCCAAGTTACTTTTGGTCACAGTGTTTATCACAGGAATGGAAACCCCAACTAAGAGTGGTGGAGTAAAGTGCCTTAGGGGACAACAGAAGTTACACAGGAATGCTCGTAGAGGTTGGGCAGAAAAGGCTCAGTTGTAAAAACACAGGATGGTCTAGCCCTGGAGATACCCGAGGCCACCACAGGGGACACCATAGGGATAAGAGAGGCAAACAGCTGAAATCAGAGGTCCAGCTGGAGGTGTTAGATCCCTTGTCACCTCTTTTCTTGTCTGCAGACCTTTTACTCTCCATTCGTAGATGAGAGTAAGAGAGTAAAGATCTCTTCAGGGACCTAAAGGGTGGCAGGTGGGCTTGCTCTGGGTGGCCTTGCCCTGAAGAGCTCTGGTGGGAGTTATCTCTTCACGGGACTGTACTCCTCAGAGGCCAGATGCCACATATCTCTTCTTTGGGCTTTTTAGTTTCTTACAAGAAATATTTTTAGATCCCCTGTCCTGACCCTGGCAGCCAGCAAGAGAAACACGTATCCATACAAGGACAGGAATAAGAATGCTCCAGAAAAAGAAAGGGTGCAAGGTGGCTCACCCAGGCCCTCTCCAGAAGGGCTTCCAGACGTCACTCACCTGGTGAGTGTTTCAGAGTGTGAGAGGCTGCAGATTTCTCATAACTCTAAGAACGCCAAGGGAAAGGCAGCAGATCCATCAGGGAGCAAGTCCACTCTCCACCTCCACAGGGATGCTGAAGAGGTTCTCATGACCTCATTCTTACCTGGGAGCGCAGACAGCTGTAGGAGGATCTGCATAGGGGTGGGGGTGGGGTGGGGGTAGAGAGGCAAACTCCGAGGAATCCAAGAAGAGGCAGGAAACTAATAATAACTAATGTTCTCAAAAGACAGGGGCAGGTGTGGTAGCCATGAAGCAGTCACAGAATTGCATTTAAAAAAACAATAAAGCTGTTGTATTTTAAAAGTAACAACAACAACAACAAACTAAAAACAGTCAAGGTGTAGCTGGGTGGGGGTGGTGTACGCCTTTAATCCCAGCAGAAGCAGGTGGGTCTCGGTGAGTTTGAGACCAGCCTGGTCTACAGAGTGAGTTCCAGGACAGCCAAGACAACACGGAGAAACCCTGATTCCAAAAACAAAAACAAAAACAATGACAGGGTGTGGTGAAGAATGCTTGGGCATTGAGTGGGAGGGTAAACATAAGAACCAGCCTCCTCTACACAGCTAGTTCCAGGCCAGCGAGGGCTACAGAGAGAGACTCCCTGACCGCGTGCTATGGGAAAGGAAAGACAAACCGGCTAAGAAGGCACCCAGTAGAGCATGGTGTCCCAGGGTGACACCTGTGAGCACCAAGCTCATAAAACAGTCTCCACAGGACCGGGACCAGGATGGCAGACGCATGCAGGCATATTATTATTTGTATGGGAGATTGAATCAGTGTTTGACCATTTTGGAAAATAAACTGTACAGTCGCTTGATTGATCCGTTACAGAAACCTATCAGGACAGGTTTATGATAAACTAAATAAAAGGTTTTTTTTAAAAAAAGGTTTATGAGAAAACAGTCACCAAACACCACTGGGCTCTTGTCACTGAAACTCGCACAGACACGGACCTCTCCATCTCTGTACTGAGAAGGAACTGTGTTGAAGATCTGGAACTGGAAGCTGAACGACGGGTAAAGGAGGAGCCAGCACCTCCTGAAGTCAGTGGTCAGATCATTTTGCTACTGATACATCCAGATAGATAGCACAATGCATTACTGGGAAACAGGAAATCAGAGCCACCAGCTGACAGTGGAATGTGGTTGTCTCTAAGGGGGACACAGGCACCGTGTTAAAATTGGGTCAGCATATATTATATATTATTTTTTCAAAGTACATGTACGGGTGTTTACATTATTTTTAAAAATTAGTAAAATTGGGAAAGACATTTGCTAAGGGTGGAAATAAGGAAGGACGGAACCTAGCCTCATAATTTATTTCCCAGGAAATAAATAGGTGACCTGCAAAGGTTAATATAGAAGTTGCTTCAAGTCTGTCACCTCCAGCGTTAACTTGAAATAACATGTGGCAAAGCTTTCCATGCCGTCGTGTATTTCCACAATCCGCATGTATGGGCTCGATCCCTGTCAGAACTCCCACAAATACTTCACTCTGGTAGCAGCGGTTATAAATTACACCTGGGCTAATTCGAGCTGTTCCCAAGCAGGAGAAGAGAAACCACAGAAAAGTCAGTTTCATCCTGCTTTGCTCCCCCGGCAACCATATTAAACTGCAAGAATAAAGCGCCTTTGTAGTAGCTGCTTCTATTGAATTACAATGTAAATGTTGATGCTTGCCTAGAAATGTCAACCGGCGACAGGCTTATGGGACGGATGGAGGAGTTCTTCCGCAGCGCGCAGGAATCCCGGGCTGCGGAGAGATGGAAGAGGTGCGTCGGGCCATCTTAAGAGTCTATCCAAGCGAATCTCCGTTCTCCACCAAAGCCTTGCCGCGCTTCATAGGTCCAGCCCAGGAAAGGTTGCTTGACCATTCGAAAACTGAAAACGGCCTGCTATCATCTTCTAGGCATCAGGGCGCGAGGAGAGTGTGTTGTGGATAAGAATGCTAAAAATGCGATTACGCAACAGACCCGGCAAGCTGTTTCTTTCCCACTCTTAGCATAACGTAACTCTAGTCCCTGACTCTTCTGCCGGTCACACAGCTCTCTTCCAGCCGGTGTCAAGTGGCAGGTGGTGCACTGCCCATTAGGTTCCGGGTGCCTCGTTGGTTTCTGGGTTCGGCCCTCCACCGTCCTTCGGTTTGCCCCACAGCACCCAGCGTTTGCAGGTGGTGCTCCCCGCTCCTCCTCTCCCATCACCTCGACCCCAGCCCCTAGTCAGGGAAGGAAGGCAAAAGGAGGGAGACGCACTCCCCGCAGAGTCGCCAGCGTGCCACCTCGCCACTCAGGGAAACTTCGCAGTGAGTTACCTGCACTTGGAGAAGGGCCTTACCTGAGCTCGCCTCTGCCAATGGCAGCTCACCTGAGGGAGCTCCGCAGCCAATCACCGCGCAGCTCGGCCCTCGGGCTTGTACCCTTTAGTGAAAGAATTCAGCGCCTTGCGAGAAAGTTACCTGTGGCCGCCCAAGTCCGCCACTTTGCGCTCTGTGTCTGCCCATTGCCACGATCCGGGAGGACTCCGCGCCGCCGGGCCGCCTCCGAGCGAGGGCCCCATGTGAGGGCGCCCCCCCCATCCCACCTTTCCGGCTAGGTGAGGGCGCGAGCGAGCAGGCGAGCGAGAGTGGTGAGGGGGGACGAAAGCAGACTTACCTGTAGCTCTTGTTCTGCCATCTCGGGCGCTCTCACACACCTTCACCTGCACAGACTTGAAAGTCCAGTTTCACCAGAGGCTGAGGCTCCAGGAAAAGGGGAGCGAGTTCATTGGATCAAACATGTCACAAGAGTCGGACAAGTAAGTGGATCGCACGCGCCGGCGGCCGCTGCTGCTGCCACTTTGGGCTGATGGCAACTGGTGTGTTGTGTTTTTTGTTTTTTGTTTTTTTAAAGTTGCTATTGTTGGTTTTTGTAAAATTTTTTTTTGGTCTTTCTTTTCACTTTTTTTTATTTTTGGCGGATCCAGACCCTCTCGGATTATATTTCTACCCCGATTTAGCGGAGAAAACCCTACATGAACGTGAATGTTTAATAACCCTTTTGGCCTTTGCTAGTAAACGTGGGTTTTCTCTGCTTCCTCCCCGACGAGTGACCTCAGCTCCCACTGCCCTAACCAGATGAACCCTTGGGCACTGATTGAGATTTTGGTAGACGGTGGCGGGAGGCCTGTTGTTACCCCCTTGCCTGGAGGTGCTCCCCACCCTTTGACTTCCTGGGCCGTTTGGAAGTTTAGCCGACCTCCTTCGATTAGGCCAAAGGGCCTGCTGGAGAAGCGGTCTGGGCCGCTTTTGTGTGCGCTCAACAAAGGGCTTTTATGCGGCTGCAGCAGACACGGCCATCTTCCCCACTGGGGCGGCCCGGGGTGCGTGTGCGCTCCCGCGTGGGCCCCCGACGGGAGCGAGGCGCGGGCAGGCCGCAATGGAGGGGCCCGTGGGTGCGCCCGCTCCCTCCCGCCGCCCACGCATTGTTCGATCGCCTCACGTAGGTGAGGGGCAGGACGTCCGGGAAATGGGGGGACTGATTTTGAAGCCAGGTACGAAGGGAAACCCACACTTGGGCCAGTCTCCTTCGCCCCGACGTTGCAGTCTCGTACGCGTCCGGTGACCGCGCGGCCCACGGCTCGGAGGCCGCCACCTCGGGCGTGGGGCTCGATCGGCCTTCACCGAAGCTATCGATGGGAAGGGGGGGACTGTGGGGCGCAGTGACCCCAGACACCCCGCGTCCTGGACCTCTGCTATAGACGGGCGGGGAGCTGCGGCGCGAGCCTCGGGGCGCTGGGCCTGGTCCGTCGCGGTCCCCGCCTTGGGGACGGCTTTGTGCGAGCCGGGGGAGGTGGGGCCGAGGGCGGGCGCGGGAGGGAGCCGGAGGTGGGTCCTGCTTTCCTCCTTCCATTTGGTGGCGACACTTCCTTCCCCCTCCTCCCCGGGCGTCCCAGGCCGGGAACTGGCTGCGTCCTATTGGAAGTGCCCAGAGGCCGCCCTTTTGCTGACCCTGGTAACTTTACTCTGCTGGTGTGGCCATTCCAAGGGAACCTTCCTGAGAGTCTCCGCAGTGCCAGGACCAGCCCAAGTTGAGGGATCTGGAAGGGAGCAGGGCAGAGCGGGGAAGCCTGACTGACCCCAGTTGGGATGGATGGAGGGGAAGGGCCAGCCTCCTGAGGGTCTGGCCGATCCAGGACGCCTGATGTCATGTCAGAAACCTACTATGGCCGCCACCCTTTAAGATTTAACTGTCCAGTCCGTTCCGGAATCGAAGAACTAAAGTGAGAAACTCGGCCAGAGGCTAGTCTGGGATAGGGATGGGAAGGAGGTTGATTGTAGGAGACACCAGCACCCACATCTCCCCCGCCACTTCAGCTCTCTGGGTAGCCAAATCCAAGGCAATCACAACGTTTAGGTTTTAAGGTTATTTTGTTTTTGGTTTGTTTTGAGTTTGTAAAACAAAACGGCCGCATGTTTACTTTAATCGCGCAGTTAACATTGCTTGACTGCTTAGTTTTGTAGCCCTACATTAAGTAAAACGAATTAAGAATGAAAAGTGGATGAGTATTTATTTTCCCCAAGTCATACTTAACACCAATAGGGATAATTTATTCACTATTGAGTCTAAGTACCCAGTACTAACAATATGGTTTAATGAGTATGTATTACCTAGTTTTTATCGCTAATGTCTATCTAGACTTACACGAACATTTAATGGAAGCATCTTTTATTTAGTGGGTCCTAGGATTGCATTCTGGGAAAACTAACCATATGGTAAGGAGACCACGGCCCTTTGCTTTCTCTACTCAGATGGTGGAGAAGAAATCTTTGACTTAGTCCATGACTTCTGGGTCACTTACCTGAGCTGAGGTCCTTTCTCTTTCTCTGCCTTTCTTTCTTTCTTTCTTTCTTTCTTTCTTTCTTTCTTTCTTTCTTTCTTTCTTTCTTTCTTATGTTGTGAGACAGGGATTTCTGTGTAGTCCTGGAACTAGCTTTGTAGACCAGGCTGGCTTCAAACACAAATACCTTGTCTCGGCCTCCCAAATGCTAGGATTAAAGGCCAGTACCACCATGCCCTGCACAAGATTCACTTTCTTAATTGCTAATATTTTCCTGGCCCCTGCAGACTGGTGAGGCATTTGATGGGGTTAAGACTCTAAGAGAAAGTGCCTGCCTAGCTAGTTGACACTGCTGGTCACCTGAGCAAGGGAGAGGCCCTGAGCTGGAGCTTGCAGTGTTTCCTGGTAAATCATCAGGTGATACTCCTGCCCGTGTTTTCTGGAAACACTCTTCCAGAGCAAACTTGCAGAGATTTAATTCCAAATCCCAGTGGGATGTAGGTAATCTTTTTAGATTGCATTGGGAAGGTTTTCCTAGTTAGAAAGTTTGCCCTGAAGATGGATCGTTTTATTATTTGTACGACTGTTTATTTATGTATTTACTTCGTGTGTGTATGTGTGTATGAGTGTGAGAGTGTGAGTGTGTGTGAGTGTATGTGTGAGTGTGAGTGTGTGACTGCGTGTGAGTGTATGTGTGAGTGAGTGTGAGTGAGTGTATGTGTGTGTGTGAGTGTGAGTGTGTGAGTGAGTGTATGTGTGAGTGAGTGTGTGTGAGTGTATGTGTGTGAATGAGTGTATGTGTGAGTGAGTGTGTGTGAGTGAGTGAGTGAGTGTGAGTGAGTGAGTGTGTGTGAGTGTGAGTGAGTGTGTGAGTGTGAGTGAGTGTGTGAGTGTGAGTGTGTGTGAGTGTGTGAATGAGTGTATGTGTGTGAGTGTGAGTGTGTGAGTGAGTGTATGTGTGTGAGTGAGTGTGTGAGTGTATGTGTGTGTGAGTGTGTGTGTGAATGTGTGTGAGTGTGTGAATGTGTGTGAGTGTGTGAGTGTGAGTGTGCAGTTATTGAAGCACACCACTTGCCAGCTAGTTCTTCCCTGTGGTTTCTAGGTGTCACACATGGCAGCTAGAGCCTTCACCTCTGAGCTATCTCACAGGCCCAGAGTCATCTTTTCGATGGTGACTTTTCAGGTTGAAATGTTCTGCCTTGGATGTTCTAAGTGCTGATGTCATTGCTCATTAAAGGAAAAAAAAAAGGGGGGGGGAAGAGGACATTTTGTCTCTGTGCGTTTTAAAACGTTCTGCTCTCCCATCTTAAACTTTTACGAGAGTAGATGATCTTTGTCAACAAATATGTTTGTAGGTAAGGCTCTCTGTTTGGCTAAGAAACTTCCCAGAAGTGGTAGCAGGAGTGCCTTTGTGAGTTCGAGGCCAGCTTGATCTAGAGATTGAGTTCCAGGACAACCAGGGCTACACAGAGAAACCCTGTCTCAAAACAAAACAAAAACCAAAAAAGAAAGGAACGTTTTTATTTTACTGCCAAACTGTACAAAACATGTGAAGAAGACACACATGTGCATATGTAATAACTGACTATCTGTAGTTATTTTCATAAATATATGAACATGTTTTCTAGTTGCCTGCTGCCTGCAGTGTATGCTGATAGCTTTATGGGAGGAAACGAAGATGTACAAAACAGGCCAATCCTTAAGGGTTTTACACACAGCAGAGCACAAGCCAAAAATGGATGTTAACTTATGACAACACCTCGAAAATGCCTAAAAGTTACAATAATTTTAAAAACAGTTAAAAATATAGTGCAACTAATAAATTATTATTTATTTATTATTGTTATTTTGGATTTTCAAGACAGGGCATGTTCTACTACTACCTGGTATAACTCATCCTTATTAATATCTGTTTTTCCCTATCCATCCCTATTTTCCTGCTACAAGTATAGTCATTTTGTGTCTTTTCGATTAAGGAGTTGACTAAATACATTTAATTAAAATTTTCTTTATTTTTTATATTCATTTAGCAATATTAAATATCTTTTAAGGTAAATTGCCCAAAATTTATCACTATAACAGAGGTTATACTGGTACAAATATAGATTTATCTTTTCACCTCAATTATATCTTGAGGACCTATATATTGAACATTGTGATTTAGGCTTTGAGATCCACTGGTGCTTATGTGTTTAGCATATATTAGGAAAGAGGGGTGAAGGTTGTTTCACATAGAGTCAACCTGTGAAGCAGGACCTGGAGGAAATGAGGGGTCAAGCCCTCAAGATACCAGGAGTAGAAGTTTCCCAGGCAAAGGCCTTGCGGTGAGCATGCGTACACAGGAATTGGGTGAAAGACAGAGATAGCGGCAACTAGCAAATCAATGCAATCAGTCCTCTGTTGATTCAGACACCTGAACCCTCAGTAACAAGGCTGTGTGCTTGAATACAGCAGTCAAAAAGAGAAGCCAAAGCCAGCGAGTGGTGGTGAAGTGCCAGCCCACAGCCCTGTGTCTTCCTAGCACCCTTGGGTTTACTCCCGAGGGTCGAGTCCTGCATTTGCTATTACAGAGTGAATGGATGTACACACAGCGGAAGAGCCCCGGGTGAGAGCTGACGCAATGGGGCTGAGTACAAGTGATTTTTGCTAGACACTCACTTCTCTCCCAACTTTGGATTTAGCCTACCACACTCTTGAAGGGCTCAGATCTATCACATCAGCCTATCCCGGAGGCTGCCTTGTCTTCCCCTCGCTCTCATTCAACCTCTGCAAACCGCACCCATCGGAGCACTTGGGTTGGTCAAATGCATATCTAGAAGGAAACAGTCACACACATCACTCATTGAGTGAACTGACCCACGGGGCAAGGTTGATTTACCGAAAACACACACACACACACACACACACACACACACCAAAATGTTGGGTAACTACCAAAATATAGTCTAAAATAAAATTGGGAATAAATTATGTGTGTGCTTAATAATAGTATTCCATATGGGAATTCTTGATAGCCTTCCTCAATCAGTCTGATCACCCAAACAAGCAAACAAATGACCCACCTGAGGCAACTGGTAAACCACAGATAGCCTCCAGCCCTTAGAGGTGTCTGTCCTATTGTTTCTCTTGATGGCCCAGGAATCTGTCTGTAAGCTTTGAGCCAAGCTTTACTTGATTATTGAGTTAATTATGGAGCTAATCCTTTCAATGACCACTTTACACAATAAATGCCCTGGAACTTTAGATGCTAGCCAATGCCTGAGTGAAAGGAAGCCGCCTCCCAGTCTACCTTAGGCTACCTCTCCTCCAGCTGTTGCTGATATGATTTTAACCTAACCGGATGCAAGAATTCCTAGGCCTCCTCCCGAGGTAGTTTGCTTTCATTGTTTTGCTAAACTGTGGCTTAGGGAAGAGCTTGTGCTGGATCATCTTGACAGCTTGCCTGTTTACAGAGCTGCTAACGACCTGCTTGAAGTCTTTCCAGCTTTTCTCCTGGCTGGGTCCTAGGTCCACTTAGGTAAGAAGCCTGTCCACCCCTCGCTAGTGTTGCATTGTAGCTCTTCCTGAGGATTGCCCTCTTTTTTTGAATTCTATTTTTATTATTGCTATCTATTATTATTATCTAATATTATTTATTATCTATTCTATTTTTCCAGCTCTGAGGTAAGGTAAAGGGTTCTAGTGTGATGTTGGTTCCTGCGGAGACAACTGAGCCGAGAAGGATGCTGTAGGTTTTCCTTCATGGCTCTTGGAAGTTTTAAGTATGACAATAATAAGACAGTGCCAGAAACGGACCACAAAGTCCAGGCTGCCTAAGTGGGCCCAGGGCCCCTGAAAATAAGTCCTAGATGTCAAAGCCTCACTGTGTAGACCAGGTTAGCCTTGAACTTGAAGTCACCCGCCTCAGGCTCTGGTTTGGTGTTGGAATTTGCAGTGGACACCACTGCACTGGGGTAGCATTCACTAGTCTTTGAAAGTTGAAAGGACAATTTGGGAAAGTAGTCTGATGTAAAAGAAGCACTTAAACCACAGTAACTGACTGACCCCTGGAACGCGGAGATGGGCAGTTGAAGGTATACAGACAAGTGTACTTTAGGGTGAATTGTTAAATTTACTTTTAAAGCATTCTCAGATAAGCTCCAGTTCCCTTTCATGATTCCGGTCCAGCGAGGCTCATTTTTTTTTTTTCTCCCCCATCCCTCCTTTCCTTCTATCTCTCCCTCATGTTTTTTGAAACAAATGTCTCCCATAGCTCAGGTTAGCCTCAAACTCACTAGCCAAGGATGAACTTAAGCTAACTTCTGATCTTTCTGCCTCTGGAGTATTGGGATATCAAGTGTGCATGTCTGATTTGTTTTTTGTTTTGTTTTTGTTTTTCTTCGAGACAGTTTTTCTGTGTAGTCTTGGAACTCATTCTGTAGACCAGGCTGGCCTCGAACTCAGATCTGCCTGCCTTGTCCTCCCGAGTGCTGGAATTAAAGGCTTGAGTCAGCATGCCTGGCAAAGCATTTCTGGTTGTTTAATGAATGTTTTGGCTGGGTAGTATTTTTTTCTCTGTCCATGCTTCTCCACTTTCTGAACAAACATGTTTGTCTTCCCTGTCTCCTTTCTGATCTGTATCCCTGATAGCTCTTCACTTATTATCCCTCTATTATCTGTTGGGAACTGACTGTTGCACATGAAGGTAACTTGAATCTTACTGTAGATGTTTGCTCACTCACATGTTCAACTTCGCTGCATTGCTTTAGCTTTTGAAGCCAGTGCCAACCCTTGCCCTGTCGAATCAATCCAAATGGGTTTGCTTTAACCCTGGTTGGGGGAGGAATTAATTAGTCCCTGTCACCCATGCTGGGGAGCCCTCTCAGTCTCCGCCTCCCAGGTGGTGGTACCCAGGGACTGTCTATCTAGGCCAGTCCCGAAACTGGAGCCATTAGCTTGGCAAAGCTGCCCAGGAAGAATTCCTCGGCGAGCATCGGCAGGCTGAAATAGGAATTTGCTTTGGCCCAAGAGGACTATTGGTAGTCCGTTTCTTACTCACAGAAGCTCATACTTGAGAGTCCTTCAACAGCATTCCTTTTGACCTCCAGATCCCCGCTGACCTCCCATCTACCTGCCTGTACAGTGCCATCTCTTAGACAGGTCCAACCCCTTGCATCAGTTTTATTTATTTATCCATTGCTAGCAAGGTATAATTTATGCTGTTGTGTTTCTTTTCCTTTTGGCAGTCTTGGGGGGTCCAGCCCAGCATTTCCCTTGTGCCAGGCAAACAGAGTGCAGTGCCCAGTTCCACCATAAATTTGTTTGTTTTTTAAGACAGTGTTTCTCTGTGCAGCCCCAGCTGCCAGAACTCAAGATCCACCTGCCTTTGTTCCCTTGAGTGCTGGGATCAAAGGTGTGCTCCATCTCGCTCCGCTGTTTACATATCAACAACACAATACACATATGTTTATATTTATGGTTATTTTTTTTAGCTGGGCGTTGGTGGTGCATGACTCTAATCCCAGCACTTGGGAGGCAGAGGCAAGCGGATCTGTGTGAGTTCAAGATCTGCCTGGTCTATAGAGCAAGTTCCAGGACAGCCTCCAAAGCCACAGAAAACCCCTGTCTCAAAAAAACAAACAAACAAAGAAAAAAATTATGTTTTTTTTTTTTTTTTTCCTGCATGTGTGGCTGTGTACCATTTGCTTGTCTGGTGCCAGCAGAGGCCGGAAGATAGCATGGGATTCCCTGCAACTGGAATTACAGACAGTTGTGAGCCACCTTGTGGATAGTGGGAATTTAACCTGGTCCTTTGGAAGCAGCCAGAGCTCTTGACTGCTGAGCTATCTCTCAGTCACTGCTACAGTCTTCTTACCAGTAAATGGCCAGCCACACAGGATTAGAAAGGCTAAGCACAGATCCGAGGGAATCTTTCCCCTGCCCCATCCCAGCTGTACTGGGAAAAGAACTATTTTACCTTGGGTGTTGGTAAGTAGCAGCAGTATTGTTTACTAAAAGTGATACATTCTGAATTGCTCCTAGGAGAGCCACCTGGTCTTGAACTCACGGGAAGTCTGGGCCAAGCTGGTGAGGTTCAGGGGGTTTCAGAGTATACTGTTAGGAAAATAAGTCTGGGCAGTAGAGAAGGCTGGTGCCTTTGGACAGGGCGTTCATGAGAAGCAGCAGATTTTACTTTGTCATGTACTGGGTGGTGGTGACCTTGGCGGACAGCACTTTGCTGTAGTCTGATTTTACTTGCACTCGGCAGGAAAGGAAAATATAACAGTTTTGGCTTCTATAAACACCCAACAGCCCTCTTCTCTGTTAAAGGCCTGTGCTCATAGCTGTTCAGGTTTTTTTTTTTTTTTTTTTTTTTTTGTCTCTCACTTATTTATTTGTTTGTTTTGTGACTCAAGAATGGAGCCCAGGGCATCCCGAGTGCTAGGCTAACAGCTAGGCAAATACTCTGATGTTGAGCCCCCACTCCCCATCAGCCAAGGTCAGGGCTATGGAGTTGGAGAGAGGAAAGGGGAGAGGAAGGGATACAGCATGCATGGGCAGGAGGAAGCTGTTTTAGCAAGGGTGGAGTGGTCTGTGTTTGTTCAGCAGACAGGCAGGCACTTCAGAGCCCAGGCAGGTGAATCGCGTGGAATCAATTATTCCTGGGGAATTGGGTTGATTTTAACTTAACCTAGAATCCTAAAATGGAACAAATCCTAAGCTCCACATTGTTCATGTGAGTAACCAAGTTAAGGATTTGAGGCTGAAAGTTTCATAAGCAGTGTTTGGTGCCTGGACCGCCTGTGCTGTGTGTTGGGATTGTGCACATGAGACTAAGTCTGGAGTGGTCTGGAAAAACTCGACTCTCATTCTTTGAAGGAAGTAAGTATAGGTACTGCGTGGACGTGAGTGTGAAATGCTGGCTCCGGTTCTGACTGTCCCCCTGTGGTTCACAGGGACCTTCCTTCCCACACACCCCACACCGCTGGTTTAGTTCTCAGTTCAGTGAACCCGGCAAAAGAGCTGCTGCCTGTACTTCTCCAATCTATCCTTTCAAAGTAGCCAGCAACAAAGTAACGTTTATCTCTTTCCTGTATTGCCAGTAAGATAATTAACATAAGATTAGCGTATTCTCTTGTCCTTACTTTTTTTTTCTTTTCCATCTGCAAAATGGAGTTGAATGAAGTACTCTCAGAGGATAATTTGCCTCTCCAATGTCTGGAGTCATCTACTTCCCTCCAAAGAGGTTTGGATGGTGGAGGCTCCTAGGATCCAGAGATGTCAGGCTGCTGGCCTGGCTGCTTTTCCTGAGTCCCTCCTGGTGTTGCAGAATCCAAAATGGTCTGATAAAGATCCCAAATGAGTTGAGGCCTCCAGCAGGGAGCATGGTGAGGGCACTGAATCATCATAGGCGGCTTCACTAGAGGGTTCCTGCCCTGCACAGCCTCCCAGGGCTGTAGATAAGGGGTCAGGGAATCAGATAAGTGTTGGCAGGGACCCTGAGAACTTCACTGACAGGGCCCAGAAGTGGTTCCACTAGGCGGGTGGGAGGATAGTGATGGGCAGGGAATGCTCTTTCCCTCTCCCGCCTTCCCCTCCCCCCTCCCATCTTTTCCTCCTCCCTTCTTCCTCCTTCTCCCCTTTGCCCCACCCCTGTCCTTCCTCTGCTTCTCCTCCCCCTTTCCTTCTCTCCCTTTCTTCCCTTCCTCCACTCCTCCTTCTTCCTTCCCCCTCTCCTTTTCCCTGTGTCCCCTTTTAATAAAACGTAATTCAGGACTCATAGTCAGGAAACACAGCCAAGACCACAGCTTAGAGTTCAGAAGAAATATTACATAATATAAGAATATCAGCCATTGGGGCTGGAGAGATGGCTCAGCAGTTAAAGAGCACTGGCTGTTCTTTCAGAGGACCCTGGTTCAATTCCCAGCACCCACACGGCAGCTCACAACTGTCTGTAGCTCCAGTTCCAGTGTTTCTGACTCCCTCACACAGACACACATGCAGGCAGAGCACCGATGCACATAAAATAACAAGATTAAAGAAAACAAGAACAGCAGCTGCGGTTTTACACCAAGCACAGTCGTTTTATTTAAGTCAGGGTACACAGCTGTCATTCATTTAGGCCAGAAATAAAATCTTCTCCGTTATTGAACTGAAGGGTTAAAACCCTCTGAAGTGCATATTCTTTGGCCCTTGTATGTTGTGTTGAAAATCTAATTTAAGACACAAGAATCCAGAATCCTGATATATACTTTTTTTTTTTTTTTTTTTTTTTTTTTTTTTTGAGACAGGGTAACCCTGGCTGTCCTGGAACTCAATCTGTAGAGCAGGCTGGCTTTGAACTCACAGAGAGCTGCTTGCCTCTGACTCCCGAGTGCTGGGGTCAAAGGCATGTGCCACCCCTGCCAGGCTGGTTTTGTATCTGTTTATCTGTTATTTTGGAATCTCCTTTATAGAGAGTTTGGTTTAAAGAGACCTTACAGCGAGCAAACATGGTTTATCAGGGGTGTTGAACCTCTGTCTCTGTGGGACAAGCAATGCGGGTCCTAATTCTTTTGTCATTAAACACCATGATTCAGATCAGCGCTGCAGGAAAAGATGGGACCCTGTCTGCTAGCAGAGATCTGACAATTAAGCTGAGGAAACTCTGAGAGTTCTCCCCAGATGCCCATCTCACTAGTGAGCTGAGTGAGGAGAAGCCAGACACACAGCCAGCACCTGCTAGGTGCCGAGCCCTCAAACGACACAGGCTGCTAATTTAGGTTCAAGGATGTCATTAGAAGGGTCAAAAGCATCTTAGAAAGGCAGCCATTTCATGTCTATCTTCCACTCTTCAGACAATTAGCAGACAGGAAGATGGAGACAGGTGCAGAATGAGCTGGAGTCCTCGGGCTGGCATTCTCTCCCATGAAGATGGGTGTGGCTACTTTTTCATTTCCCAGCTTCCTCAGGCTTCCATCCACCCACCCAACCCCCCACCTCTTGGCATATTAGTGCTTAGGAAATACTTCAGTGGTTTATCTAAAAAGTAGGGTTACAGGTCTTCGAGATGGCTCGGGGGGTTAAGGGTGTTTGTCATGAAGCTTGTCAGTCCAAGTGTAGTCTCAGGAACCCATGTGTACAGGGAGCTTGTCCCACAGATTGCCCTTTGACCTCCACACCAACGCATACTGAGCAATACACTTGTGCTTGATCTAGTGCAAGAACATGAACACACTAAGTACATGAAAAAATAAAAATCTTAAAAAATAATGCTTAGCCCGGGGTCGGTGGCGCACACCTTTAATCCCAGCACTCAGAAGGTAGAGGCAGGTGGATCTTTGTGAGTTCGAGACCAGCCTGGTCTACAGAGCGAGTTCCAGGACAGTCTCCAAAGCTACACAGAGAAACCCTGTCTTGAAAAAAAAAAAAATGCTGTATCAAATGAAGTCAGTTTTCAACGATAAATTTGCAGGGCCCTGTGATTAAACTAAAGTATGTATTATTTTTTTGTTGTTGGATGTGGTATTTTTGAGACAGGTCTTGTTCTATTAGTCTTCACTTTATAGTCCAGACTGGTCTTAAACTGCTGGCAATCCCCCTGCCTCAGTCTCCTGAATACTAGGGTTACAGGCATACTCTGTCTGCCATGCCTGATATGTTAGTTGGTTTTGTGTCAACTTGACACCAGCCAGGGTCATCTGGGAAGAGGGACTCTTAAGAAAATGCCTTCGTGGCTGGCTGTGGTGATGCACACCTTTAATCCCAGCAAGAGCATGAATGGCCATGGCTGTCTATTCCATCTTCCTCAGGGTAACTTTTTGGTTATGAATGTCTCTGTTTCCTGAGCAAATCCAGCAGAGAAGACCTAGAAAGGCATTCCAGTGTAGTTACTTTGGCTACCAATTAAAGGGGGCAACACATTTAACCCCAGCTCACTTTAAACAATTCTTCAGTTATCTAGAATCTTCCCCCCTCCCCCCCCTGCCGTAAAACACTCTGCAAAGCAAGGGCAGTCTTTAAAGAACTGAGGGTTACAGTGTGTGGGCCCAATTTCTACAAACTGTCTGTAGACGCCAGGATTTATTTATTTTTTCATTAACTTTTTTACATTTATTTGTGTGCTCATTGCGCATGCAAGTGTGACTGTGTGTGAAAGAGAGATAGAGAGAGACAGAGACATTTTATCTATTTTTCTTTTTGTTATTGGTCTTTTCTTGGTATTTTAGAAGCTGTGTATGTGGTTGAGATACTGTCTTTGGACCGTGCTATGGTTTTGTTCCTAGAGATTTCAAATTCTTACATGGCCAAATTCATCTTTTTGATTTGTTTTGTTTTCTTTCTTTTTAAGATTTTAAAAATTATTTTAATTGTGTGTATGGGGGGAGGGGAGTATGTGCACACGATTGCAAATATCCAGATGTCTCAGATTCCCTCTGGAGCTGGGGTTGCAAGCTGTTGTAAGCTACCTGGTTTAGGTGCTGGGAATTGAACTCAGGTCCCTGGAAAGAGCAAGTCTCCAGCCCTTTCCTTCCTTCCTTCCTCCCTTCCTCCCTCCCGCCTTTCTTTAGTTTCTTTTTTTTTTTCTTTTTTCTTTTCTTTTTTTTTTGTGTGTGTTGTTTTCAAGATGGAATGTCTCTGTGTAGCACTGGACCTCACTCTGTAGACCAGGCTGGCCTCAATCTCAGAGGTGAGCCTGTCTCTGCCTCCCTAGAGCTTGGATTAAAGACTTTAGCAGCAGGACTGGCAAACTATCTTATTGATGCTGTATGTTCTGGGCTGGCAGGATGACTTAGTGGTGAAGGAGCTTGCTGCTGAGTCTGATCCTAGGGACTTACATGGTGAAGGAGAGAGATGGCTCATGTGTGTTGTCCTCAGTAACCCACATGTGTGCCATGGCATGCACACATCTCTCTAACAAATAAGCAAACAAATAAACGTATGTATGTTTTTTAAAATGGCATATTCACATAAGAATGATTTATTTTTGTTTGTTTTTGTTTGTTTGTTTGTTTGTTTTTGTTTTTTTGAGACAGGGTTTCTCTGTATTGGTTTGGAGCCTGTCCTGGAACTTGCTCTGTAGACCAGGCTGGACTCAAACTCACAGAGATCCACCTGACTCTGCCTCGTGAGTGCTGGGATTAAAGGTGTTTGCTGGGATTAAAGGTTTAGAATGGATCTCTCACCCAATCCCTGCATGCTGGTAATTAAATTCATGGCCTAGTAATTGCTAGGCAAGTTATCTGCCAACAACTGAGTATGTTTGGTCTATTTAAATAGTCTTTAATGTTCCTCAGTATCATTAAAATATTTTCTTAACATAGATTTTGTATTTTTATTAGGTTATTCTCATGATTCAGTTTTAATTTTTTTTTTTTTTTAATCTAGGCACCTCAGTTTATGGTGTTATCTGTAATAGATATCAGGTTCTTTGCTGCTTTCTAGATGTAATGTCATATTGTCACAAATGTGTTTCTCCCTCTCTTCTCAGTTTTCTAATTTATTTATTAAGACAGGGTTTTTCTGTATAGCCCTGGCTGTCCTGGTTCTATAGACCAGGTTGGCCTCGAACTCAGAAACCTGCCTGCCTTTACCTCCTAGTACTGGGACTTATGACATGCACCTCCATGTCTGGCTTCTCCTTTTTTTTTTTTTAATTGTTATCTCAGACTCTGTGAATTTACCTGTACAGAACAGTGTTGACACACTGCTAGAGCTATTTATTTACACATCCTCCATATTCCCTCTTTCTCTTACTAAGCTTCAAATGATCTATTGTTACCATATTGTATGCAAATAATGACTTTCCCACCCTAGTTCCCAGTATTTGGAATTTCTCTCTCCCAAGGAAGGGTTTCACTGTGTATCCCTGGCTGTCCTGTAGTCCTGTAGACCACACTGGCCTTTCTTTCTTTCTTTCTCTCTCTCTCTCTTTCTTTCTTTCTTTCTCTCTTTCTTTCTTTCTTCCTTAGATTCATTTTTTTTATATATATTATGAATACACTGTTCTCCTTGGATGTCAGAAGAGGGTGCCAGATCTCATTACAGATGGTTGTGAGCCACTGTGTAGTTGCTAGTGTAAGACCCTCGAGAGCGTGGTCCCTTGCGCTCCCACTCAGCAAAGGCGCCCCCCCCCCCCCAATCACTCACGAGAAGCGGTCTTGATGCAAACACATAAGGTCCTTTATGTTCCAGTATACTGGGGTCGTCAGCCATACACCATGCAGGGTAGAGGGCTTAGCAAAGTCCCCTAGCACAGAACTGAGACAGCTTTTATAGGGTTACAGCAAAGCCTGCGCATCATGAACCAATCACCTCGTAGCATCCAGTGCAGACCAATTACTTTAAAGTATCCAACCCCGCCCTTAGCCCAGGAAGTCTGCTTTCACACAGGCTTCAGGGTGTTCATTCAGGGTGTTCATACCGTAAACATTAAAGTAGGTGAATGTCAGCTTGGGATTTAAGACTCCCAGCTTCCTGGGTTTTCTGGGGAATTAGGCTAAATTTTTCCATCCTAACACTCGGAATTGAACGCAGGACCTCTGGAAGAGCCAGTGCTCTTAACTGATGAGCCATCTCTCCAGCCAGACCACACTGATCTTGAACTCAAAGAGATTCACCTGCCTCTACCTTCCGAGTTCTAGAATTAAAGGCACGTGCCACCTTTGACTGGCAAAGATCTTAAAACCTTCCTTTTCGTCATCACATTAGTTAGGATTTCAAAGGAGATGTGGAAGGCAGGGCCTGGAGAGATGGATGGCTCAGCAGTTCGGAGCTCCATGCTGTGCAGTGGACCCAGGTTCCATTACCATCGCCCACATGGCTGGCGGCTCACAACCACCTGTAAACTCCAGTTCTAGAGGACCCAAAAGTCCTCTTCTGACCTCCTGGGGCACTGGGTACACACATGATCACATATGTACATACATGCAGACAAAAACACTCACATACATAAAATAAGCAGGTCTTAAACAAAAAGGTGTTGAAAGATAGGATGGCAGAGGGCAGGCTTCTCCAAGGCTTGGTGCTGCCGAAGCTTTCCCAGCTGTTGCCTCTGTGGATTCAGGTTTCTTTACTTTTTCTCAGATATCTGCCTGCTTCTGCCTCTGAAGTGCTGGGATTAGAGGCATGCACTATCACTACCTGGTGGGATTATAATTTTTTAAAAACTTTTATTTTTACTGTGTGTGTATTATGACTATCTTGCCTGTTAGTATGTCTGTGGTGTGTGCAGTGCCTGAGATGGTTATAAGAGGGCGTTGAACCCTTGGGATTGGAGTTACTGACAATGTGAGCTGCCGTGTAGGTGCTGGGAATTCAGCCCAGGTCCTCTGGAAGAGCAACCAGCGCTCTTATCTGCAGAACCATCTTCTAGCCCCAGGGGTATAATTGTTTTACTTTTAAACTCTGAGGATGTTTTTTTCTTTTTAATTTTGATGTTAAATGGTGTGTGTGTGTGTGTGTGTGTGTGTGTGTGTGTGTGTGTGTGTGTTCTTAAATACCCACCCAGGACCATCCATCCATTCCTGCCTTTGTGGGCATTTTACTAGAAAAACTGGGCCATAGTAAGATTGACTTATAAAGTAACTTCCCTTCCCCTCACCCTTCCTTTCTCTCCTCTTCGCCTCCCTTCCCTCCTCTTCCCTCCATCCCCCTCCCTTTCCTTCCCCTCCCTCTCTCTCCCCTCCCCTCGCCTCCCTTCTCCTCCCTGCCTCTCCCTTCCCTTCCTCTCTGCACTCTTTTTCTCTCTTTCCTCTGTTCTCACCTTTCCCTTCCCATCTCCTGTCGTCAGGCCTTTCTCATCTCCTGGTCTCAGTCCTCCAATGTCTCAGTTCTCAGGCAGAAGTGGACGTACAGGTATGGTTGGGATGGGTGTGAGGGATTGTTGTCATCAAATTCATGTGCAAATAAAGATCTCTTTTTGTTTGCTTTTTTTTTCTCTCCATTTTTTGGAGATGGAGTTCCTCTGTATAACAGTCCTGGCTTGCCTGGAACTTCCTCTGTAGACCAGACTGGCCTTGAACTCACAGAGATCCACCTGCCTCTGCCCTTGTAATGCTGACATTAAAAGCTGGTGCCACCACTACCAGCAGCAGGCAAAAACCTCTTGCAATGTCTAAGCAGCTCTAGGGACTTCGCCCCTCTCAGAATTCCTTCCTCTTCTCCCTCTCCTGAGCTCTTAACAGAAGGGCTTACTTAGGTCCACGTTTCCATCCTGGTTTTGTCAAGGTGTGTGAGTGTGTGTGAGTGTGTGTGTGTCTGGAGTATGTGTGTGAGTGTTGAGTGTGTGTGTGAGTGTTGAGTGTGTGAGTGTTGAGTGAGTGTGAGTGTGTGTAGAGTATGTGTGAGTGTATTGAGTATGTGTGAGTGTATTGAGTGTGTGTGAGTGTGAGTGTGTGTTGAGTGTGTGTGAGTGTGTTGAGTATGTGTGAGTGTATTGAGTGTGTGTGAGTGTGTTGAGAGTGTGTGTTGAGTGTGTGTGTGTGTTGAGTGTGTGTGAGTGTGTGTGAATGTATTGTGTGTGTGTTGAGTGTGTGTGAGTGTGTGTGAGTGTGTGAATGTATTGAGTGAGTGTGTGAGTGTGTGTGAGTGTGTGTGAGTGTGTGTGTGAGTGTGTGTGAGTGTGTGTGAGTGTGTGTGTGTGAGAGTGTGAGTGTATGTGTGTGAGTGAGTGTGTGTGTGAGTGTATGTGTGTGTGTGTGTGTGTGTGTGTGTGTGTGTGTGTGTATGTAGTAGAGCACAAGCCTGGTCCCTCCCACTCTTCAGCTGTGCCACCTCCTGGAGTCTTGAAAAATAGATAACTCAAGGCATGGAGTTTGTTGAGTAAAATGTTTTTAGATTTCCTCTCTCCCTCCCTTCTTCTTTCCCTCCCTTACTCAAACACCTTGTGACAGATAGATAATGCTATCTTGATGTGAGCATGACACAATGTATAATGTACTGAAATATTACATGACATCTGACAAATGTGTGTAATTTCATGTCAGTTAATGAACACTGATGCTAAAAACTTCCTAGACCCTTCCCCTCTTAATTCTAACTCACTAAATTATGGCAAAGTCTCTAAAGTTCATCTTCATAAGGTCATGTTCCTTTATACGTGCATACGCAGACAGGCACGTGTTCCTTAGTCACAGGAGCCTCCAGCCAGGCGACAGCAGTGTCTGTGCACGTTCAGTTAAAACAAGCCCCACCCACAGACAAAGTTCGACATCATGGCATCCTGGAGCTAAGCCAGATGGAGATTTTCAAATTTCATGTGTAGCTGTGTGAATATCTTCACACCGGTTCCCCGATGCTGAGCTCACACAGAGTGGGTCAGGAGAGCCTAGTTCCAGTAAGGCAGGGTAACTGGGGACAGGGGACTGTACCTGCCTCATAGAGCTGGCTGAAGTACTGTGCATGTGTAAAACTCAGTTCTCAGCTTGAATGACACACAGATAAGCCAGTCAGGTCGGGAGGTGACACGGAGTGGTCCCGGTTGATGGCAACTCATGCAGTTTCTAAACTGCAGGGGTGTTACATAGGATCCACATGTGTTCTCCTTTCTATCCCCTTCTTCCTTCCTTCCTTCCTTCCTTCCTTCCTTCCTTCCTTCCTTCCTTCCTTCCTTCCTTCTTTCCTCCCTCCCTCCCTCCCTCCCTCCCTCCCTTCCTTCCTTCCTTCCTTCCTTCCTTTTTGACATTTATTTATACTGGGTGGTGGCACACACCTTTAATGCCAGCACTTGGGAGGCAAAGACAGGCAGATCTGTGAGTTCAAGGCCAGCCTAGCCTGTTCTCCAGAATGAGTTCCAGGAAAGCCAGGTCTGTTACACAAAGAAACCATGTCTCAACAACAACAACAACAACACACATACACACAAACAAAAACACCAAACCAACCAAGCAATCCCCCAAAAACAAACCCTTTAATTTATTATCTATCTGCATGTATGACTTTATGCCAGAAGAAGGCATTAGATCCCACTATAAATGGCTGTGAGCCACCATGTGGGCACTGGAAATTGAACTCAGGATATCTGATAGAGCGGCCAGTGCTCTTAACCTCTGGGCCATCTCTCCAGCCTCGTGTTTTCATTTAATTTCTTTCTTTTTTTTTTCTTCAGGAAAGGGTTTTTCTGTATAGCCCTGGCTGTTTGGAACTTACTCTGTGGAACAGGCTGGCCTCAAACTCACAGATCTGCCCATCTTTGCCTCCTGAGTGCTGGGATTAAAAAGGTGTGTGCCACCACTGCCTGCTTGGCATAGTATTTTCTTAAAATATAGTTAACACCAATTTTCAAAAATGTTTGTATGTGCCAGGTGGTGGTGGTACACACCTTTAATTCCAGCACTTGGGAGATAGAGGCAGGGTGATCTCCGTGAGTGTGAGGCCAATCTAGTCTATGGAGTGAGTTCCAGGACAGCCGGGGCTACATAGAGAAACCTTACATGGAAAAACAACAACACCAAAACCAGAAAGTATTTATGTGTGAAGTGACACTAAGGACCTGAAACGCAGCTTTTTGTGTCATTTTCTGCTGCTCAGAGCTCACTCAAGTGGCCATGCTTAACTCTTTCTATCTCAATTCACCCTCATGTGCCTCAGTAAGCTATACTGCCATTTCCCAAGCTGAGGGTTACAGGTGTCCCCAGCCCTATTGGTGTGAGTACAATGTTTTCTGTCTTTCTTCCAGCTGAGGCCAGTTTTCAAGGCCTTTCAAGGCCAGGACTTGTGAAGATGAGGCCACACGGGGAAGCTTGAATTTGTGGGTCTTGGGAAGATGTTCCATATTGAGTCCACTCCAAGTTTTCAGGAAAGCAACCTCTTGAGGCACAGTGAGCCCGTGTGTGTGTGTGTGTGTGTGTGTGTGTGTGTGTGTGTGTGTGTGTGTGTGTGTGTGTGTGTGTGTGTGTGTGTGCGCCTTTGTGTCCTCACTTGACTATGGAGTCCCCATGTCCCTGCTTCCTTTGGGGACCATCTCTTGGGTTGTTCCCATTTCCCATCTCCTTATCAGGAGTCTTGGGTGACAGAGTGAAAAGAAACGATCCCTTTGGGGGAAATGCCTTGAGCTGGAGGGAATGCCCTGAAATTTCAAGCAGAGCTTTCAACTGCCTTCTCCCTTCTTCCCTTCCTCTCAAAAGTTTTGATTTTTGCTGTTTAGTGTTTTTTCCTGCTGAGTTTTAATTGCATTTATCTACTGTAGCAGCAAGGGAGCCTCAAGGACCAGAGCTCCAAGTCACCAGATTCCTTACTTACAGAAGCTGGGTTATCCCACATGGGTCATCTGCAGTCTAGAGGGCCGGGAGCAGAAACCATTGAGCCCCTGAACCCAGGAGCTCTGGAACAGGAGCTGCTGCGGTGTCTGCAGGGTCCTGGAAGCTCTGAGGCCCAGCTTGTTCTTCGTACAGTGTGGGCTCATCCCCTGCAACCTCATGCTTTGTTCAGACACAGCTCTTGGCCCTGAACCGTCCTGTAGACTTTCCTCCACGATGGAGGCACATAGCAGGCTCACCCTGTGCTCTGTGACCATGAGCGGCGTTGGGTATGGCTTTTCCACTCTAAAATCACCCGTGGGGCAAGGGGAGCCTGTGCCAAGGCTCCCAGAAGGGGTTCCCACAGTTTCCCAGTCACTTGGCCGAGCCTCTTCTCACGTGTGTGGTCTAGAGGTGCAGCCCTGGGCTGGCTCCTGTCTCTGCCTCAGTTTTATCCTGTGTCCCGCCCCATCGATACAGAGTGGTTCACTCCGAGGCAGTAACAGATCATTCTTCAGTTGTTTCTCCACTCTTCTCCAGATTCTTCTGGCCTGTGCTAACCGCGGGGCTTGCTTAGAAGCATTCCCAGACCAGGTCTGTAGAAGTTCAGTAGACTTTTCGCAGTGAATGGGTAGACCCAGGGCTGAAGCGTGTCATGAAGTTGTATGCAATCTGCATTCGATTCTCATGGAGTTGCTGTTGTATTTGTGAAGCAGCCAGCCAGCTGAATGTGCGACAGTCTCCCCTCTAACCGTTTCAGGGTTAACAACAACAACCCCAACCCGTGGTCCCAGGAAAATGCTATGATCTCTTGGGACCTCACTTTCTCTATTTTGAAGCAGCAGGTGGTGCACACCTTTAATCCCGCACACGGGAGGTAGAGGTAGGTGGATCTCTTCTGAGTTTAAGGCCAACCTAGTCTACAGAGCAAGTTCCAGACAGCCAGGGCTACACAGGGAAACCCTGTCTCAAAAAATAAAACAAAAATAAACAAGCAAACAAACAAGTGAATATTTTAAGTTACACTAGCCGGGCATGGTAGTGCACATCTTTTATCCCAGCAGAAGCAGGAGAATCTGAGTTTGAGGCCAGACTGGTTTACATAGCCCTGTCTGTTTGTCTATCATCTACCTATCACCTGTCTATCAGTCATCTATCTCTTTATTTACTGTGTGTCACGGCGGCTGTGTGGAGGCCTGAGGACAATCTGCAGCAGTTTTCTCCACTGTGTGGGGCCGAGGCATCTAACTCCATCAGTTTGACGGAAAGTGTCCTTACGCACCGAGCCTTCTCGACATTCTCCAGAAATCTCCTTGGGAGGAGTCAGAGGGGCGCTTTGCACATAGGTGAAGGGGGGTGGGGAGGAGGTGTTCAGTCTGCCATCAGGGGATTACGTGACTCCCTGAGCAGAGACCAGGTTTCTGGGTAGAGCAGAGGAAGGGCTCTCCAGAATACTTCCTGTTGCACAAAGGGAGAGCGGCACCTCCCGCGGGGCCTTCATTCCAGCCCCGCTCTTACACCTGGGTGGCCTTTTATTCTATTTATATTCCATTGAATATGCAACATTAACAGATGCCGCACCGACAAGTCACAGCTCCATCCCAAAGCTGCTTGTTTTTATTGTTTTGTGTCCTAACAGACGTTTCACTGCTTCTTATAACCCTGTGTGGTAGTCACCGGTCACCTGCATTGTCATTTGACCTTCTCCCTCTTTGTTTTGAGTTCTGCCCTCATTGCTTGGTTAAGGCAGTCACTTAGACGTTTCTCTACTGGAGAGTGAGTGTATCTTCAGGTAAGGGAATCAAGTAGATATACAATTGTTCCTGCTAGAGACGCTTCTTTCAACTTGCGTATAGTAACTTGCAATGCAATTAATGTGTGTTGTGTCTAACATTCTTCCCCTGCTTGAATATTTGGTTAGCTTTGTTAATTTGTTATTTTTCCTCCTTCCTTTCTCTCCCCCCCCCCTTCTCTTTTCTTTTCTTTTGGAGACAGGGTTTCTCTGTGTAGCCTTGGCTGGAACTCCCTCTGTAGACAGGGCCTGGATCTCAGAGATCCTCCTGCCTCTCCCTCCCAAGTGTTGGGATTAAAGGCATATGTCACCTCACCCAGCTAAGAGTTGCCTTCTAAAAATAGCACTGAGTCAAGGGCAGGCAAAGGAGAAAGCTGCTTCAGAGGCTACAATCCAGGCCCCACACTGTCTGCTGTAAGACCGTGGGCAAACCTGCTGACTCATCTGTCTGAAGACGGGGTAGGAGGAGGGTTGTTTGGGAAATTCCACTTATGTAAGGTGCTTAGAACACTTGTGGTTGAGTAGGAGTGGCCCTCATAGGCTCATGTATTTGAACCTTAGTCATCAGGGAGCGGAACTCTTTGTTAGGATTAGAAGAATTAGGAGGTGTGGCCTTGTTGGAGGAAGTGTGTCACTAGGGGGTGTGCTTTGAGTTTTCAAAAGCCTGTGCCAGAACAGATTCCTCTCTCTGCGTACGGATCAGGATATAACTCCCAACCACCATTCCAGTGGCTGCAGCCATCATATCCCCCGCCCTGATGATAGTGGACTAACCTCTGAAACTGTAAGCCATCCCCAAGTAAACACTTAACTTAATGCGTTGCGTGGTTATGGTGTCCTTTGTGGGAGGCACTCCAGAGTAGTGTGGCACCATTACCAAAAACTGTTCTAAAGATGGAAAAGTAAATGGACACGAAAGTCCTGTGTAACTGCTGTGAGCGTGTTAGGTTTTGGTCCCCCCCACCTCTCAGGTTACTGTCCTAACAAATTATTCCCGTCTAAAACACCCTCATCTTTCCCTCCCATTTCCTGCTGCTCTGACATCTTGCTGCCCCTCTGCTCTTTAGCTTCATCCTTTAACCCTTTCAGCTCTGGATGAGTCAGGAGGAGGACAGAGCTGGAGCACGGGGAGCACACACTCTAATGAGTGGATTTGTAGATCTGAATGGGCATGCATGCGGCAGCTTTTCATCTCTCAGACAAAACACCCGGGAGTCAGCTCAGAGGAGTAAGCTGTTTACTGTGGTAAACAGCTCCTAAGTTTTCAGTTGAGTTTGGCTCCATGGCTGTGGGCCTGTTGCAGAGATGAAGATCACAGCAAGGAGCACACGGAGAAGAAAACTCACCTCTTGGAGGCTTCGAAGGAGAGAGGAGGGGGCAGGGAGAGATAGTAACCGTAACTGGATTCATCCCTTACAGCCTGGGGACAACTTACCCCAATGGTTCTGGCTCAGGTTGTCACCCAGGGCCACAGCTGAGTGAGTCTGGATGGCAACTGGAGAATTATGGTTGTTGGTGGTCCTTGGTCCCTTTGTGGATCATTTTGTGGGATAGGGCAGTTGTTCCTCGGCCAGAGCTCATGAGTAAAGAAAAGGGTGGCAGGGAAGGGAGAGATAGACTCACAATCTGATTATGAAAGTGACAAAGTGTTACTTTCACCATAATACCATTGCTCATATGAATGCCTCGGTGTGGGAGGGGACTTCTTAGAGTGGAGAGTCTGTCTGGGAGGAACCCCACCCCTACCCCCACTCCAAGAGACAAGGAAGTATCCAGGAGTCAGGATGCAGTGGTTGGACCAATATACTAGCTATGGAGCACTGAGAAGCTGTCAGGTTCCATAGGGAGTCTACAGGTAAAAACCAGGGATTTTCTAATGCAGTGAATATAAGAAATCAAGGACTCAAATCCCAGCACTTGGGAGGCAGAAGCAGGAGGATCTCTGTGAGTTAGAGACCAGCCTGATCTACAAGTGCTAGTTCCAGGACAGGCTCCGAAACTATACAGGGAAACCCTGTTTTGGGGAAAAAAGAAAGAGAAATCCAGGATTTGAAGTATTACAACAGGAAGAGTGATCAGCCTTACAAGCCACAGAGGTAAGGAAGGCCGAGGGCTGGCCTGGACTTGAAGGGTGTGGTGGTGGTTGGAGATGAGGTTTTTGGATTCCCCACCTTATCTTGTCCATTCTAATCTTTGCATGCAGTTAGAAGCCACCACTCCCTCTCTGCTAGGAGCAGCACATGCATCTCTCCCATTGACAATCTACCACAGACAGGAAATTGGTGAGGACAGGTAGCAGCTAGTTAGCACTTGGGCCAGGATCTGAATACAGAACCATCTCCTGCGTCCGTTTTTCCGGCATGTTTTAAAAGGTCTGTTGTAGTCAGTGTTTCTTGACCCTAAGTACCCAAGGGCCATCTGGATTTCTAGATGTGTTTATCAGAGGAGAAACACAAGGTGGAAACTGGCACTTCTGGAATGAAGCCAAATGTAATGTTAGTGTGTGTGGGGTTTCCTAGGTGATGCTGAAAAGGACTGGGAACCTACCGTAGCCCCAACTTAACGGGGAAGACCGCTAGTGGAGGCCACTACACAGTTTTGTTTAGGGGAATGCTGCTTGACTGGCGTCTTTGCTGGCTTCTCTTTGTGAAAAGAAAACTTACAGGTAGATTGTGAAATAAATAATACTCACACTTTGGGAGCTCTTGCTGAAAAGAAACTGAAGGACTAAACAGGGAAACTCCTGAAATATATTCTGAAGGGGTGAGGGAGGGAGAGGAGGGAGGCAGAGAGAGGGAGAGGGGAAGGAGAGAGGAAGGGAGGGTGCTCTAAGGCCTGGAGGCAAGATGGAGCCTTGCAGGTGTGGCAGATAACGGTTTAATTTTCCCATATTAAGCAAGTAGAAGACACATTTTGGCAAGTAAACAGGGACTAGATAATGAGAACAAATATCAGTTGGGGTTTGGACCTGACCTAGGCCATCTAGACCCAAACTACATTCTAGAAAATGGTGTCCCATGAAGATTATTCCAGCAGATCCCCACTGGTTTGAAGCGGAAGGGTGTCCTGGAGAGAATAGTGAGAATAGCGTGGAGGGCTAAGATGGAAGCTGTCAGAATGGACATTGTGACTGACTTAAAATGGACATGTCATTTTCGAGGTGAAGATGGCAAGGGTTAAGTTTCCTGAGTTCCTCATCAAAGTCTGCATGAAGATCCCCTAACTCCTCCGAGGCAGGGAGATGCTGTCCCTGGGGGGCTTGGGGGCGGGAGGTGGGGGGCCATCCCTGGCACTGGAGAATGTCCCTGATGGGGGGTGGGGGACCGTCCCTGGCAGGAGAGAATATCTCTGAGGGGGGGGAGGGGGGTGGTCCCTGGCAGTGGTTCAGTGTCTGGAAGCTGGCTGTCTCAGGTCTCAGTTGACACTGTGACTTTATCACCACAGCCCAGCCGGGACTCAGGTCCCAGCCTCCAGCCTCGCTGCCTGCCCTGTGTACACCAAACACAGTAATGAGCCAGAGGAAACAAAAGGTGGTGTGAGTGGCCTGAGCTTTGCTGTGATGTTCTGGTGCTTGCTTTCATTTATTTTTCTTCAAATATGAGGTCGAGTCCATATTTGCTCAGAGGTCACCTGGATTGTGAACCCTGAGGCTTCAACAAAGACACATCGATGGAAGCACCAGATGGTGGTGGCGCACACATTTAATCGCAGCAGATTGGAGGCAGAGGCAGGCGGGGCTCTGAGTTCACACTATTTCCAAGACCGCCAGGGTTTCAGAGAGGAGTCCCGTTAAAATAGGCTGAAGCAGAATTAGAGTTGTCTTTCACAGTGAATGGTTATAAAACTCACCTGTAGGATTAACACACACACACACACACACACACACACACACACACACACACACACACACACCGGAAAACATTTCTAGCTGGCAAATGCTGTTCTACACACTTTGATTTCTCTCTAGTAGTAACTACATTTTTCTTAGCCTATCACAGAGATGGTGCCGTTTCTCAGCTCAAACTTTATTTTACGGTGTTCTGCATCAGAAAGACTGTATGTAGCTTCTGAAGAATGAAACAGGGTTTGCACAGTTATTAAAGGAGAGAGCATAAAAAAAGCGAAAAGAAATTATAATTTCAAGACTTCCCCTTTTTGTCATTCAGGGATTTACCCACCATACTAGTTTCCTTCTAGAGGGACACTGGGGTCCCCTAAAGTCACCAGCTGTGCCAGGAAGAGCAAGGAAAATCTGTGCAGTAATCAGGCCACATTTCCGGCTAAGTGTTTAGCAAAGCCAGCTTCAGCTGCACCCTCCTCCTCTGCAGAGCACCCTCCTCCCACAGGGTGGAGGGTGAGCCCACATCCTCCTCAGCACCCTCCTCCTCTTCCTTAGTTTTCACCCTCACAGTTTATTCCTTGCCATGGCGGCTATTGCAGACATGGCTTTCTAGGATATGATACTTTAACCTCGGAGTTTTCCTTCTTACGATGGTGCAAATGCAAGACACACCCGAAACCATGCCTCAATGTTTAAATTTTGGAATCCTTTTTTGTACTCAGCGACTCTCAAGAATGACTTCAGCTTTTTGTCCCACTCTCTGAGTGAAAATATAGACAAGGGTGGCCAAAATAAACTGGTTGGGGAGGGCAGCACCATCACAGCCTGGGACCCCGGTTCTCTGAGCTTCTACTCCAGGCCTCATTGCTTCTGAAGAACCTTTCAGGCCTGCACGTATAACTTACATTCCGCCTCAGTCATTCTACGAAATGGAAATGCTTTGGTTTTTGTTTTGCTTTTATTTGTTTGTTTGTTTATCTATTTATTTATTTATTTACATTCCAATCCCAGTTCCTTTTCTCCTCCTTCCTTTCTTCCTGCTCCTCCCACTCCCCTCCACCTCCCATCTGCCTCTTGGAGAGGGTAAGGTCCCCCTAGGAAGTCTACTAAGTCTGTCATGTCATCTTGTTGAGTCAGAATCAAGGCACCTCTCCATCCTCACAATCCTGTGTCTAGGCTGGGCAAGGTATCTCTCCATATATAATGGGCTCCACTAAGTCAGTTTGTGCATTTGTGTTAGATCTTGGACCCATTGCCTGTGGCCTCATATATTGTCCCAGTCAACCATTGTCACTTATATTAAGGGTCACTTATATTAGTTTGGTCTCATTCAGGTTCCCGACTTGTCAGACCTGAGTCAATGATCTCTCATTAGCTCAGGCCAGCTGATTCTGTGTGCTTCCCCATCATGGTCTTGATTCCTTTGTTCTTATTATTACTCCTCCCTCACTTCAATTGTACTCCAGGAGCTTGGCCCATTGGTTAGTTGTGGAATTCTGCATCTGCTTCTATCTGTTTCTGGAAGAGGGTTCAAGCTTCTCTGGGATTGTAGGATGGGTATCTTTTGCTTATAAGTGGGTATCATTCCACTTATGAGTGAGTACATACTGTATTTGTCTTTCTGGTTTTCTGTTACTTCACTCAGGATGTTTTTTTCTAGTTCTGTCCATTTGCTTGCGAATTTTAGGATGTTATTGTTTTTTACTGTTGAGTAGTACTCCATTGTGGAAATATACCACATTTTCTTTTGGTTGTTTTCAAGATCTGGCTATTACAAATAATAGTTGGGCAAATGTTCTGGGGTTGTGAATGTGCCTCCTTTGTGCACATGTCCAACAGTGGTATTGCAGGGTCTTGAGGTAGATTGATTTATCCCTAATTCTCTGAGAAATCACCACACTGATTTCTACAGCAGCTGTACAAGTTTGCACTCCCACCAGCAATGGAGGAGGGTTCCCCTTTCTCCACATCCTCTCCAGCATAAGCTGTCATTGGTGTTTTTGATCTTAGCTATTCTGATCGGTGTAAGATGGAATCTCAGAGTGGTTTTGATTTGCATTTCCTTGATGACTAAAAGTGTTGAGCATTTCCTTAAATGTCTTTCTAACATTTGAGTTTGCTCTGTTGAGAATTCTGTGTTTAGATCTGTACTCCATTTTTTAGTTGGATTATTTGGTAGATTAATGTCTAGTTTCTTGAGTTCTTGTATGTTTTGGAGATCAGCCCTCTGTCAGATGTAGGGTTATTGAAGATCTTTCTCCATTCTGTAGGGAACCATTTTGTCTTGTTGATCATGTACTTTGCTTTACAGAAGCTTGTTTTGCTTTTTAAGAAAAAGAGAGGTTTTGGCTGAGTGGTAGTGGCACATGCCTTTAATCCCAGCACTTGGGAGGCAGAGGCAGGTGGAATCTTTTGTGAGTTCGAGACCATCCTGGTCAATAAGAGCTGGTTCCAGGACAGCCTCCAAAGCCATAGAGAAACCCTGTCTAGAAAAACAGAACAAAACAAAAACAAAACAAAGAAAAAGTTTTTTTTTCCAATTGGCCTTTCCAGAATGAGTATAAACATACTTCTATTATAAGAATAATACATTCTGAATGATGAAATATTATTAGTTTAAAAAAAAAAAAAAGAAAAAGAAAAAACGTGTTCCCCTCTCTGCCTCTGTCATTAAGGATCAGCAGGTATCTCCTTGCCTTTCTGTCCTGGATTTCCTTCTCATACTCCTCACCTCCTGCAAGGTGGCTCTCCAGGCTTTGGCTAGACCCTGTGGGTGACAGTATCAGTCCTGTGCATGGCTTTGTGTTCAAAGCTCAAGTATCACCTATTGGACTCTCAACAAATCCTATGGAGTGGCTAGTGCTAGATGAACCACTCCGCTTTCTCTTTAGTTGGTGGTAATTTTTTTTACTATTCAAAAATTATAACCAACTTCAACGAAGCCTGAAAGGCACAGAACCTGCTAGGAATGCTGAAGACTATGCTGGCAGCAATGGCATTTATTCTCAGCACCGCATCCTCCCAGGCCCCAGTTATCAGCTATTTCCACGATATGATGAGGCAGGCAGGTGGGCGTGGCTAACCCTACTTAAGACGGGAGGAAAAGACACAGGTGTCCACTCAGTTCTCCATCACAGTGGGCTCCTGAACAAGCACATGGCCTCCAGAGACCGTGTCCCTCTGTCACCACACCAGCTCTTCATTAGCAGACATTTGTCTCACTTCATGGAGTCGGTGTTCCTTCCAGTGACTTCTATGAAGCCTCCACCACAGAGAGCTCAAAGCAGAGGCCTGGAGACTGTCATAAAATGCTTCGCCCACCTGTGCCAGCCCATCCCAAAAATATTCTCTCAACGCAGATGTCACTTTTGGGCCCTGAAGAATGTACAGCTCCGTGTCACCACATAAAGGACCTTTAATAGTGCACTGTTCCTTAGGAGTTCACACCCGTCCTCCATCACAAAGTGAGCCAAGCAACGCTGACCGTCAGGAGATTGTAAAGGACTCTCTGGAACTGGATGGCCACCAGAAGGTCTTGGTGGCTGAACTTCCATTGATTGTTGCTGTTTATGTCACTGGCATTACCACCTATCTGTGACATGTGACTGTAGGTGTTGCTTGACTACAATATTGTTCTGTAACTGGAGGTTCTTTTCCACCTGGTCTCACTACCCTTGGGCCCCAAATAAACACACAAAGACATTTATAAAACTGTTGACTGATGGTTAGAGCTTCTTACTGGCTAGCTCTGTCTTAATTATTAACCCGTAACTACTAATCTATGGATTTCTACAAGGTCCTTTCTTACCAGAGAACGCCTCGTGCAACCTTTCCTCCCAGTCTCTACAAGGCGTCTCTCCTGGCACCTCTCTGCTTCCTCCCCCAGCATTCTCCTTATCTCCCGAGCCCTACCTATCTTTCTGCCTCTGTTGGCAAAACAGCGTTTTATTCACCAACCAGTAGGAGAAACATACACACAGAAGAACATCCCCCATCATTGTTCCGCTTCGGTTCCCTTTCAATGAATAAGAAAAAAGGGCCAAGAAGTCAGTGACTGTTTCTCTAGACTTTGTTACTTGTCACCTTGGGTCTCCCCATGGGGAGTTGCAGAGGACTGTCATGGTCTTTGGATATTTGAGTCATTGTCACATTTACCATAAGCCTTTGCCTTTTAGATTGCTGCTCTCCACAGGGTTGACTTGCTTAGCACTCACTGTCTCTTGGAGAAATTCTCCAGGTGTGCCCTTAGTCTCCTTATTCCTAACCTAATGCTTCCGCATCATCTTAACCCAGTAGACTCTACAGCAAATGGGATTCATTTGTAGGGCCATCACATCCCTCCGAGGTTCATTACACAGTGTCACCCGCATTAATGTGTTGTGTTTGCCAAGTAGCTTATGTTGCTCTTCTTACTGAGTGATTTAGACTGGTCCCTAATTTCCTAGGAACTTCAAGCAAGATTAAATTTGATAAAACTATTTCACTCATTAACCTATTGATTATATGTAACTAATGTTTGAAATCCGAATTTAGTTTCAGGAAAATTACTCTCACAGGCTCCTTTCTAGTTTTCATTAATGAAGAATAATTAAATTGTTCAGAAGGATTAGATACAGAAAACCAAGTTTTAAGGAGAGTGTCATAAACTAGATAGATAAAACAAAACAAAATAAAAAACAAAACAAAAACCTTTTTTCTTTTGTTTGTTTTTATTTTTCCAGACAGGGTTTTTCTGTAGCTTTTGGAGCCTGTCCTGTCCCGGAACTCTAGACCACGCTGGCCTTGAACTCACAGAGATCCTCTTGCCTGTGCCTCCTGAGTGCTGGGATTAAAGCTTGTACCGCCACTGCCTGTGTGTGTGTGGTGTGTGTGTGGTGTGTGTGTATGTGTGTGTGTGTGTGTGTGTGTGTGTGTGTGTGTGCGCGCGTGTGTGCGCGTGTGCGCGAGAGCGCGTGCACAGCTGCATGTGTCTGTCTGTCTGAGTGTCTGAGTGTCTGAGTGAGTGGGTTTATGTGCTTATATGTGCCATGTGAGTGGAGTTCCTGAGGAGGCTACAGAGTGTCTGCTTGCCCTGGAACTATGGTTACAGATCGGTGCTGAGAACTGACCGTGGGTCTGGGAAGAGCAGTAGGCACTATGATCACAGCCGTTTCCCCATGTTGCCCGGTAAAAGTCATCACCACTCTCATGCTCAGTGAAGATGTAAGCTGAGGATTCCTAAGTGCAGCGGGCAGCCATTGCAGTCCTAAGCTGTCTTTCTCTAGGGAACACAAATCCGTGTAACCACACGACGGGTATAGTATCAGAAGAAAAATGCAAAGTTCCCTGATAATGAGGCTGGCATTTCTCTTGTTCTTACAGTAACAAAAGACTAGTGGCCTTAGTGCCCATGCCCAGTGACCCTCCCTTCAGTACCCGGAGAGCCTACACCAGCGAGGATGAAGCCTGGAAGTCATACCTGGAGAACCCCCTGACTGCGGCCACCAAGGCAATGATGAGCATCAATGGTGATGAGGACAGCGCTGCCGCCCTGGGCCTTCTCTATGACTACTACAAGGTGGGTCCTAGACCAGCCTCCCTCCTCTCCTGCCTCAGGGCCTCGTTTCATCGTAGCAAGTGGGGACGGGTTCTTTGTCCAGGTCTGTGAACTTAGGTGGAATTCTTTTTTTTTGTGTCATCTCTATTCCCCATCCCCACCCCCTAATAAAAACCCAACTTTATTCCCAATCAGAAGTTAAAATTAGGGAATACTTATTTCCTGTCTTCCTGTCTAGCCTCTCTCTCTCTCTCTCTCTCTCTCTCTCTCTCTCTCTCTCTCCCTCCTCTCTCTCCTCTCTCTCCTCTTTCTCCTCTCTCTCTCCTCTCTCTCTCTCCTCTCTCTCTCTCTCTCTCTCTCTCTCTCTCTCTCTCTCTCTCTCTCTCTCTCTCTCTCTCTCTCTCTCTCTCTCTCTCTCTCTCTCTCTCTCTCTCTCTCTCTCTCTCTCTCTCTCTCTCTCTCTCTCTCTCTCTCTCTCTCTCTCTCTCTCTCTCTCTCTCTCTCTCTCTCTCTCTCTCTCTCTCTCTCTCTCTCTCTCTCTCTCTCTCTCTCTCTCTCTCTCTCTCTCTCTCTCTCTCTCTCTCTCTCTCTCTCTCTCGTGGCCTGCAGAAGTGGACCCCTACAGATGCAGCATTACTTTTTCCCTTCTGTCATTTTACTTTATGGTTAGGAGCTTTGCTTTATGTGGCTATGTCATGGTTATCATTGTCAGCTGTGAGCATTTACTTGTCTCTGTAATAAGAGACATTTGGGTGCCCTAGATGTCTCTGTTTTCTGGTGATCATTTCTGTGAGTGCACTAGTGAGGGACTTGCAGCGATTCCAGACCTAACGGTCTCCATCTGTTTTCATTTTGAAAAAGTCCTTAAAACTGACCGGAACATTAGAAGAAATACTGGCCAGACAGTAGTTTGAAGTACAGGCATTCAGGAAGTTAGACGAGAAACAATGGTGGGTTATAAGTGTAAAGAGTTATGGCCTGCCCTCTGAGAACTGCTGAAGTGTAAAAGGTCAGTCAATGAGCTATATTTAGCAAATAAGGAGTACGATTGGCTGCTGTGGCTGCAGATGCCTTTAGCGGATGCTGGCAGTGTGGTGGGAATGCCTTCTTGCCTAAGTTTAGCATAGTCAAGCTGGCTCCCACCTCTCATTCTCTCTCCTTCAGTTGTGGGCAATCAGCTTTGGATAGAACCGTCAAGATGAACAATTTGACCTTACATTTCTGCTTCCCATTGTCTCACCTAAGCCATCAAGGTGTGAGGGACAGGCATGAGGGACTCATTGGTGTGCCCGTCCACACATCATGCATTGTTATGAAGTGCCAGGTTCTCACTGGGACTTTTGCTGGTCTAGCCCGGCTTTCCTTGCCGGAAAGGATGTGTTGTCAGATAACCTGTCCCGGAAGGTTTAAAGATGCCACTGTGACTCCTGATGTATCAGGAAGTGCCTTGCCTCTGGGGGATATGGGCTTTGGATGACAGACAGCATGCAGTAAAGGTTGGTGAGCTTATACCTGCAGAAAAGAAGCTGGAATCCCAAAGTGGAGGCCGGCTGATCTCTGAGTTCAAGGCCAGCCTGGTTTTGCACATAGAACTCAAGCATAGCCAGAGCTACACCGTGAAATTCTGTGGGGGTAGGGGGAGAATACACAAGAATAGCTCTGAAGTCTTCTGGAAGGGAAGCATGCTGAAGTGTATAGAGAATGGTACAGAGACAGAACTCACTAAATTAGTCATTTCCCAGCCTGGACCATTCTGGGAGCACTGGGTGTCCTTTTGTTTATTTTCAGTCTGTTGCTCAGAGAGAAATCAATAAGCAATATCCCCTTATTGCAGACAAATAGTAAAAGTTTGACAGTTTTAACAATTAAAAAAAAAAAGAAAGAAAATTAATTGACACATCATTCAAATGTTCCTGTTTTGAGTATTCAGGTCAAGATAATTTCTTCTTCTGACTTTTATGACCTGTATGACAATTAATAGTTTTAGAAGTCTTTAAAGAAGTATTAAGCCTCTTGGTGTTGGTGGCACATGCCTTTAATCCCAGTAGTAGGGAGGCAGAGGCAGGCACATCTCTGAGTTCAAGGCCAGCCTGATCTATCTACAGAGTAAATTCCAGGACAGTCTCCAAAACCACAGAGAAACCCTGTCTTGAAAAAAACAAAACAAAACAAAACAAAACAAAACCCTCCAAAAAACTAAGAAGTATTAAGCCAGGTGGTGGTGGTGGTGCATGCCTTTAATCTCAGCTCTTGTGAAGCAGAGATAGGAGGATCTCTGAGTTTGAGCCCATCCTGGTCCCTTAAATATTGAAAAATAGTTCAATTTTTAAAACTATGCATTTAAATTAATGTTTAATTAAGTTAATTGTTCACTAACTAAACAATATTTAAAATTTATACCATCTCTCATGTTAAGCACTGAAAATCATGTGGCTATCCATCCAGTTTAACCCACTTAGCAATAGTACCTCCAAAGTTAAGAATAGCCCATTTTAGATATGTATGAAAAATATAACAGATTAAACTAGATGAATACTTTAAGAATTGTATAACTTGTGTCTGAGTCCATTTGCTGTTTCTCAGTACCCCAGATACTTTATAAAGTGTAGAATTGTTTTACTCATGATTCTGGAGGATGGGGTATCTAAGAACATGACATTGGTGACTGGCCAGGGCCTTCCTAAGCATAGTGACATGGCAAAGGACATCATACAAGGAGGTAGGCAGCAAGAGTGCTTGCCCCAGCATCTCTGAATGCAGACTTAAAGTAAGTTTATAGGCATTAAGCACTGGCTTCTCCTAAGTACTGCCACTACAGACCTCTGAGTTTAGAATTACCATGAGGTCCAGTTTTCAGATGAGGAACGTGGGACTGAGTTTGGCTTAGACTTGAGCATGGGTGGTCAAACCTTTTTGCCACTTTCCTAGTTCAGCCATCTCAGCTTGTGGATGTATTTGACTGGGTGGAAACCACAGGGATTCCTAGAGGACTCTAGTGGAAGGATGCTCCTTTCTGTGTGTTTATCTCAAAACCATGATGCCATTGGCTAAGAAGAACCTCTTCAAGGTTAGCCACAAATGAACTAGGCCAAAAGCAAATGCAAAAGAATCTACCAACACAACCAAACCACTCACTCATATGTCTGGAGATGGTGGAGTCTCCCTTCTCTCAGAGGACTTCCCTTCCTTCCTTCCTTCCTTCCTTCCTTCCTTCCTTCCTTCTTTCCTTTCTTCTGGCCTTCCTTTTTTTTTTTTTTTTTTTTTTAATAGAATTTATTTAGCTTTATTTTATGTGCATTGGTGTGAAGGTGTCAGATCCCCTGGAACTGGAGTTATAGACTGTTGTGAGCCCCCATGTGGGTGCTGGAAATTGAACCTTGGTCCTCTGGAAGAACAGCCAGTGCTTTTAACAACTGAGCTATCTCTCCAGGCCTCCTTCCTTCCTTCCTTCCTTCCTTCCTTCCTTCCTTCTTCTTCTTCTTCTTCTTTTTAAACACATTGTTGGAGGTTCAAGACAGGGTTTCTCTGTATCTTTTGAAGCCTATCCTGGAACTCTTATCTGTAGACCAGATGGCCTCGAACTCACAGAGTTCTGACTGCCTCTACCTCTTGAGTGCTGGGCTTAAAGGTATACGCCACCACTGCATGGCCTCAGAGGACTTTGCAGTGATGTGTGATATGTTGGCATTGTGCATAGAGTGACATTGTGCATAGAATGAGAAGATTAGAAAGATTGGAGGCAAGCTTCCTAGGCAATGGTTAGTGCTCCTATTAGATGCTCCTTATCAGATTAGCTGAACTATCAGACCCAGCCCAGGATCCTCCCCACGCTCTTGTCAGCACCTGGTGTCCAGCTCCAGAAAACAAGCTTACTCATGTTCCTCAACGGGCTACTTTTTTCATGCCCATCTTCATCCCACAGATGGCTCTTTGCCTCACCCATTCCTAAGGCTGAGACACATAAGAGCATCTCCTGGGTAAGCTGAATCACGTTAGCAAAGAACCTGTGCTGGTCCCCGCTTTGTCTCTGCTTCCATTCAAGCTACTCACCCTTAATCATTTCCCAAAAAAAAACTTACTTCTTCAGAAAGTTGCATTTAGTTTATTTGCTTGTGTTGGTGTCTGTCTCTGCATGTGGTCAGGAAGTCTGATGGTTTACTGCTGATTTCCAGGTTCCTCGAGACAAGCGACTTCTGTCTGTGAGCAAAGCAAATGACAGCCAAGAAGACCAGGATAAAAGGTATGGTGAATGTAAGGAAATGTGTTTGCCCCCTAGAAATAACTTCTTTTTCTGACTTTTTTGAGAAAGGAAGACAGACAGAATGGCACACACCTTTGATCCCAGCACTTGGGAAGCAGAGGCAGGTGCATCTCTGTGAGTTTGAGGCTGTACTGAGTTCCAAGACAGACAGGGCTACATAGAGGGACCCTGTCTTAAAAAGCTACCCACTCCCAATGGTCTGTAGAGAGGCTCAGTGAGCACATTTGCTAGCTCTGAGTATGATTCCCAGCACCCACATGTTGGCTCACAATCTTTTTAACTCAAATTTCAGGGGATCTGTTACCCTCTTGATTTCACAGATGCATGTAGGAAAAACATTCATACACATAAAATTAAATTAAGGAATTAAATGAAGCCAGGCAGTGGTGGCACATACCTTTAATCCCAGCACTCGGGAGGCAGAGGCAGGTGGATCTCTATGAGTTTGAGGCCAGCCTGGTCTACAGAGTGAGTTCCAGGAGAGCCAGGGCTGCACAGAGAAACCCTGTCCCGAAAAACCAAATAAACAGGGGCCTGGAGAGATGGCTTAGAGGTTAGGAGCACTGGCTGCTCTTTCAGAGGTCCTGAGTTCAATTTCCAGCCATCACATCGTGGCTCACAGCTATTTGTAATGAGATCTAGTGCATACACATAGAGCACTGTATACATAATAAATAAAATCTTCAAAAAATTAAAAAAATAAATAAAATTAAATTAAAACTATAACAAGCTGTTTTTCAGAAGAGGTAGGGTCAAAAGCCTTTCTTCTTTTGTCTTTTGAGAATCTGGACCAAAACTTAGTCTCTTGCTACAAAACTTGGTCTCTTGCTAGGAAAAGGCATTTTAGCCTTTGTCTGAAGGGCATCAGTGAGTTCTCCCAGGCAAAGAGGTGGAGAGGAGGTTAAATCTCCGGAGCTCGAGGTGATTGCAGTAAGAGCCTGCTGCTGGCTCAGACTTCTGCTCAGTCCCATGCTCTTTCCTGCAGCCTGGCCCTTAGGGAATGATCCTCTTCAAGGATTCCCCTTGGTGAGGGAGAAGCAGGCACTGAGAGCCCAGGGATGCGGCTAGTGGAGACACTTGAGCCGCTGCCAGCATAATCCAGATGTTAGGGGATCATATGCCATCCAGTGGTGCTAAGGAGCTGGGTGACAGGAAGACACACCGAGATGAAAAGGGGAGAGGTGATCCCAACTTTATTTCTGATGAAGCCAGATGGAGAAGTCACTTGGCGTATGTTGTAGCTTGTCACCTTGCAGCTGTGACTTGGATGGCTTCCCCCATCCAGTCTCGGCCAGATTTCATGCTTGCTGTGGCAGTCTGAAGTGACAGAGGCGTCTCTTCTCTTCTGGGTAGGCTTATGTGAAGAAAAAGAGAGGACCAGAAGGGACTGAAATGCTTTGCTTAGCTATGGTTCCACAAATCACCCATCACATCTCTGCCCCTGCAGTGGCATGGAGAGGGAGCCCTATCAGAGAGTTCTAATTACCAGTTCGGGGGAGTAGGGCTAGTGTTTCACCATACTCGCCCTACAGCATGATTCCTGAATCTGTGAATCTATTTATCTATCATCTATCTATCTATCTATCTATGCATGCATCCATGCATCCATGCATCCATGCATCCATGCATCCATGCATCCATGCATCCATCCATCCATCCATCCATCCATCCATCCATCCATCCATCCATCCATCCATCTGAGACAGGGTTTCTCTGTGTAACAGCTCTGTCTGTCCTGGAATTCGCTCTGTAGAACAGGCTGGCCTCCAAACTCACAGAGATGGACCTGCCTCTGCCTCCCGAGTGCTGGCATTCAAAGTGTGTGCCACCACTTTTTGAAACCAGAACATTTATTTTGTGACTGATTGAAGCCCTCAAGATGAACTGGATGCTGCTACAGCGGCTCTCTTGGGTTTAGGTGCTGTCCCTTCACGGAATCCACATCTGAGTCGTCAATAGACAATTTTTAGGGGCCTCACTGCCCCATCCCTGCAGTGTTCCATCTCTTGGCCTTGGCACTCCAGTTATACTTCCTCTTGGGCTGGGCACGGTAGCCACATTTGCCACAGGTTGACTTCTGGAGCTGGGCCACAGCAGTGCATCTTACTTGTTACGATATTTTCCAAGAGATGCTGTTCCTTTTGTCATCTTGCTTCTGCTGCTAAGGCCAAAATGGAATCTATGAATTTTTTTATACTAGATTTATACAGCTCTGTAGTTTGCTTATTTACTTGATAATATGAACACAGATATTTTGACTTGTGTTCTTTGCTTAAAAATCCATGTCTTTGTAATAAGTAGAGAATAAAGAAATGTGGTCTGAAATAGACTAAAGAGAATTTGAATATTTTGGCAAAGCCAGAAGTGCTGTCTGTATAGGGTCCCATGTGGCTAGCAGGTTATTGCCGTGTTTACCAGTCTGTGTAGAAGAACCCATTAAAAGCCAGCCTGCATTGTGTTATCCATAAATATTGATGATCCTGGATGAAATGGGTTAGCAAAGTCCTAGATTACTACTAGAGAGATGAAGGAATGCCCAAGGGTGCACACTGTGTTGGTCTTGCTTGGATCCACTAAGGTGGTCTTGTTGTGGCAACAGTTTTTTTTTTCCTTCTGTTTACTTTTTAATACTGATTTCATAATGGAGCCATTGCTTTTTTGATGGACCCTGTATTAACACTCATGAAGTTTTTGGAACAGGGCCTTTATGAAATGTTCATGGAAATGGGTGGTCTGAATTTTGGCATCATTTGGCTCATCGGAGTCACACTGAACAAAATGTCTAAGTCTTCACTGTGTCTTCTATGTGATCCACTCTGTTATTTGACCACGAGAATAGCTTATTGCTTAAAGGCACGTTCGTAGACCTATAGACTTGATTCTTTGGGGAATTAATTTATAGAGTCATCGCCACACATTTGTGATAGCCTCAGATGTCCAAGTGTCTTTCGGTTGACTTTGTTTCTGTAGTCATATTTTTTTCTGAACCTTCACTTTGATGAAAAATCAAAACTCAGCACATAGACTACTCTTGCTTGGTAGGGAAGTGTAGAGACTATTTATTGCATTTCCTTTACGGAAAGAAACCAGGGGAGCTTGACTCTTGAGAAAGCCAATTTTATTCAAACATTTATTTCTCTCAACAGAAAGCACATGCCAGATGAAAGTAACTCCGTTCACAATGAACAAAAAATGAGGATCAATAAAAATGTGTGCTTTCTCTTCTCTGTTCTAGAAAACCATTTACAAATCCTCCTTCTGCACGCTTACCTGGGCAGAGTGGTGCTGTTAGCGAGATCCTTTTGTAAATGTACAGCAGTCTCACACTCTCCTTTATCCCTGATCTCTACCCAAATTCTTTAATACAAATGAAAGTATTTCATTACATCCTGCTAAAACTTAACTTTCTAAACTGCTTTCTTTCTTTGTATGCCAGTGGCAGTCAACGATCCCATTGTATTCAAGCCCACCTTTCATTTCCTTAAACCCCTAAAGTAATTAAATGCTGCAGTATCCATGAACCGTTATTTCTTAATTGGTGAAAAATTACAGTGGTAATTCCTCATTCTGTTTTACAAAATGGTGAAAAATATCTTTACCTTCAAGCCTTCAAATTACCCTGTCTATCTTCTCTCTCTCTGCTTGCAAGTAGCCCAGGCTGGCTTCAAACTTGAATAATCTCTCTTAGGCTCTCAGTTGCTAGGATTGCAAGCACGAGCTGCCTGGGTGGTCTTTCTCTTTCTTTGTCAGTTTCCATCTGTATGCAGAGCACAGAGGATGGGCGATGAGCCCCATCCCTATTTCATGTGGCAGTACTGCAACCATAGGTTTTGGATATCTTTTCCTGATATCCACCTTGTTCTTCCCAAACACCTTAAAATTCCACTGTCAAATCATTTCACTTTTTCATTTTTGGTTTTTGAGACAGGGATTTTCTGTGTAGTTCTGCCTGTCCCGAAATTCACTCTGTAGACCAGGCTGGCCCCAAACTGACAGAGATCCACCTGCCTCTGCCTCCTGAGTGCTGGGATTAAAGGTGTGCACCACCAACTGCCAGGCTTTACCTTTACTTTTGATTTGTACCTCTAAAAACTTAGGACACTTTATTATAAATAAATAAATACATAAATAAATAAATAGATAATGTTTATTATAAATAAATATTAATTATTGCCTAATTCTCAGTTACAGTCATAGCCTCAAGTCACAGATCTTCATAGTTATCATTTTTATTTAAGTTAAGGTTCAAATAGTATTATAAAATATATACCCATCATGGTTGGATGTTCAGATCTTATTTATTTATTTAAGACATTGTTTCATTGTGTAACCCTGGCTGGCCCGGAACTTGCTATATAGACCAGGCTGGCCTTGAATTGAGAGATCTGCTTGCCTCTGCCTCTCCAGTGCTACTATTAATGGCTTGAACCATTGTGCAGGGCTGCCAGGTAGGGTTTTAAAAGTTGATTTTACTCTAGACTGCCATGTTGATAAATTTCCCTTGTCAGTAAAGGAACCTGCCTTGGTGTGTCTTAGTGGCCCATTCTGATATTCAGTCCCCCAGCTCTTCTGTTTCTTTTTAAAAATTGTGTATTTATTTTTGTTTTATGAGCATTGGTTGGTGTTTTGCCTGCATGTGTGTCTGTATGAGGGTGTCAGATCCTTTGGAATTGGAGTTACAGACATTTGTGAGCTGCAGCATGGGTGCTGGGAATTGAACCCAGGTCCCCTGGAAGAACAGCCAGTGTTCTTAACCATTCAGCCATCTCTCCAGCCCCTCTCCTGTTTCTACAGAGCTGGAAGGTAGATGTCAAGACATGGTAAGATTGAGGGTCACACACCCTTTTGTAAAGAGTGGGCCATGTGTTTTATGGAAGGTTGAGACTTCACTCTTTGTGCCATCCAGGGGCACACATAGCTGTCTTAGTTCTAATGACACCGAGGTCCGTGACACTCCATTGTGAGGTTTCTCTCAGTGCTTTCCCTCACGTTCAGCAGGATGGCTGCCTGCAAGGGTTGTTGTTTTATCAGGTCTTTGAAGCGGAGATTGACTCTAATTCTATCATGTCATGGGTCTGGGCACACAGAAACTGTCTCGGCACCAGTGAAGCCCACAGCACTTTGATCGGAGGCGAGAACCGAGTGCAGGTCCTGAAGACTGTCCCGGTGAACCTCTGCCTCAGCCAGGAGCACGTGGAGAACTCGAAGCGCGAGCAGTACAGCGTGTCCATCACAGAGAGCCCCGCTGTCATCCCCGTGTCAGGCATCACCGTGGTGAAAGCTGAGGACTTCACGCCAGTGTTCATGGGGCCCCCGGTGCACTATCCCCGCGCCGAGGGCGAGGAGCAGCGCGTCGTCATCTTCGAACAGACTCAGTATGACCTGCCCTCCATAGCCAGCCACAGCTCCTATCTCAAGGACGACCAGCGCAGCACCCCTGATAGCACCTATAGTGAGAATTTCAAAGAGGGGGCTGTGGAGGTGAGTCCCAGGACAAGGCACTAGCCCTTTTCCATTACAGGGATTGCATGAAATCGAGTATATACTTGTTATTGCTATTTTTTAAAAATATTTATTACTTTTTCTTATTTTACATATTGATATGTAAAATAAGTACCCTTTCCTTCCCTCCCATGTCCCCCATCAACCCTCCCTTCCCACCCCACCCCCCTACTCCACAGGGAGGGGTGATGCCTTCCAGGAGGGATTATCAAAATCTGTCATGTCATTTGGAGTAGGATCTGGGCCCTCCCTCCTGCCTCTAGGTACTCTCTCCATGGGGAATGTGCTCCCAAAGTCCTTTTGTGCACCAGGGGTACATCTTGGTTCCACTTGTCAGACACAGGTCCTTTAGACTTCCCAGGCCTTCTAACTGAGACCCACATTCAGGGAGTTTGAGTCCATGGAATGTTGGTTTCGCAGCTATCAGTCTGGGGGTTTGTTATTATTTTAATATTTTTTTTTTATTTTATATGCATTGGTGTTTTGCCTGCATGTATTTCTGTGAGGGTGTCAAATATTGGAGTTATAGACAGGTGTGACGTGGGTGCTGGGAATTGAACCTGGGTCCTCTGAAAGAGCGGCCAGTGCTCTTAACTGCTGAGCCATCTCTCCAGCTTCTCTTAGGTTATATTTTGTTTTGGTTTAAGTCTTAAATATTTATGAGGGCTTAGGAAAATCTTATGTGGAACTAACTGCTGTGTAGTTATCACCTTCATCTCTTTGGAACTTTCCAAATGGTATAAGCCCAAAAAAAAAAAAAAAATGTTGCAAGCCATCTCTCTTTTTGAAACAGTGTAACTCTTTGTAGCTTTTTTCAGATTGACTAGCTAGAAGTTGGTTACATTGTCAATAATGCATTGTGCTTATGTGTGTGTACTTTGTAACAAATAGAGAGGTCCGAGTCTTAGGCTCCCAAAAGTCACAGCACAACCTTTTTTGTTTTGTTTTTTTTTTTTTTTGTTTGTTTTTTTGTTTTTTTTTTTTTTTGGTTGTTTGTTTTGTTTTGTTTTTATCTACATGTTTTGGACTCTTAAGTGCATAAAAGTAAACTTTAGCAATTGTTTACAATTGGGCAGTCAACATCAGAGCCACAATGTAGAAAGTTTTTACCCTAAATGAACCCTCTTGACCTTAAGTATTCTTTCTCCTGGCTCTCTCTGTCACTGTAGTGCTACTTCCTTTGAAACTTCATGTAAGGCCCGGTGATGGTGGCCCATGCCTTTAATCCCAACATTTGGGGGACAGAGGCAGGCAGACCTCTGCCTTGGCCTCCCAAGTGCTAGTATTAAAGGTGTACACCACCTTTGACGGTGTAATTACTATTATTTTTGAGGTGTGTGCATGAGTGTGTTCATTTACATATGCACATGTAGATGGAGGTCAGAGAACAATTTTCTGTCACCTTTTTTTCCCACCATGTGGATCGTGGATATTGAACCTGCTGAGCTGTCTCTGGCCTATTTTTGACATTGTATGAAGCAAGAGCTTGGGGTCCCATGTGTATACCAATACCTAGTTGTCACAGGTATTAGTGACATCTATTAATTTTGAAGATATTCTTGTGTCCGTTGACTTGCCATGGACTCTTAGGTTATCACTGAGGGCCACCTCCCCAGTTCTTGACCTGGACTGAGCAATGAGTATACATTTTGTCATGTAGGAGCAGCACCCCTGATGAGAACGAATGGCATTGCCTTTTTATTTTCAGCTTTTGCAGAACTATAAAGTAGGGTGTGGAGAGACTGCTGGTTTCCTAAAGAGAGTCAAGAACAATGGCGACATGCTGAGTGCTCTCATTTGACTTCCTGTTCAATGCCATTGGGGTAGAGACACCCAAGAGCCATGAGCCACAGCTCGTGATGACTGTATTAATGCATGGCAGAAGGGTGACTACATACATGTGATAGATGACACACTTGCCTTTACCACAACCTCGCCCTTATGATATTGAACTCACTCTCAGGACTGGAGGTTAGATTATATGACCCATCGATGTCTCAGTGCTCCTGTGCTAGGGACCAAGTTCTTACACATGAATTTAAAGGGACACAGTCACCACAGCCACAGCGTTCAAAGTGACAACCATTTCATTTCAAGATTGTCATTTGTGTCTCCTTAGTGATGAGGACTGGCCATTGCAGCAAGTAGGCAAGTTGTCTGTTTGCTCACCTTTCTCCTCAGAGAAGTGTTGCTTTAAGATTCTCATTAATTCTATTGCAGAAGACAGTGACTCACCCAATGTTTGTTTAAAATCTGCATGTTCCTTATCTATCCCAATAGAAATTGCTTATCTTTCAGCTAGGGACCAGAGGCACAACAGCTTGGCTAGCAGCAGTTGCTCTCAAAGGGACACTAGTAACCCTGCCACAGCTGGCACTTGATGCTTATGGGTACATGTCACATTCTCCAAAGCAGGGAGTGACCACAGTCAGAGCTAAGCAATTCTCTGCCCTGAGGGGCTATCACATTTCCTTGAACTTGATAGTTTTACAAGTAGACTTTTAATGACCTTGTAATAAAAAGGAGAAAAAAAATTGCCAATCAGTTTATGTGACATCACTTAAGATCAACAACAACCTTTTGTAGTTTTAATCTGAGTGAAGGATCTTGTAGTCAGATACTGCTGAATACTTGACTTGACCCCAAGTACTCAGGGGTTCTGTTGGGGAAAAGCAAATAGCTGAAGCCATCAGTCAGTCCCACGGGAAACCCATTGTTTTTTCTGGGTGGATTGTCATTGGTGTAGAGATACGTTAGTCATAGAAGAGTATATGGTTGTGGACCAGGGAACTGTCACACTGTTTGGGGGATATGCTATCAGGTGTGTGTGTGTGTGTGTGTGTGTGTGTGTGTGTGTGTGTGTGTGTGGTTGAGATAAAGAAGGTTGTGAAGGGAGCTGTTGTACTTGGGGGTTTTTTGGAGCTGTTGAGTTAGCACACTCACTGGATAGGAAAGGAAAGTGCTGGTTCCCTCCAGCCATCCTTGGAGAAATCAATTTGCTTTGCAGGTGTTGTGAGTGAAATGAATGATCCATGAATCTGTGATCTGTGATCTTCACCACACATCTATGAATCTGGGATCCTTAGCAATCTCCTTGCTGAGGTAGTGTGATTGTGAAGTTGAAAACTTGTCTAAAACCTAGTACTTCTTTCCAGAAAACTCCAGAAATGTCTGGGACTCTGGCTGAATTGACAACATTCATTTGTCACTGGAGAGACAAGAGGGAAGGGGCAGTTTGGGTTAGATCTTGTCAAAAGCAAACCTGGGACATCATCTATAATCATGGTTCTGCTGGCGGCATGAGTCAGTCCCATATGGCCAGCCAAGGGTGGCTTTGCTCAGAAAGCTCCAGTCAGTCAGAGGAGCTACAGCTGTCTTTGGTAGCTGTGCCACTGTGGGGTACAGTGGAGAAGGGCACCTCACTTGTCAGCCTTGTTTGTGGAACACTGGAGTATATTGCCTCTAGGGAGTCAGGAAGTGGCCTGGGTTCTCAGGGAACACGTTTGCTCTATCACAGCGATAGAACAGTTTTCAATGGGCATTGAACTTTTCCCTACACATGCTGAGTGCGCTACCACTGAGCGCAGCATCCTAGCCTTGAATAAGTGTTATTATTGTTGTTGTTATTATTAGTTTTTCAAGACAAGGTTTCTCTGTGTAATAGTTCTGGCTGTCCTAGAACTCACTCTATAGACCAGGCTGGCCTTGAACTCAGGGATATCTGCCTGCCTCTACCTCCTGAGTGCTGGGGTTAAAGGTGTGCAACATCCCCGCTATTATTATTATTATTATTATTATTATTATTATTATTATTATTATTATTTTTGCATAAGTCTGATGAATGCTCTCCCACACCTACTAGCCTAAACATTCACAAAAATGGGACCTGCTCTGGTCTTGTTTATTATCGTACCTGTCACATGGTTTCCAGCTGGTGTAAAGAGCATTTCAGCATAGCCAGGTAGATGATTGCATGAAAGATAAAGCTGAAACCAGTGGTCAGTGAGGAAAGACAGCTTTGCTTAGCCGTATCAGATTTCCTCACAGAAAGATAAAGAATCCTTGTCTTCTTGTGGTATATTCTTAGCAGATGTCTTCTCTCTGTCTCTCACATCAAGAACAAAACTAGAATAATGCTAATACTCATTTTAAACATGCTGGTGTGTAAGGATCTAATATATGATATCACACTTTTTAATTGAACATCTTTTCATTCAGTATGTTCTGATCATGATTCTCCTCCCTCATCTCCCTACCTCCCCACCCATTCAACTCCGTGACTTTTTTCTCTTTAGAAAGCAAATAGACAGGGCTGGAGAGATGGCTGAGAGGGTGACAGCATTGGCTGCTGCTTTTCCAGAGGTCCCAAGATCAGTTACTGGCAACCACATGGTGGCTCACAACCATCTTTAATGAGCTCTGGTGGGCAGGGACACATGCAGACAGAACACTATACATAATAAACAAGTGGATCTTAGAAAGAAAGAAAGAAAGAAAGAAGGAAAGAAAGAAAGAAAGGAAGAAAGAAAGAAAGAAAGCAAATGGGCAAGTAATACGAATGAACCAGAATAGAATGAAACAAATAAACAGGGACCAAAATCCAAAGGAAAAGCACACACACACACACACACACACACACACAAAAACACCAAATTGGAAACCATAATATATAAGCAAAGGGCCATTAAGGTGAAAAAACTGCCCAGACAAAGCATGAAACAAACAATTTCTCCAAATACCCTTGAGATTGTTTTTGGCTGGGCTCGGGGCCTGCCCTTATGTGTGGTTTGTACACACAGTATCACACCCTTTCTTTACTGAGTCCAAATGAGTAAGAGATCTGAAGATGTTTTGCGTGAAGTTGTGGTGAGGTGCAGTGATCTGAGTCTGCTGGCCTTTTCATCACGCTGTGAGTAGTTCTGCGAGGTTTGTGAGGAGCGGAGGACCTTGACAACTGAGGCCAGCAAGCCCTCATTAAGCATTTCAGTTCTAATTTTCAATCCTCAATCATCTAGATCCATGAACCCTGCCATCTAACTGAACGTGATGTTTTCTAAATGTCTGCATGTATATAAGTATCAGTGTGTATGTATGCATAATATGTGCATGTGTGTTCTTGTATGTGAGCATGGCCCATATCGTGTGGGGAGGTCAGAGGAAAACTTACAGATGTCAGTCTTCTCTTCCACTATATGGGTTCTGGGTATCAAACTCAGGTAAATTTGAAACTGTCTAAATGTAGCAGTGTGTATACACACACACACACACACACACACACACACACACACACACACACACCAGGACCCAGGTTGCTGTTTGTGCAGCAGTAACCTTAGAGTCTCCTCCCCAAATCTACTCTGAAAATGCCTCCTAGGAGAGGAGCTTAGGACCTTGGATACAGTCAGCATCTTACTATCTACTTGGATCTAATACACATAAAATGTTCACGCTGTACTGATCATGCTTTTAGTACTTTGCTAGTCTGTCTAATGTGATCACACATCACAAGTAGACTTTTTTTTTGGAAGGGACAGGGTTTCTCGGTGTAGCCCGGTTGTCTCAGAACTGGCTCTGTAGACCAGGCTGGCCTTACCAGCACCAGGCTTATAAGTACAAATTTAACCGAGAAAATGCTACAAAATTTAATGGAAGTGTCAGGTAAATAAGTTGATCCTTGATGGTCCTACTCTAGAAACTATGCTTGTAACAACTCCATTAGCCTGCCTTTTCCTGGGTCATTTTGTCTCTGTAACCAGTCATCCATTTATTTTGAATTTGTAACAAGGTTTTTATGAAGACACGGGGTACCTGTAGATAATCTGGAAACATACCAGTTTCCCCTCCCCAGGATGATGGAATGGTAACCGATATTGTTACCACTACATTATTGTTTACTATGGCTACCCCTAGATTGTTATTTACAGCTTTTAAATGTTTACACGCATTCTCAGCCTATTTGTTGTAATCCTACAATTTATATTTTCAGAAATTCCGGACTGCCTCTGTTGGTGCTGAAGAGTATATGTATGACCAGACAGCAAGGTAGGTCATCAGGGAATGCACACCACTTACTGATCACTTTATAAATGTTCTATTTTATTATTTTATGTGTAAGGTGTTTGGTCTGCATGTATGTCTGTGCACCACATGTGTACCTGGTTCCTGTAGAGGCCAGAAGAAGAGGATGTGCCATCTCTTGGAACTGGAGTTACAGATGGTTGTGAGCTGTCAAGTGGGTGCTGGGAGCCAAACCTGTGTCCTCTACAAGAGTAGGGCTCTTAATCACTAAACCATCCCTCCAGCTCCAGTCCTCAGACTTTCATCAAATAAGAGCCATTTATATATGTATAAATCTTAAATGATTTCTTACTCTAAGAGTTAAAACATAAATAAATAAGTGTCTACCATAGAGAGTGGAGCTCCTCCAATCCTAAGTGGGGCATTTGAAGAGGTCACATTTGAGTCGCCTGTGCCTCAAACCTTTTGGAGACTGCGAGATGAGTGGGTGACTTAAGTAACTGAAGGCAGTGGAGAGGGACTAACCAGTGAGCCACAACGTAGAGTTTCTTCACAGCCCCATTCTGTGGCTTATCCCACAGTGCAACCAAAACAAGCATTTTTGGAAGAACAAATCAAATTTAAAAAATGATGTGATTCATACCTATTATGTACATTTTGAACAATCAATATGGTCTTCAGAATTTGGGGGAAAAACCCCAATTTTTTTGTTTTATATACTATATCTTAAAAACAGAAATTCTGAGCAGAGACCTACAGCTCTATCTACAATGAGCTAGACAGTGAACATCAGCCACTGCTGTCCCAATAAAACTTTATTTGCAAAAGCAGGCAGTAAGCCAGTTGTCACAAGCCATCATCCTGCAAGCTTGGAGTAGCCTCACCACGAATCCTTCTGCAGGTCTGGACACAGGCCAGTTTTCGTGGCACATGCCCATGTTGACAGCTGCTCAGAAGTTTGAGGTAGAAAATCACAATCAAGTTCCAGGGCAGCATAACCCACAGCCAGACCCGTTCTCAAAGTGAAACACAGCAGGGCCAAGGATGTATGTAGCTCAGTGGTTAGGACACTGGCCTGGAACTTAGGAGGTCACAGGTTCAATTCCCTTTATCGCAAAACAAACAAAGCGAGAGGAAACACCCCCTGGTAGGGAAGGAATGCGATGCTTACTAGTGAATGTCTGAATTTGGGGTTTCCCTATTGTGAAATATTTTTAGCTAAGCTGTGGCTGGAGTTGAAAGCTGGCAGATACATGAGCTGAAGAGAAGCACTAATATTGGACACGATCTTGAGCTGAACGTCCCAGGGTCTGCCTATGCTTCTCTGGCATTAGTTGCCCAGAACATCCTAGAGGTTCTTCCTCTGGTTTATGAGCCCTGGTTAACAATATTGCACAGCATCAATCCTTGTTCTGGACTCATTCCTGCTGCTGTATTCTGTATTTTGTCTACAGTAGAGGAAATATTTGTTAGCGTTCGTATAAAATTCTGTGGATGTGAAGCTGTTCGGGAGGCTGGGATGTTCGTCAGTAAGCGGGCTGCTCTTGTTTTCTCTTCGCAGTGGAACATTTCAATACACCCTGGAAGCCACCAAATCTCTCCGTCAGAAGCAGGGCGAGGGCCCCATGACCTACCTCAACAAAGGACAGTTCTACGCCATAACACTCAGTGAGACTGGAGACAACAAATGCTTCCGACACCCCATCAGCAAAGTCAGGGTATGGCCACATTTCTCAGAATAAAAGACGGGTGGCCAGTGGGGCGGAATTACTCCCTCACATCCTCGTGGAGTGGCGCAGGGAAAAATCCCAAAATAATTAACTCAGAAAGTTTGGTGCAAGGGAACCTATTGGCTCCCAGTTTATCATTTTAATCAGTAACTGATAAACCCCAGGGGAGCAACTTGGTTGAACATGCCTTTTCGCTATATCCAAGGAATTTCTCTTACCTCTTTAACAGCTTGTAGGGTGTGTAGTTGTTTTTAGTTCACCTGTAAATCAGGATTTGTTTGTGGGTGTACTTCCTGCTGAGCCCAGGACCATTTACAATCCTTCTAGAGCCTTCTGCAGCACCCAGCTTACCCAGGATTCACAAGACGATGCCCGATACCCACCAGCAGTAGCTTGGAGGGATTTCAGATTTATTCATATTAATCTCATTTGTGGGAAACGACATTGGAGCCCTCACTGTCTGTTTTGGGAACCTGCCAGTCCCTGGCATGCGCACCACTGCCAAGAGGGAGGGCAAGGAAGTTACTGCAGGCTTGAAAAAGGACTGGAGGACTTTCTGGTTTGTTGCAGAATAGATTTTCCTGGTCTCTTAAAAACTGCTTCATGCTGCTGTGTCTGTGGTCTCTGCCCACCATATTCTGACCATATTCTGTCAGGTTGAGAAGTAGGGACCCATAGCATGTCTAGAGCACAATGCCTGCCAGGTTCTCATGCACGGTGAGAACTTTGGAGGTCGGAAGGTGCCCAGGACGTTAGCATGTTCCAACCCTATGGCCAGGACCATGACGGAGGACACACTGCATCAAACAGTGATACTGTCTTCCTTGTGTGAGCGACTGCGCTAAGCCCTGCGTATCCAATGAGTTATTGAAACTAGTCATGACCCATAGTAACAATAATAATCATATATTGTGATAGAATATTATTTTAAGGTGCATGGCTTTTGTTTAACTCTGTAGCTGTGATACTGTGCCTGTTTAAAACACCTGATGGTCTAATAATGAGCTGAGCAGGCAATAGCCAGGCAGGAGCAAGGATAGGCGGGGCTGGCAGGCAGAAAGGATTAAATAGAAGGAGAAATGGGGAAAAGGAAAGAGGAGCAGTGAGAGAACAAGGTGAGAAAGACCAGGAGCCAGCCACACAGCCACACAGCCACACAGCCACACAGCCACACAGCCACACAGCCACACAGCCACACAGCCACCCAGCCACCCAGCCACCCAGCCACACAGCCACACAGCCACACAGCCACCCAGCCACACAGCCACCCAGCCACCCAGCTACACAGCCACCCAGCCACACAGCCACACAGCCACCCAGCCACACAGCCACACAGCCACCCAGCCACCCAGCCACCATGGAGTAAGAAGGAAAGTAAGATACACAGAAGTGAAAAAGATAAAAGTCCAGAGGGAAAAGGTAGATGGGTTAATGGAAGATAAGAAAAGCCGGCTAGAAACCAGCTAAGCTAAGGCTGGGCATTCATAAGTAACAAAAAGACTCCTGTGTGATTTATTTGGGAGCTGGGTGGTGGGTCCTTCAAAAGACCCCACAAAAGCCAAAGAGTAAAAAGCAACCTCCAATATTGTACTATTATAATATTACACATAAGAAAACTTGGCTTGTCGGGCCGTGGTGGCGCACGCCTTTAATCCCAGCACCCAGGTGGTAGAGGCAGGTGGATCACTGTGGGTTTGAGACCAGCCTAGTCTACAAGAGCTATTTCCAGGACAGGCTCCAAAGCCACAGAGAAAAACTCGAGGACAGCCAAGGCGGGAAGTCCCCAGGCATAGATGCCGCTTCCTGACCCCAGCTCTTGTAAGCACAAAGGTGTTGCATTGTGCTGGGGTTGACTAGTTCTAGTCTATGTGAGGTGGGCTCTATCCCATGCACCGCCTAGAAAGCCAGCTACAACTAGAAACTGCTCCATGCAGCCTCCCGAAGGGATGAAAAGCAGAGTCGTTTCTCCCAGGGGTCTCCATCCAGACATGGGTGTCTGGGAAGAATACCAGGAATGCATTTGCTTTTCTTTTAAATCCCAGGTAAGAATTTAGTCGTATGTACATGGGTTTCACACAGAACCATATGGACACGCTGCAAAGGTGGCAGCATCTAAGGATGGGACAAGGGTTTGGACTTTCCCACAGTTTACTTCATTAGGATATGGAAATTTTATGCTCGTTTTGATGGCTCATCACTGGGGAGGCAGAGGCAGGCGGATCTCTGAAATTTCAAGTTTGAGACCAGCCTGGTCTATAAACGAGCTCTATGATAGGCAAGGCTGTTACACAGAAAAACGCTGTCTCAAGAAGCCAACAAAACCAAAACACAATCCCCTGTCCCTCCAAAAAATTGATTAGTATGGAAATTTTTATCTCCTTTTGTTCCATTTTGGCTGAAGATGTGTTCTGAACCATTATCCCAGAGGCTGAGACAGGGGCATTGCTGTCTGCATTCTGTAAACGACATTGAATATATATAAATTTAGTCTAATGGGCACTGTTTGCAACTGAGGACTGAAGAGGTTTGGATTCTTATTTCTGTGAAATAGAATTAGTTACTCTAGCTCATGTAAAGAACAGCCATGTTTTATTGAGGTGTATTGCTGGTGTATTCTCTGGACGACTTATTCTCTTTCTCCTCCTCCTTCTTTTTTTTTTGAGGCAGGGTTTCTCTGTGCTGCCCTTATTGTCCTAGAACTCATTCTGTACACCAGGCTGGCCTCAAACTCAGAAATCTGCCCTCTGCCTCTGCCTCCCAACTGCTGGGATTTAAAGGCCAGAGCCCCACCATGCCTGTCCCTTTCTGGACTTTTCTTAAACAATAAAAGGTACATTCTAGAAATGTACCCGTGGTAGATTATCAGGAGTGGAGACTGTGAGGCCATGGGATGCTGAGCAGAGGGTAATGGCTACTGTCCTCCCTTGCAGAGTGTGGTGATGGTAGTCTTCAGTGAAGACAAAAACCGAGACGAACAGCTGAAATACTGGAAATACTGGCATTCCCGGCAGCACACGGCCAAGCAAAGGGTCCTCGACATTGGTAAGTTGCCTGACTCTCGGCTCTGGCAAGCTGGCAGGCTGCCAAGCGGAACTCAGTACAGTGATTGTGCATGCTACCCATGATGACACAGTTAACACATAGATCAGGCTAAAATCAGTTGGGCTGAGCAGAGAACAAAGCATTTCTCTCCCATTTGATCTTGTATAGTGTGTGTTTGCGACAACTGTGCCAGTTTCAAAATCATTCCATGCCCTGTGTGTGAGCCAAACAGGCGGTGAGCAGGTCAGACAAAACCCTCTACATGATAAAACTCAGGCCCACGAGGCTCAAGACTCCTTGAGAAAGGGGGGGGCGGGGTGTCTTGTGACTCTATAGTGACCCGTTGTCTACAGCCCTGTCCCAAGTCCCTTTCATTCCCACATATACCTACTGCAAGAAGGAGGTGGTCAGGAAAAGGTCTGTCTGAGAGACCTTGCCAGTCAAGAAGTAATGAGGCTCCCAGGTTTATTGTATACTCCTGTATGAGTAAGCACCTCCAGCTAATGGATTGCATCTCTGGAGCTCCTATTGCATACCCCCAATACCATGTCTGCTCTCTAGACACCAATGAGCTTCCGAACAGCAGCACCATCTACCAGGGACCAAACAGAAAGGCAGACACCATGCCAAGGAGTCAAGTAGTTCCTTGCCAAGGTTGGAAAGGATGGAGTATTGGGAGACAATCCAGATAGTATCTGAGGAGCTGGAGAATCAAAAGGGAGCCACCCAGGGGGAGCTGGGACCACAGAGGAAGTCGTTTTCCATTGGGAGGTGGAACCCCAGAGGAACCGCTGCCAGCCACAAGTTCAGTGCCAATCTGGAGAAGTGCCCAGGCCTTTCTACTTCTGAGTTCCCTGCCTGGGCCCCTCACAGACTAGATCGAATCCAAGGCCAGGGGGCTCAGGGCCCCAAGAGATGGAATTTGTGCAGATTAGCCAGAGAAGAATAGGAGAAACAGGGAAATAGATTTCAAAATTCCCAGAAATTTCTCAAAAGTTTAGTAATGCATGGACTTTGCAATGTTATGCACATAAAAATACTTTACTCATATTTATGGTCATAACTCCTTCTTTAGACTAAGGCTGTGGTCCCAGTGAATGTAGGCAGGAGATAGATTTTCAGTGCGCATCACAGAGCATTAAGCCCGTGAAAGGACATTTGGTTTCATTTCTTACACAATGGAACAAGGGCTTTGTAGTTTTTCTCATCACGGCACCCTCGATAGCTCCCTGGACCACCAGCAGAGATTAGCTAGTGACTAGGTTCCGGTCACTAGAGGAAGTTTTGAAACCAAATCTTATTGCACCCTGTAGAATGGGTAAGCGACTCCATTCCTCATTTCCCTCACCCCCACTCACAGAGGGCTTGGGTGGATGGAGAGGGACCCATAGGAAACTGAAGTAGGGAGAAGGGTCTACCGAGACAGGTGAGTCGTCCTTGAAATCAGTACAAATGCTAGGGCGTCAAGAACTGTCTTCCTAATCTGATCCAGTGTTCTGAAACCCCAAGACCGGGACAAAGGACTGGGAAAACTTGCCCTAACCTGTTCTATAACCGCCTGTGTAGTGCAGAGGGGCAATTTTATTTTATTTGAAAAGTTAGTCTGATAATTATTGCCCAAGAAAATGAGAGAAGCAATTAAATAGAAATATGGGCTCAGTTCAAATAAGGCAAGTAATAAAGGCGTCTTGTTGGCATGCCTGTCGGTTCAACTCATCATGATACTGTTACGGGGTTAAGTTATGGGGGACTGCAGTTATTTCCTGCCTTTCTAGCCCTGCAGATAATTCTCTTTATTACATCCTATTTGCCTTCAGCCTTTCTTCCCCAGAGAGCTCCACATGCATGTGTGAACGCCAAGTGCATGTGCACCCAGACAGGCATATGCACACGCATGCATGTGTATACACACACACACACACACACACACACACACACACACACACACACACACACACACACTTTGAGATAAAGCTTCATGGGAGGAGGGACTGCCCTCTACTCCTATGCTTTCAGAACTTAATCTCCCACAGGCTCTACTTCAGCCTGAAAATTGCTCAGGGAGAAACTATGTAACTGGACATTAACGCCAAGATTCAAAGCCACATACCATGGCTGGAGATGGCTCAGGGGTTCAGCGTTTTTCTTATCCTTTGCTCTTGCAGCGGACCGAGGTTCAATTCGTAGCACCCACATTATTGCTCACAAGCGTTTGTTAATCCAGTCCCAGCATATGCAACGCCTCTTCTGTCCTCCCTGTGCTCACAGTGCACATATATCCATGCAGGCAAAATGCTCAGAAATTCATATATACAAAATAAATAAACCTAGAAGCAACAGGACAGGTCCCAAATTTCCATGAGTGTCTGTGGTTATTAAGTTCATCTGAGCCTTCCAGGCAATGGCCTTCAAGCTGGAATAAGAAGCTAAGACAAGGCCTCTTCAACTAAAGTTCATTGCACAATAAAAAATGTGTGTGTGTGTGTGTGTGTGTGTGTCAGCATGGCTGTGGCACAGCGTTAATGGGAGAGTCAGAGGACACCTGTGGGAATTGATTTTCTTTTTACCATATGGTTTTCCGGAACTGAACTCATATGTCCCCAGGTTTGGAAGCAAGTGCTTTGACTGGCCATCTGGTTGACCTCAGCTTAAGTTCTGTTCTTTAAATCAGGCTCTCACTGTGTAGCTCTGGCTGTCCTAGAACTCATCTGTAGACCAGGCTTTCCTCAGATTCAAAGAGATCTGCCTGCCTTTGCCTCTCAAGTGCTGGGATTAAAGGTGAGCGCCACCATGCCCAGCAATCTTTAGAGCTGGGCATTATAGGACTCACAATCTCTAAATTATGCCTGTTACAATTTTAGATGTGGTCATGCATGTGCTTTCACCTCACTTTGAAGGCTGCTGAGTCGAGGAGCCCCCATCCCTGCTCTCTGCCTTTTCATTTCACTCCTGTCCCTGGCAGGAGCCAAATTCCACAGCCCCCCCCCACCCCCCCTCACCACGGACCTTCTCCCCCTCCCATTGAAGACTTCCTCCACCCCAAGCCTTTCATTTACCCAGAATGCCCCTGCACTCATTTTCACAGATATTTACCAGCTTTTGCAGGAGGATTTTTTGGCCTCTCCTTATACAAGCTTGTTTTTTTTTTTTTTTTTTTGGGGGGGGGGCGCCTTACCCTATCTTCCATGCCTCATCCTTTGTGCAGGCAAGATGTTATATGCTGCTGCTTGGGGCTCAGGAACCCCAGGAATCCAATCTGTGATTCTATGAGAAAGAAAAGAACCCTAGCCAGGACAGAAGGAAGGATGCTACCAGCTTAGTTTAGGCTGGTGTTCCCAGAGTCTACAGTTTTTCAGCCAAGATGTTTTTTCACTGGCTCCCACACCCACCCAGGCTGCTCTGTGCATGAACACTCCGTCAACTTGTTTACTAATTTCAAGTCTTGCCAACAAGATCCCTGTCACTGTGTAGTCTCATCAACCTCTGTCTCTATTATCTTCATTTGACGTCACCGCACTTGTCACCAAGTCACCTGTTCTCTATTAATATATGTTTGTATTTCTTAACTGTTTTTTCTCTTTCTAGAAGGTAAACTCAATGAGAGCAGAGACATGTGAGCGTTCAGTAAACACTGAATGAATGAATGAATGAATGAATGAAAGAATGAATGAGGGTCGGTGTGTAGCGATGAACTGTAACAGCTCCTTAGTAACAGCTCCTTCTTGGGTACCACCTCCTATTCTCCAAGCTTTCTCTGCCCCTCTCCACTAACTTAAAAAAATTCATCCTTGGGAGGAGAGGTTTCAGTCAGGATGTTAAACAAACAAACAACTAAAAACTCATCCTCAAACCAATCATTTTGTGTTCTCAAAGCTGAGATGTGAGATGGCAGGGACAAGAACTCCATGCAAGTCCACACTTAGTGAGTATGGGTGGATGGATGAAACCCGATGCCGGCGGGCGCCCGCGGGCGCCTCGCCCCCCGCGCCTCCCGGGCCATTCCTGTGCTGTATCTCAGGGCTTGGCTGGCATTTGGTTCTGGCCACACACTTCACAGAGCAACAGAAGACGCCATTACTGTCATTCTGATGGCTTGCTGCTTCTGCCTTACCTTGCAACCCTGAGGACATTCTGCTGTCTGACTGGGACTGTTGTGTGGGTCTGGAATATCTGAAAGCCAGGTCGCGGGCATGGTTCTTATGCATTGGTTCATAAACTATTTGGGGGTGGGGTGAGAAGTGTGAGCTCGGAGCCCACAGAAGTCAAACAAACACACAAAGTTCTCCAGGTCACACAAGCTCTTTCTTGTGAGTTGAGCACCTTGATAATGGCAATTACTCCAGGTTGTAAATAAGTTTATGTTCTGCTACTCAAGAAGCATGCCCATGTCAATTAAGCCTCGCACATGGAAAAGCCATTTAAATGGTACTTGTCCTTTGACTGTCTTTGAGCTTAAAGGTCTTATTATGTTCAGACATTGACTCATTGAGTCAGGGACGAACCCATATTTTTTCCACGCCTGCTTGAGGAAATGCCTGCCTTCATTCATTCAGCTGGTGTTTATTGCACACCTTCTGTAGGTCAGGTCTTTTTTGGTCCTGTGATTAAAATATGATTAAGGAAAGGGCCTCACCTTCATATTGCAGCACCTAGAGGCAAGAAGAAATGTCAAAGGGATAGTTTCTCAGGGTGGATATTTCTGAAGGGACGTCAAGGCTGTGTGAATTAAAAAGGAACTGGAAGATGTTGCAGGCCTGGAAATGGCACTTGCCTAGGTGGCCAAGATTCAAAACAAAACAAACCCAAAAAACCAAACATGACTGATAATGGAAAAGTGTTTCACAGCTCTATTAAGAAAGGTTAGAGAGCTAGGCGGTGGTGCACGCCTTTCATCCCTGCACATGGGAGGCAGAGGCAGGAGGCTCTGTGAGTGTGAGGCCAGCCTGGTCTACAGGCCAGCCAGGGTTACGCAGATAGGAGAGACTCAGGCTCTCTCATGCATCCTAGCAAGAGACACAGAGTTGACGGGAATAAGAAATAATGGGCAAACAGAATCTTGGGACACATGATCTTTCTCCGTAGTGAGTTGTACTTGTTTTTGGAGGCTTTGGATAAACATTTCAGATGTCTGTCAGGATTGTAACGGGAGTGTGGATTCTGGGTCAGCGTGTGGGGGAGGGACCAGCAATTTGGAAAAGGGAAAAACGCCATCCACTTGATAACAGATTGGATGCATGGATGAAGGAGAAGGCCACGAAAGGACAACACAGCTTTGCCAACCTTCTACTCCTAGGGTCGGCGGTGGCAAGAGAAGCAGTGTGGCCTGGTCGTGGGGGAGTAGAGGTAGGCAAGGTACTAAGCTCAGACTGGTGCTTGAACCTTAGGGCAACTGTACACAGACAGAGCAGATCGGCAGGTTCCCGGGGCTCATTTGCATCAGAGAGATGCAAGTTTTGTAAGTGTAATCCATGGAGAAATCCTAGAAATGGCTTTGAAGTCTAAAAGTGAAGTGGATTTAGGAACGATAATCTATGAACACCTGCAGCTCTGATTGGCTATTTTTCTGTTACCTTTCAAACAGAGGAAGTAAATGAGATGCTGATGAGTCCGCAACTCATTTTCAGCACCATAAAAACAGACCCACAGCCAGCCTGTAGCACATGGGTGCGGGATTTTTCCCGGACAGAATTCTGGATTCTTTCACTGTGTTGTAGCTCTGATGGTCCAAAATAATGTGCATCACAGTTGGTTTTTTTGGGGGGAGGGGGAAATACTAATTGCATTAAGTGCAGCTGGATCCTATAGCAAAATTCCTAGTATGAGTCTTAGTTACCATAGGACGTCACAGTTTTTTGTGTGGGGGAAGCAGCTTTTGATGTGTGGGGTAGCATCAGTACTTTGCAGTGTCAATGGACAGACAACATTTTACGGGTGGTTAAGCTAACTTATGGTCTTATTCAACCTCTGAATTTAACATTGGTTTGCAGTCATTATTTCCCGCCTCAGGGTTTACTAGGTGAAGAGTTAGTAGTAATCCTGTAATTATACATTTGATTTTCGGTGATTAGCATGCCATTATAGGATTTGTGAGTGTGAGTGTGTGTGTGTCCCAATACAAATGGATTAAAAGCCTTTTGAAAACTGTGACCCATTAAAACAGTTTCACATGAAGGAAGCCATTGCATGAAAACGCAGCAGCAATGGTGTGAAAACATTAAGTAAAGTGTAATTGTGTCTGAGGATCATCTTCTTCCAGAAGATGAAGGTTCTCAAAGCCAGGGTCCCGATGTCTATTGGGAATCATTCAGGTTGGAGCTTCTGTGCTAGACTCAAGCAAATCAGAATTGTATTCAAAACAATCTTTTCCTAGGGGCTTTTCTGGAGGACTCTGGCACTGCAGTACTGTGTTGATATGCCACCTTGCAGGATTTTGTATTTTATTTATCCATTTCTTTGGGTTTTTTGGAAAAGGGTTTCTCTGTAGCTTTGGGGCCTTTCCCGGAACTTTCGCTTTGTAGACCGGGCTGTCCTTGAACTCCCAGAGATGCACCTACCTCTGCCTCCCAAGGAGCTGGTAGTAAAGGTGTGTGCCATCACCACCTGTTGCCTCCTTGCAGTTTTATAAGAAGCCCCAGGCTGGCTACTCAGAGAGGTAGAAAAGAGAGGAACGGCAATCCGGTGTCCAGCTGGTCAGCAAAGGAGGATTTCGTGGCCCCCAGGAGAAGATGAGCTGCATGAGGAGATCCACAACCGGCACTCCCCTCCGCTTAGCTTCCTCCCGATTCTATCCATTTGCCTGGGAATTTCAAGATGTCATTGTTTTTTACCACTCAGTAGTAGTTCTCCATTGGGTAAATGTACCACGTTTTCTCCATCCATTCTTCGGTTGTGGGGCATTTAGGTTGCTTCCAGGTTCTGGCTATTACAAATAATGCTGCTATGAACATAGTTGAACAGATGTCCTTGTTGTATGAATGTGCATCCTTTGGGTATATGCCTGAGCGGAATTACTAGATCTTGAGGTAGACCGATTCCCATTTTCCTGAGGAACCATTCGATACTAATTTCCAAAGTAGCTGTACGAGTTTGCACTCCCTTTAGCAGTGGAGGATTATTCCCCTTTCTCCACATTATGACAGGAGTAAGATGGTAGGTATCTCAGAGTTGTTTTGATTTGCATTTCCCTGATGGCTAAGGGTATTGAGCAATTCCTTAAGTGCCTTTTGGCCAGAAATGGGACTAGAAGAAGCCATCCCGAGCGAGGTAATCCAGACACAGAAATATAATGTACTCATAAGCCTACAATCCACAACCCTAGAGAAGCTAGGAAACAAGGAGGACCCTAAGAGAGACATACATGTGTTACGAACATGTTTTTTGCCAGCTTGAGAGCTGTGCTCACTGCCTTGGTCTATGCTGCCATTCAGCAGCATGCTGCCGTCTTGGAGATGTGGTCACTGCCATTGTCAGCTCTCGTACACATCATTAAGTTGTTAGTAGAGCTCTTTAAAAGCCTTGTGGTTTTTTTTTTTCTCGCTATGCTGAGTCAGGAAACATCCCTTAAAGGAGCCATGCGAATCTCTGTTTGTCTCTAGCAAAACAGCTCAACTGAGAAAAATGCTGTTACCAAGAAGCCTTGCTTGTCTCTGTTCTTTTGTTTCTAAAACGCTTTCTTAAGCTTCTGTTAAGTTTCAAGTGGAAGTTCTTACTAGCTATGTTGAAGGTGCCATTTTGTTAGGAGTAGGTTTTTCCCCCAGTCTGCCTGGTTCCACAGCTGCTCCAGCCCCAAATAACACACAGAGATGCTGTAATAGATATAAAGCTGTTAGCCTGTTACTAGCATTTCTTATTGGCTATTTCTTCTTATATATTAACCCATTTCTATTAATCTAAGTATTTCCACGTGGTCTTATATTACCGGAGAGAGAGACTGGTATACTACCCTGTTGGTCCTACATCTTAAAACTCCCCCCTCCTACTTCCCGAATCCTCCTTGTTTCTTAGTCCTGCCTATCTTGCTTTCCTATTGGCCAACAGTGTTTTATTCATTAACCAATAATAGAAACATTTACAGAATGACATCTCCCATCATACATGGACCCTTGAGAAGGGGAAAGGGACAAGATCTCCTGAGTAAATTGGGAGATGGGGGGGGGGGAGAGGGCAGGAAGGTAGGAGAAAGAGGAGGGGAGAAGAACATGAGGGATTGGGTAGGTCGAGTTGGGGGAAGAACAGAGGAGAGCAAAGGAAGAGATATCTTGATAGAGGAAGCCATTATTAACAAGAAATGTGGCACTAAGGAAATTCCTAGGAATCCACAAGGATGACCCCAACTAAGAATCTAAGCAATAGCGGAGAGGCTACCTTAAATGCCCTTCCCCTATAATGACATTAATGACTATCTTATATGCCATCCTAGAGCCTTCACCTAGTAGCTGATGGAAGCAGAGATTCACAGCTAAGCATTGAGCCTGACTACTGAAATCCACTTGCAGAGAGGGAGGAGTGATGAGCAAAGGGGTCAAAACCAGATTGGAGAAACCCACCGAGACAAGGGGATCCCAGTCTGATAACTGGGAAACCAGCAAAGGACCAAACCAGGCCCCCTGTATGTGGGTGCCAGTTGTGGGGCCTGGGCAGTCTATGGGGCTGCTGGCAGTGGAACCAGTATTTATCCCTAGTGCATGAATGAGCTTTGGGAGCCCATTCCCCATGGAGAGATATTCTCTCAGCCTGGACACACAGGGGAGGGCATAGGCCCTGCTCCAAATGATGTGACAGTTTGATGATCTTCCTCCTCCCCCCCCCCCCCAATGCCTCACCCTCTCTGAGGAGTGGATATGGTGGGTGGGATGGGGAGATAATGGGTGGGAGAGAAAACTGGGATTGATATGTAAAATAAAATTGTTTTTAAATAAAAAATTAATTGAAAATGGAAAATATTTTAAAAAAACAAAAAGAAAGAAAAGACTCCCACTATGTGAAAAGAGTAGGCTGCTCTCTCTTTAACAACCAATCTAGTAAGCTCTTCTTAGGGCATTTCTTTTAGGTTGCTTCCATACTTTGAAACATAATTTAAATTTGATTATGAAATAAAATAAATCTTGAGGTCCCCCACCCCCATGCTTTGAAAACAGCTTTCCAAGGCTGAGCCAGAGGGCAAGCCGGGCGTTCCTCCAGACCCAGGTGTGAGGGGGCGTGTGGGGTGCAGGCCAGGAACCTTCCAGATCCCTGTGGCTTGTTTGCTCCATTCATATGTGGGGTAGGCCAGAAGCTGTGGCTGCAGGCAAATTCCTTTTCATCTTCAGCTTTGGTTGGGAAATGTGTGATAAAAGTACCATCAGGTGTGAAACATTAGGTATTAAAAAAATCGTAAAATGCCAGTGCTGTTTAAAGCATAGTATTCGTGCAGACAGAAAATACGTTTGGTAATAACAGAGAACCCACTTGGGTTTCTGTTTTATTGCATGCATGTCTCAATTTGAATTTCTGCAACTCACTGTCTGGGTCAGCCTCCCCCTCTGCCCAGGGACACTCATTTTCCCTATGTGAGGGGCTCTAGCCTCTCCCTCCCCAGTTCCCTCTGTGAAGGGGTCAAGGTGAGTAGCTGCACCCAGAGGTTGGGGCTCATTCCCCAACTCCAGCCCTTGACCCTCTCTCTTCTCCCTAAATTTCACTCAGATCCTAATCTACTTATGTCACGTCTCAATCCAGCCGAATGTTTCTCTGAAAATTGTTCAGTGTTATGTCTGTAGGGATATTTTCACCCTTTCTGCCTTTCCCGTTTTCTCTCAACTTTCCCCCTTTACTCTTCTCGAAGTGGCGAACCCTCCCTTCCCACCACAAGACAGCTCACTTGAGACCTAGTCCCCAACCCTGCATGGATCCTGAGTGTCTCTGGAGTGAGCAGTTTCTCCCTGGGTCAGGGTTTAGCATGCTGCTGTAGTCATGTGGCTGTCAGTTTCCTTCTGTCCTTCCTGTGACCCGATTATTTGATGAAGAAGATTTCTTTTGAACCTTTACATACGTAGCCCCTAGTCCAGAATATTAATTGTAGGTACATAGTGGGTGTTGCACCAATGTTGAGGAGTTTACGGGTGTTGTGGGTGCTCTTGAGGGCACTTTTGGTAAGCACAGATGCTCTTGTCCAGTTAACAAGGAAGTGTGGTTGGATGTACACTTACATCTCTTTGTGAACTCATTTTGGTGTCCATTTTGTGTGTGTGTGGAGAGAGACAGACAGGGGGTAGGGAGAGGAGAGACAGACAGACAGACTGACAGGGAGAGAGACCCAGAGAATGAACACGTGAAAGCCGCAGACCCACATTGGCTGTCAGTCCTCGGGTGTTGCTCATTGGCCCTGAGCTGGTTCAATGGGGAGCCCCAGGAATCTTCCTGTCCCTGTCTCCCCAACAGAGTTCTTAGGAACTGAATTTTGCCCTCATGCTGCCAAGGCAAGCATTTGAATGACTGAGCTGTCCTCCAGCCAGGAGTGAGATTTCCTGTATTAACCTCCCTTTTATTACACATTGGGTTTCTTTTCTTTTTTGATAAAACCTCGGCAACCAAATTTCAATTTCTTACTGTGGAAACAATTCACACTAATAAACCAGGGGGAGATTCTCTTTTTAAACCTAGCTAGCAAACAGTAATTTTACTGGAACAAACAAATGGGAAATTGTTTAAAAGCAATCAAAAACAAAGAGGATAGATTTGGAAATTCAAAATTGTACTTTTATAGCCATTTTTTCTTTCTGTTCTTAGAAAGTTTGTCTTTCCAGGTCCAGAACTTTATTGTTTAATCAGCCTTTTCTGATAAATAGCTTTTCTTTTCTCCAGAATATTCAAATCGGAGTGGCTAATTAGAAGGAATGTTCCAGGGAGGATTGAGTGTAGTGGATTCCAGAAGACACGCCCCTTCCCATCCCCCCATTTTAATGAGAGGGTGGAGCTGCTCCATAAACAAAGGCTCTGCCAGGTGATAATGAGTCACACACACACACACACACACACACACACACACACACACACAGGCATACACAAGCACAAGCAAATACACTTAGACACAGACAGACACACAGATACATACACACATACATGCATATGCATAGACAGAAACTCCCCCCCCCCCATGTTTAGGGCTATAGAGGGCTGCATTCCTCCTCTTGCTCCTGGTGTCCTGGGCATGAGCTGTTTGGCCTGATGGCATCTTTCCACATATAGTACCATTTCTACATTAGTAATTCTCTAGAATAAGCCTTTAACATGATTGATCATAGTCATCTCCATATAAATGAGGGGCCAGCTTCTACAGCTTTCCAAGGGCATGGCATCCAGGTGCCTACGTACTGGGGTCACCGTTGCTAAGGAAAATCAGTACTGTAGCAACTGTTTTCCCCCTTGGAGGACAAACCTACCTTTACCAAAAGTACATTTGGAAAGAATAGAATTTCAACCTTGAAATGATGCCAAGATCCTGTAATAATGCTAGACATCCATGTGGCTAGACATGCGGGTCCCTAACCATACCTCTCCCTCCCCTCATGGAACAGACCCAGCTTCCCACAGGCTCAGCTTCCCACATCTGCTGGCTGGTCAGGTGCATGTGACTGGCAGCATGGGGAACCTTGGACGCTGGCAGGAGGAAGTTAATATTAAGAAAGCTTAAATCCCTGAAGGAAGGGCTCCTTTGGTTTAGTGATTTGGTGGTTATCCATGTGAAGACTGATTGGCGATCAGAAGGCCATTTCCCTGTACTCACTTTACATCTCTGAATCTCAGCTACATGCCTTTTAAAATTATTTCTTGTGCCAAGCGATATTAGCCACTATGATGGGTTTTTGAGAATGACAATGGAATGTTTCATAGGACCTTAATTCTTGAGATTCTTAGCAATGTTATAAAGTACCATGGTTTGGGAAAGTCAGTTCTGTTTTCTTTTACAAATTAGTTTGGTTTTACCCCGGGCTGCTATTTCTGGAGCTGTTTGATGTGGGGTGGAAAGAGGTTAGAGTTGGGGCTGGAGGGCGCATAGTGGCTGGTCTAGCATATCCATAGCTCATTTACCATCTGAGGCAGTGGCTTCTAGTTCTGTGTTTGGGAAAGTCTCTGGGTCCCCATTTCTGCCTTCACAAAGCCCGAGGGCATCAAGGGATGAAACAGAGACTGGAAAACTGGAACAAATAATAAACCGTTCACATCATACAGAAGCATACATTATCACCAAAGCACAATTTATATTTTTATACATTCAGAAAACTCTCAGAAAGGCTTTTGTGTGGTTCACACATTAATGTTGTGGGCCAGCAACGAAACAGTTAAAGCTAAAGCTCTGAGTCACGTAGACCAATTATAAAAGTTTATGTCTAGCCAAGTTGATTAGGTGTGTAGTTGTAAGCCATGGTGTATATATAGGCTCCATGCGTATGTATAGTCCTCTATTTACATACAAGATATGAGCTATCATTGATGTTATTTCACTACTATTGTTTCTAAGTAATTTGCAGGTTAAGACACTTGTATGTGCATCTCTCTCTCTCTCTCTCTCTCTCTCTCTCTCTCTCTCTCTCTGTGTGTGTGTGTGTGTGTGTGTGTATGTAGGTGTGAGTATGTATGTTTGTGCATCTCTCTGTGTGTGTAGTTCAAACTCAGTCTTCATGCTTTGCACAGTAACCGCTTTACCCGCTGACCCATCTCCCTAGCCCCTGGACCGACCTTCTTAAAAAATGAAATCAAATTGTATAAAAAAAGTAATAGCATACATGGAACATAACACTATTCTTAATCTTGTTAGTTAGAAATCTGTAACATTGTCCTGTATAATTCCTTTCCTGGAAATACAACACCTTCCTTAGAAACCAAAGACACACACAAAAATAATAGGTTTAGTCCTAAGAAGGATGTCATTTTAAATCATACCAGGGGCACTATTATAATAAACCATGGAGAATAGATAGCAAAGATATGCTGACTACTATGGTTTAAGAACACAGAAGAGTCATTGAGTGTTGGTCACATTTTATATTCATAATCTCACTCATAAACATTCTGGATTATGTCTCAAAAACGTGTACACTTAAAGATTTTATGTTGCTGTAGCCAAAAGTGTTTGGCTTTGTGTGTAGACAGAGCTTTGTAGTTGCTGGTCCTAGCTTGGCCCTTAGTCAACCAGTGTGGTTGTAGTAAGTGTGACCCCCAGAGTTCATGTGTTCGAAACCCAATCTCCAATCTTTGTGCCACTGAGTTTGAGGTCACAAAATAATTAGATGAGGTCACATAATTAGCAAGGTGTACTGGTGACTCCTAGAGAAGAGGGTGGAGCTCCTGAGTTGGCATGTTCCCTCTGTGTCACCCTGTGATCACCACACCATCATGGTGAAGTAAGGATGCTCTCACCACAGGCCGATCTTTTGGGCTCCTCAGCCTGAAAAGGTACAGGTTTTTTTTTTGTTTTGTTTTGTTTTGTTTTTTTAAAGCAATTTACTAAAGTCTGTGGTATTCAGTTGTAGTAATAGAAAACAGACTAAGACAAGCCAAATAATGGCAGCATTGGAGAGACAATTAACTTTATGTCTTCCTTCGTTCCTTCTTTCCTCCATTCCTCCCTCCCTTCCTCCCTCTCTTCCTTTCTCTCTTTTTTTGCTATTCTCTTTTTGTGACAGGGTTTTTCTGTGTAGCCCTGGCTGTCCTGGAACTCACTCTGTAGACCAGGCTAGCTTCGAACTCTCAAAGATCCTCCTGCCTCTGCCTCCCCAGTGCTGGGATTAAAGGCGTGAGAGACATGAACCAACATTTACTATGTTTTCCACTCAGGGAGACCCCATTTAGACAAGGTTCTTCCACCTTTTTCAATTCAGAGTTGAGTGTTCCTCACATGACCTGTTCTCGTCTGTGGTTCCTCTGCTCAGGCTTGCAGATGGGGGACACAGATTTCTGGGGTCATGGATGACCATTGTCCGCCATATTGAAACAGTGTTCTTTAGATAGAGTTTCTATTCTGCAGTGGTAACTCATGGAGAGTCAGGGAGAAGAGTTCATAAGCCCAGGCTTCTGTAGCTCATGTGCTTGCTTGCTGTATCCTGACTCACCCTCCAGATGGACCTTTGGGACCATAGCCCCAAATGTATCTAGATGCCACATTCTCAACCTAAGGAGCAAAGTGTTTGATGAGGCTGATATGGCTGTGCGTAGACCTGGCATGGCTCCCAGCCTGTCTCCTGCATCCTACCTTCATTATTTCACTTCATTATTTCACTAGTCCAGACAGAATCCACGCCTTCCAGCAGAGTGCCATCTTCTGTATTAATTATACCAGTCTGTTTAATCTCCAACAATATATGGAGAATAATTAAAGGGGGTACTTATAGCTCTCCAAGTGCGCGAAGCTTAATTAAGGAGAGGAGCTAGCTTTTCCTTTGACTGCCATCCAACACCGCGGTTCCTTTACCATCAGTCTGAGGAAGCCTCAGCCTGAATGAAAAGAAAACACGCAATTAACAGACCACTGATTATGTCTAAAAGATAAAAGGTAACAGAGGGGTTTACTCACTATCGTACCTCCTGAGAAATTAAACACAGTGGCATCCCATAATTTCTATGCAGAACATTACTTGCCAGAAATGAAAGCATCTGGGAAGTGTGCACACAGGTGCACTCAGTGCCTTCTGACAAACACGGTGAAGAATGTGAGCATCATTTCCCCACAGCACCAGTGCCTTTGGTTTTCATAGCGGGGTACACTTGAATTAGTTTGTTCCCTCCCTGTTACTTGGTACTGAAGAGATGATGGCTCAGTGGTTAAGAACACTGGCTGCCCTTCCAGAAGTCCTGAGTTCAATTCCCAGCAACCACATGGTGGCTCACAACCATCTGTAATGAGATCTGGTGCCCTCTTCTGGCATGCAGGCAGACATGCAGGCAGAACACTGTATACATAATAAATAAATAAATAAATAAATAAATAAATAAATAAATAAATCTTAAAAAGAAGTGCCCTACCCCTGCCTCCATTTAAGTAACTTCCATGGACCCCAATGCCCAGTTCCATTGCTCTCACCATACATCCGCTCAGCACCTCATGAAGTAGTTGTCACTGATGTATGGGCTCTGCTGTCAGTGTCTACTGATGATTTATGGCTGAAATTGCAGTTAAAACTGTGACTGTTGGTACCAGAGAGACCTGAATTCAAACCATAGCTGATTGGTTAGCGGTTTTGTGATTTCTCTGTAGGAGCAGGCATGCAGTTACCTAAGGAGTGATTGTAAGGACCAGACTGGAGGAGGCAAAAGGCCTCATGGTTGGCACAAGGCGTGGCTTGAGCATGTCTGGTCTCTATAAGAGCATAGGTATCACCCCAAGAGCCTGGGCTTTGAACGCCAGGTGGGGTAGAATATCATCTTGCTTTTATTTATGCTGCATTTGTTTAACATGGAGCTGTGACTCTTTGCCTGTCTAAAACACCTGATGGTCTAATGAAGAGCTGAATGGCCAATAGCGAGGCAGGAACAAGGATAGGCAGGGCTGGCAGGCAGACACACATCCTTAACCTCAGCACTCGGGAGGCAGAAGCAGGCAGATCTCTGAGTTCCAGGCCAGCCAGGGATACCCAGTGAGAGCTTGTCTCAACAAAACAAAAACTGTATTTCTGAGAAGATGCTTTTTAACTTTTGTTTTGGTGCTGGATTTTAGACCCAACTTCTCCTTCCCCCAGCCCTTGTCCTACCAGCAGGCTACACCTTCTGTCCCTGAGAATTTACTTTAATAAAATATAATTAAATTTACATAAATTTTAGCTGTAAAGAAAATAAAACACTGGTGTAGCAAACTTAACTGTCTAGCTGAGTGATCAAAGAAAGCCATAACCATGTGGTGGTGGCACACGCCTTTAATCCAAGCACTTGGGAGGCAGTGGTAAGTGGATCTTTTTGTTCCAGGATAGCCTGGACTACACAGTGAGTTCCAGGACAGCCAAGACTGCACAGAGAAACTCTGTCTCAATCTCTCTCTACAAAAAAAACCAAACCAACACACCCCCAAAACCCCATAACCAAAAGCCAAAACAAGAATAGAGCCAGGCCACAAGATCTGATATGATGGTATTTGGTCCCCAATAAACAATTTTAGATATGAGCAGATGCTAGAGATGAGCCAAGCAAAACAATACATCAATGAAAAGCTATTTATTACGTTACTGTGTAGAAATATCTACCTTTTGGAGAAAGGCATCGGGTGGGAGAGAAAAACACATAGATAATGTTAGTAATTGTGAATCCGTAGACTATGGTTGCTTTTAAGTCATTTCCTAATTTCTTATTTCTTATCTGACTTCCTTATGTTGAATATACATACATGTATGTCCAAAGTTTATGTGCTTTGTTTAAAATATAAGGATCTGGGATTGGGCATAATGGCTCATACCTGTAAGCTCAGTCAATACCCAGAGGAGAAGGCATTTTGAGTTTAAGGCCAACTTGAGTTACAGAAAAACAAAACAATGCCCCTGTTCTAAAAACAAAAACAAAACCAAAAAACCAGTAAAGGTATTATCTTGCAATGAGGTTTCTTTAGGAAAGAGCACAGGAACATACAAAGGAAATGAGTGAGCACTCTCCACAGAAGAACCCCGGCTGGCTAGGAGATGCTTGCATGTAACACTGCATCCAACGATGCCACTTTAAACCCTTCAGGGTGGGTAGAAAGTAGAAGAGATCTGAGATAGAGGGGAAATAAAATTGAACCTGAGGCTAGACAGGCAGCCTAGGGGAGTCTGGAGAGCTACTCTGGAAAGTCAGTTTTCCTGAAGCCATTCAGCTTCCAGCAATAAGGAAACTTACCACAGTGCTGTCCGAGGTAGCAGGCATTTCATCATCTGGAAGAGGAAATAGCAAATTATGACTGCTGGTTGCCATGGATTTTCGTGTAGCCACAGATGGAAATAAAGTTAATGACCTGTAATGTAAGGGATCCATGGTGAGGGCTGCCAGATAAAATACAGGTCACCCCGTTAAATCTGAGCTCTGAAAAATAGCCTTTGTAGTATAAGTATGCCTTAAATATGTATTACATCAGCAACACAGTGTTTGAACACTTAAGCTGTGTACACAGAGATGTCAGGCCACCATGCCCATAACAACACACAGCACATAAGATTCCTACTGTCTAATGGGAAGGGAATAGATACATATTATATGTGATAGACGGGAACAGATACATATTAATGGGATGAAAGGGGATAGATGGATGCATACTATATGGGTTAGAAGGGAATAGATTGAAGATGGATTAGAGCCTAGAGTGGGCAGGTGATATAGTTAACCAAGTGTGATTCACTCAACATTCTGGGAATTAAAAAATTAGTTTTATAAATGCCTTTCTTTGGCATGGGGGTGCAATTCCACGGTTCAGCATATGAGGCCCCATGTTTGAATCCCCCCACCATCACTGCTCACTGGAAACCTTCACTCTGTAGTTTCCTTACTAAAGTCCTAGTCACGCCACCTGATTGGCAGAATATTTTGCTTTTAAAAAAAAAACAAAAACCCACAAACTAACCAAATCAGGAAAAGACATATTGTATATAGACTTACTCCTTTAATAGAAGGACGTGTGCAAAGATTTTCCAGCAGAAAACTATTAGCAAAAATTTCTAGCTTGATAAAGCTAGGTATTATTTGCCTATTGACAAATAATAAATCCTCCTTTACATTCATGTGTGTAAGTGCAAGTGTGGGTAAGTGTGTGTGTGTGTGTGTGTGTGTGTGTGTGTGTGTGTGTTGAGCTGGTGTCTCATGCTTTAAACTTGTCCCAAGTATAACCCTGAGCCTCCCAAGTTCAGGCTGGGACTACGGGCACGAGCCTCTCCACCTGGCTGAGCCTTTTTCTCTTTCATATCATAGCTGACTACAAGGAGAGCTTCAACACCATCGGGAACATCGAAGAGATCGCGTACAATGCTGTTTCCTTCACCTGGGATGTGAACGAGGAGGCAAAGGTCAGTGAAACCTGTGTGGCTCTCACTGCAGACTTACCAAACCTTGTATAGTGCTCTCCTAGAAGCTTGAACGTATGCACTTATTCTTTTAGAAGCCTCACACCTCTGCGCTTTTGTTGGGACTTGGGGTGGGCGGGCTTCTGCTCTGAAATATAAGCCACCACATCTCACCCCAGCCCTTCAGGCCGTATGCTCCATTTTAGAACTTGTATCTATCTGTCACTCAGAGTCTCTGTGCCACCATCAGGCAGTCTTCGTGGTGAGCAGGACGACTTGACCCTTTTCTGGTCTCTGGGTTTATGTAAGTGTGGTTGGGACTGCCCAGACAAACAGGTGTCAAGGACGGATGTCGGCTCTGCATGGATTGGATAAGAACGTGTTTGCACAGATAGTCTTGTTTGCTCTCCGCCACACATCTGTGTTTTGAAGGCCCCAAGACCCATTCTGGGTCTCGGCTTCTTCTGGTTCCTCAGCCTCATTTTGCACTTAAAGGAATGTTTCAGATAAAACTAAGCTTGTTTTCTGCTTCAGTTGTGTACCAGAAGACCTTGTCTTCAGTCTCAGGAGGAGGTCAATGTAAACAAGGCTGTCAATGGCCCATTGTCCTGGCCGCTGGGTGAGAGAGGAGTTTGCAGGCAGGTTTCCCAGGAGAATTGCTCAGTGTCTCATTCCACTCATGTATAAAACAATGCTGCTGAAACTGGCATTAGGCCGACAAAGGTGACCCAAGTGGGCACAAGGACAGATCAGCAGTGTGGCCTGGAGGATGTAGCCAAGGAGGGAACAGACCTCGCCACGGGAGCCTCACCCAGAACTCCAGGCGGAGTGTGTCTCTGGCATGCCTGCACTCACCATGCTCCTGGCTGCCTATGACTCATTCAGTTCTCTCCCTACTCCCCAGACTGTCACTGCTTGCAGAGGTTTGTCTGTGCTGTCCCCAGGCTCTTGCCACCCCTCCCCCTCCTCACCTCAGCCAGTGCTGGTCCCTTGTCTTTATGCTAGACTACTACTCACGGGGCTGGGATGTGTCCGAATCAGCGCTTTAGTCTCTACTGCACCTAGCATCCTGCTGGGATATGGGTGCTTGCCATCCGGCCAGCGACCCAATGGGGAACCACGAACAAAGCTTACTGGGAAGAAAACAGGGATTCTACCACTGGTGTCTGACATTGTTAAAGCTGGCTGTGAATCCACATTTTCAGCGTCAAGGTCTGTGGTGTTGGATGTCAGAGGTGCAGTGTTAAAGACTATGTTCAGTACAGACTTTTGAAAGAGAATGATGTGTAAGTCAGGCGCCCTCTGTGGAAACTGTGGAGGTAGTTGATTTGGGGTTAAGCTGGTCCAGGCAGACACACTGATTTTCTTACACACATTGGCAATATACAATTGCTTTTGGGCAATATTTCATGCTACTTCTGGCCCATCAATTTTCGGCAAAGCACAAAGGAACAGTGGTCTCATGAAGCTTGCATTTACACCCACCACATCTCTGTAGGCTTCATGGGTGGTGGTGGTGTCGGTCTGTGTTTATGAACCATTGGAAACTTTAATGTTTTTACCCATGCTTAAAAATAGAGTTTTATTTGGTATCATTTTTCTGAGAGGGTCTGGGATTATAGGCACACACTGTAATAACAGATTTAGAAGACTATTTTGATTATTTTGGATAATTAAGACTTCTAGAATCCATGGGCCCAAGTGTTTGCATGGTTGTGAGTGGCTTCACATGATGAGTGGCCGCTCCTATTTTTTTTCCTAGTTCTCACTTTCTCTGCGCAGCCGCGGTATTCATTTGAGTTTTTATGCACAGGGACATCAACCCTGGGTTCAGGTCTTCCTGGGTTCCAGTGTCAGGGAGGCAGCAACACAAAGAAATTCAAAATGTTCCTCACTGATGTGTGTCAAGGGCGATGCCCACTGGACCTTCCCCTTAGCTCCTCTCCCAGAGTTTTGTTTATGTATTTAGTGTGTGTGCATGTGTGTGGCACTGGGGATTGGACCCAGGGCCTCCCATGTGCAAGGCATGTGCTCTGCTCCAGGGTGCCTTACCCAGCCCTCTCCTTGGCCCTGCTGGCTGCTTCTGTGGCTGCCTTGGGCAGAAAGGAGAGGACAGCAACACGGAATCATTCCGCTTCCCGTGATTATGGTAGCCAGGAAGGCACTCAGGTTCTCATCCAGGTTGTTCCCAGACCCCCAGCGGCAGCCTGGCAGCCTGGCAGCCTGGCAGCCTGGTTCAGGCAGAGCCTGCGAGGGTCTCTCAGAGCCGGTTTTTCTGGCTTGCCACAGAGGTTTTCTGCTAGGTGACCCAGCAGACCAAACAGTCTTGGACAGGACCTGCTTTCTCCCCAGTGACTGATCTGGAGGACCACATGCTGTGTATAGTCTCTGGTTCTTGGTGTCTAGATGGTGAAGCTCTGAGTGTTGCCATTGTCAGCATGGAAATCGGGGGGCGGTCCTGGTCAGTGCAGCAGAAGGCCCCTGTGGTGTGGAGCAGGCTCTGGGCCTAGTCCTTACTTCCAGAGGGGCCAGCATTTGTCTTCCCTTTTTCTTGGGTCAGGGGCTGGTGTTCAAACAGTCTCTCTGTGTAGCCCAGGCTGGCTGTAAACTCACAGAAATCCTCCTGCCTCAGCCTTCCAAATGTTGGTATTCCAGGCATGGTCACAAGCTCAGCTTCCAGTACCTGGCTCCCCTTCCTCAGCTTTAGTTTGGCCAGCTGTGAAACGGCGGGGAGGGGGTGAGCACGCCGCAGATGCCTGAGGTCCCCTACCCAGAGGATTATGGTGGGGGAGCTCTGTCACACTCTCACGTGACTCTGACTACCAGGAACATTATCATTTTAAGTTTTCGTTTGCCACCAGATGCTGGTACTTAAAAAGCAGGTTTGTCAAGCGAGAACCTCCAAGAGGCTGACTTTCCACACAAGACTATTGAGTGGTGAGAGCCATGAGCCCAGAGCTGACTTTCACAGTGATGACATCACCCACACAGTGCAGCCCTAACTGCCGTCAGGCGTCCAGGCCTTGAAGTCTCCCCTGCCCCGCCCCTTTTTATGCTCTCTCTTCACAGTCAAGATTAACCCTCTAGAGAAGTCCCATGGTGACCACAGAGACCGAGAGTGTTAGGGTGCTGCCTCATGCCTTGTGCTGGTGTTAAGGATCACGCTGTCCTCTTTGTTGTGTCTTTTTACCATACCGGGAGACCCCACCTCCACACCCCCATCTCCAAGTTTACCCTTTTTTACACTCTCTCAAATGCAAGGAAGAAGGAGGCTCCCCACCCTTTGAGTCTCTTAAAAAATCCTGTCTAGTCAGTGTTCTGGAAGGCTCTTGATTCACTACCATCAAATAGATGAGTTGTACTCTCATCATTTTTTTTTTTAGAAAATTTTAAATTATTACTATTGTGTCTATATGTGTGTGAGCGGGTTAGTGCAGGAGCCAGGGCATGTATGTAGAGGTCAGAGGCCAGTTTTCAGGAGTTGGTTCTTTCTTTGTGCCTTGCTTTGAGCCAGGCCCTCTTATCTCTTCCTGTCTTACTTCATGTTCTAGGCCAGGACATGAGCTTCCAGGTGATTCTCCTGTCTCCTAGAGGCATGCTGGGATTGCAGACGCACCAGCACAACACTTCTTAGGTAGATTCTGGGGATGGGTCTCAGACGGTCAAGCTGGTGTGGCGAGTGCTTTACCCAGTAATATGAAGCTGGCACAGTGGAGTTTCCTTTGTTGCTTTTGAGCCCAGCATCTTTGCTTACCAGGGTAGAATACGACCTCTTTTCCTGGTGTCTGTCTTGCATGTCCAGACTCTGCTCTGTGGCTGCAGTAGAGGTAGAGAAATGGGTAGTGTCCTACCCATTCCTTTGTCATCAAATCACCAGAAGACCTTCTTTCAGATTGCTAGGACCGGGAAATACCCCCTCAGGAAGGAAGTCATTTTAGAGAGGTCCGGGGTCACATCTGTGTTAACGAGCATTTAGGGCGAGACTGGAGGTATGTCGTGTATAACACTTCTTTTCATCTTGGAGTCTGATTTGCAGCCCAGCACTGAAAGATTGGGTAAGTGGAAGGGTGGATATCACCCCCAGGCTCCTCCCACACCCATTCTCACCCAAGAAATCAGACATTAAAACACGATAAATGCTATCATTTTCCTTCCCCAAGACACTGACTGTAACGTACATGGGTTCAGGAGAGAAAAAAGACATCCAGGTTTACTTCCTTAAGACCCCATCCTGCTTGGCCCCTCCCCCTCCTGAGCTCACTCTGCAGCAGGGATACTGTGCTGTTTCAACACTTCAGTGGAGATTATTTTCTGAGATGAAGGCATATGCAGCTTAAGAAGCTGAATAAGCAAACACACGCATTGTGCAAACTAGCAGACAGGGAGGGGTAGGCTCCTCCAACTTTGTCCCTTTTCCTATGCTTTAAGTGCATGGAGGGAGGGTCAGTGAGACCGCACAGTGGGCAATGTCTCTTGCCAGCAATGCTGATTGATGATCAGAGTCCCATCTCTGGAACCCACATGGTACAAGGAAGGAGCTGGCTCCTCCAAAGACAAAAATATCCTCGCAACAGAGAGCAGTACTGCAGGAGGGTCACACTCAGCCAAGGGGTAGAATCTTGGCTGTATTACGCATTTGCTGTGTTAGCAAGGTAAGCTAGCTCACTCGAAATCACCTGTTAGTCAGATGAAAAAAATGTCACCTGCTTAGAGACACGAATAATTGGATAATATATATACATATAAAAAAGGCCTGAGATGGCAAGGTGCCTGTGATATAGTAATTGCTGGACAAATATAAGCCACTGTGCACACAAGCACACACATTATGTCATGAAATCCAAGTGTGTAACCCAATTCTCTGCACTCCACAATGGTTCGTTGCTATTAGCTTCAGAACCATAGGTTGAATGCATGGCAGAAACCATGGCTACTCCACACTGTGACAGATGAACTGCTACCTTCAGTGAGGTACCATCCAAAGATTACTCCTTGTTCTCAGCATTAGCTCCGGCCTCCCAGCTCTTCCCGTCAGCCTTTACCTTGTGAAAGGAGGACAAAGGCACGGCTTTGTTTAAGTTCAATACCAAAGACTCCAGCAAATGTTTGCCTTTCCCTTTTAAAGCTCCCTCCGCCCACACCACGCCCCAGCAAACACATAAAAACGCCATTTGCCCTGCTTGGCAGTGTGTAACTCAATCTTTTTAGGCCTCTGCCAGGAGCCTCTCCCAAAGCTCTCTTTACTCTCGAGACCATAGGATGCCCCGTAATAGTCTCTCTCAGATGAGCTGCTTAAAACCGGGTCCAAGTCAAGCAGCACTGGGGTATAATGTCTGCAAATGGCAGTATCTCTCAACTCCCCTAGAAGCTCCCAAAGTCATTAACTTACTACTAGGGGTTATGGGGTGGGTCACTCCTTGGTCACTCGGAAATACTCTCTCCTTTACACGGTGTTTCGTCTCTCTCTGTGCACCCTGAAAAGCACTATTTGCGCATCTTCCCACATCTCTGGGGTCTGGGGTCAAGAGAAAGCACTGTCAACTTGGAAGCATATCCTACCAAGTTTTAGCTTTTGATAAACTACTTTTTGGATTTGTTTATTTTACTCTATGTACAGGGGTGCCTTTCTACATACATGCATGTGTGAACTCGCGTGCATCATGCCCTAGGCGTTCAGGAGGGCAGCAGATCCCTCAGAACTGGAGTTTCAGGTGGTTGGGAGCCACCATGTAGGTGCTGGGAACAGAACCTGTGGCCCGGACAAGAGTAACTAGTGCTCAGTCACCCCCAGCCCCACAGCGTTAGCTTTCGGAGCCCTGTGGTTGACACAGATCACCAGTTAAAGCACAGTGTGACCCATGTGCCTGTAATTAACCCCACTTCATGGCCAGCCTCTGCCACGTGAGACTTTGTCTCAACAACAGCATCTGTTAAGCATCTTAGATGAAAAAGGAATGTTAGGAAACACATGGATAAATGGGGCTGGACACATGACTCGGCAATTAAGAGCATTCGCTGCTCTTCCAGACGACCCAGGTGTGGCTTCCAGCACCCACATCTGGTGGTTCACAACTGCCTGTAACTTCAGTTCCAGGGGAACATGACTTCCTTTTTTTGGCCTCTGTGGGCAACACACACACACACATTAAAATTAAAAAAAAAAAAAAAAAAAAGCAAACCTGAGACGTGTTAGGTTCTGAGTTTAAGTTTAAGCTGACTTTTTATTTAAGAAGCTATTTTTTGTTTTGTTTTTTTCTTTTTTAATGTTTATTATGTATACAATGCTCTACATGCATGTTTGCCTTCAGGGCTGAATCAAGCACCAGATCTCATTACCAATGGCTGTGAGCCACCATGTGGTTGCTAGGAATTGAACTCAGGACCTCTGGAAGAGCAGCCAGTGCTCTTAACCTCTGAGCCATCCCTCTCTCCAGGCCACTTAAACTGGCCTTTTAATTAGCATAATCTCACTCCAAGTGACTATAAAGAGGCGCGTGTACAAGAAGATTACAGTAACTGCTCTCCCCAATCCACAGCTGCCTTGCAGTGAAATGTCCCTGCCATCAGAGACCTGCCCTGCCACCAAGCCTTCTCTTAAGCTAGTGAAGAGGTTCCTGCCTCATGTCCGAGAAGTTGGGTGAGGCTTGCTCGCCATTAGCTGTACTCTGAGAAGGCAGTACTTGGAGGACACAACCCACACAAGGAGGAAAGATGCTGAGAGCTCACACAAAGGCAGTTGCTCACAGAACCCTGCTCGTCAGATCTCCACACTGACTCAGCCACCTTGTCCTGCAGAACAGGCAGCTGCCAAGTAGTGCTCCAGCACCCCAAAAGCTCGTCTTCCTTAAGTTAAGGATGGACCATGTCAACAAGCACGCCTCAAAAATAGCCTCAATCTTAAATGACATCTTTTTACTACTAGGGCAAAAATCAGATGCTTGCCATTAATTAAAAGTTAACTATTAAGGGAAAAAGTTCAGGGGAAATGTCAGCATGCCATGCCCACACCCACCTGACTGGTTTCTACAGGTTCAAATTTACAGGTGAGCTTCTATTGTAAATCCATGTGTGTGTGTGTGTGTGTGTGTGTGTGTGTGTGTGTAGGTGTGAGTATTATATTATATATTATCCAATTATTCGTGTCTCTAAGCAGGTGACATTTTTTTCATCTGACTAACAGGTGATTTCGAGTGAGCTAGCTTACCTTGCTAACACAGCAAATGCGTAATACAGCCAAGATTCTACCCCTTGGCTGAGTGTGACCCTCCTGCAGTACTGCTCTCTGTTGCGAGGATATTTTTGTCTTTGTTTTCCAAGACAGGGTTTCTCTGTGTACCTTTGGAACCTGTTCTGCAGACCAGGCTGGTCTCGAACTCACAGAGATCTGGCTGGATTAAAGGGTGTGCCACCACTGACCGGCCTTGTTGAGAGGATCTTGAAGGAACATCTCCACCCACACTGGCAGTGGCTTCTTTGAGGTCAGGTTTAGGAAGATTGGATTCATGGCTGGGCACAGTTCGTGCTCTCAGAGGAATTAGGTCCGGCCTGGAAGGAAGATGAACTTCTAGAACTCCTTCCTCCATCTCCCAGCCCTGGGTTCCAGGCAGGAGTCACTATCTATGTCTGGCTCCCTCTTTTCTTTACTCTTCTGTTGTTTTTTAATGTACTTTTTATTTTAAAAATGTAGATGAAGAATTAGAATAATGTGGCTCTCCTCTGCTCCTCATAGCTTCTGTCGATAGAGGGTGTCCTTTCTGTGGGATCAGGGCAGGTGTGTGTGTGTGTGTGTGTGTGTGTGTGTGTGTGTGTGAGAGAGAGAGAGAGAGAGAGAGAGAGAGAGAGAGAGAGAGAGAGAGAGAGAGAGAGAGAGAGAGAGAGAGCTGCTAATCTTGGAGGTTGGAGAGGTGAGCGTGCCGGATGGTGAAGGATGTTCGGAGATCGGAAGGCTCAGGAGCAGGGCCTGTGGAGCCCAGAAGACACCTGTCTTCTGTAAGGATGGATTGATATGGATCAGCTGTGGTGGACAGTAGGACAGTGGACAAGGGCTGGGTGGGGCAAGGCTTTGGAAATGAGAGAATCAGGAGTCAGGGAAGGAATGCTGGTTAGTAAAGATGCTGCAGACGAGGACTGGGAGGAGAGACAGGAGGAGGAGCCATCAGGCAAGGAAGCCACGTGACTCTGGGGAACAGTTAGACCGCATACTTGGACCTCACCCCAGGCTGGGGTGGGAGCTCTAAAACTGGAGCTTAGTGATTGAAGGGAACTCCGATTTGAAAACTTGTGCCTGTAAAGATGCTGCCGAGAAAGCCTGCTTCAAGCCGAAGAAAGCAACTTCAGTGTCGAATTTATATTCCTGTGTGCAAAAACTGCAAAGAAAGATGTAGCTTGGATAGAAGGAAAAGCAGACACCCATAGCTAAGCACTGAGCCAAACTTCTTGAATCCAATTACAGAGAGGGAGGAGTAATGAGCAAATGGGTTGAGAACATACTGGTGACAGAAACAGCTGACCTGAACAAGGGGGAGCTCATGCACCCCAGCATAGGGCCAACCCCGACCCCTGAATGTGAATGTCAGTTAGGAGGACTGGGCAGTCTGTGGGGCCTCTGGTAGTGAATCAGTATTTATCCCAGGTATACAAATGGACTTTGGGAGCCCATTCTACATAGAGGGATACTCTCTCAGCCTAGACACACGTGGGAGGGCCTGGGTCCTGCTTCAAATGATGTGACAGACTTTGAAGATCCCCCATGAAAGGCCTCACCCTCCCTGGGGAGCAGGAAGGGTTAGGGGGTCAGTAGGGAGAACAGAGGAGGAGGGGCGGGTGCAGGAACTGAGATTGACATGTAAAACAAGCTTGTTTCTAATTTAAATTAAAAAAAAGGAAAGAAAGGGGGAAGATGTAGCTTAATTTATAAGTAATAAAATATAAATGCCACCATGTATGATGGCATTGCTTATAAATTGAAAGCTGGAAGCAGCCTAATGGGGAGAAATGGTCATTCTATATGTATTTTTAAAGAACAGAATTATCAGATGTCATCACTCAGTAGAAGTATGAATCTGGACTGTGTATTCTGCTGCCACTTTCAGAACAGGTCAGGAATTTGCATGGCAGGTTGAAATACGTAACTGGGGAGCAAAGGAGGCAGAAAGTGTGCAGTTTTTCCTTTTGTGCCTGTTGACTTTTGTATCAGATTCAGGCATTACAAACAAGTTTTAAGATCTGGGGATGTGGCCAAGTTGGAAGTCTGCTTGCCTAGCATGTCCAAAGCTCTGGTTTTGGTCTCTGGTATCACAGAAACCAGGAATGCATACATGAGGCTCTTCCAGAAAGGGCGAGATGGGGAGTAAGAGAGAGGACAAGAAATCAAAACCACCAAGAAGTTGAGTCAATGAACCACTTCATCTACGTTCAAATTCTCACGACAGGAGCTTGTCCCTCTGTGAAGCAGCCTGCCAACTGTCGGGCAGTGAGTGTCCTGGAGGTGTCCCTCACCCCACTGTGCTGTGTGCAAGATCTGACCAGTGGCAGAGCTGAACATGGCTCTATGAAGCGTAGTGGAGGCTTCTGACCCAGAAATCCATCCAGAAATTCTGTGCGGAAGTAGATTTGATGTTTTAAGAATAAGTTTACATCGGTTTACTGTTTGTTCTATACAAGACCATAAACTTGTCCACAATGGAATCATCTGAGGTTGGTGTCACAAACTCCCTGAGGAGAAGCTGACCAGGAGGAGGTGTGTCCTGTGGGAAAGAGTGCTCGAATGTGCGTGCGTGCGTGCGTGCGTGCGTGTGTGTGTGTGTGTGCGTGCGTGCGTGCGTGCGTGCGTGCGTGCGTGCGTGCGTGTGTGCGTGTGTGTGTGTGTGTGTGTGTGTGTGTGTGTGAGCACCAAGGTGGGGATTGTTGGAGCTACTTCAAAGACCAGGTCTGAATGCAGAAGGTCTGGTTGAGAGTCCCTCCCTCCCTCCCTCCCTCCCTCCCTCCCTCCCTCCCTCCCTCCCTCCCTCCCTCCCTCCCTCCTGCCCTCCCTCCCGCCCTTTTTCTGTTTTTGAATTTCATCTTGCTGTAGAGAAAGCTGGCTTCTGGAAAACCCTCCTTTTGTTATAAGCAGTTTGAAAACTGCTCGAAACACCCTCCATGTAGGACATGTGTTGATGCCTGTGTTGGAGGTTTCAGCTTGGGGGTCTCCTAGGACTCTTGAGTGAGTGTTTCCTGCTCTTGGCCTGTGCCCTCTAGCTATAGGCCTCCCTGGCCCAGGTGAGGAGTCCTCTGTTTTTAGCGTTCGTTCCACCTAGTCTGCAGGGGTGTGGGCCCTCCCTGTGCCCCATGACTTTCTGTGCCTCTCACCGGCCTCTGGCTTGCCGCTGTGGTCCTGCTCTACTGGCCCCCTTGGCTCACGACACACCCTTGGGCCCAGGGCAGCTCCATTCCTGATTGCATGAATGGATTGCTGTTCCTCTCCACCGCTCTGGACCACTTCCTGTCCCCCATACAGATCCTGCCCTTCCCTTGTTTCTCCTCTATCTCTTCTTATCCCATGGTTCCTACAGGGGGACTTCCCAGTTAAGCACTTCCCTTTCTCTCCAAATTCTCACAGCATCTATGGTCTGGGTTGTTCAATTTGGTGTCCTCCACACTGACTAGACCTGAGAATGAGCGCTGCTTCCCCACCCCCCACCCGCCCCGCCCTGTCGCTCCCCAGGCGCAGGGCCTGCTGTTATAGACACTCCATGCTCACCACACATCATTTCATAGCTCTTCTAGAGGGTGTAAGCATGTGTGGATAGGGAGGTAGGTGGATAGACAGACAATCATACTATGTAGTTGGTGCTTTATTTTTAGGTGTGCTGATACCCCATCTGTAGGTAGACAGATGGACACACAGACTAGCAGTCAGATGGCGGACCCTCCCTGCGATCCTGACACCTTCCACTGCTTAGGTCAACCTTGGCCTAGGCATTATTACTTATGAAAGCAAGATTGTGTAAAAAAGGGAAAAATCATATTTGGAAAAATAATTCATGTTCTCTTGACTCATTGAGTGAATATTTGCCTGGTATAATGCAGCTAACTTGAGGCAGACAAAGAGCCCTTCTCATGGGCTTTTCGCCATCGTGGGGCATACGGGTAACGGGACGCGAAACAGTAGATCAAATTCAAACAATAAGTGCATGAAGAAAGCAGAAAAGAGAAACTTGATAGAGCGTGTTTCTGGCTGGAAGGGGGAAAGTGACTGGGTGGGGAGGCCATAGTTGGTCTGTCTGAAGAGTTAGCATTGAATCAAGATCTGAAAGATCTTGCTCCTGTGTGTGTCTGCGAGGATAGTGGAGAGCTGTGGCTCCGAAATGGACCCAATTTGTTGTGTTCTGCAAACAACAACGACAAACCCACGGGTGGTGGAAAAATAGGGAAGCCATGGTAGAATTAAAGAATGGGTATTCAGACATACCAATACCATGTGTAGAAAAGAAATGCATTGTGAGAATGAAAGGTAAAACGAAAAATAGAGAAATATAGTAATCATACCCACAAAGGCTGTACTGTCTGAGATTTCAGGAAATCCTGAACTAAACAGCAAGCTCCCTGAGAGTAGGAGTGTGGAGAGGTCTGTCTTGCTATCCTCCCCACAGAGCACATGGTCAACACAGAAGGATGACACCCGAATTCCACATCTTGTATTGTGTTATTTTTCCACCTGGATCCCTGACATTGTTACTAGAGTTAACTCTTTTTGCCTGTCTCAATTTGTCATTCCATCTGCACTCCAGTATGATCTTGTCAAAGTGGATGGAAATGACAAAATGTACGGACATTGGTTAACGGTCTTTAATAAGAAGCGAGACTAATTTCAGCACTCTGGAGGCAGAGGCAGGGGGATCTCTGTGAGTTCAGGCCAGCTTGGTCGTCTACATAGTGAGTTCCAGGACAGCTAGAGCCACATAGTGAAACCCTGTCTAGGGAAAGGAAACAGGAGGAAAAGGAACAGGGGGGGGGGAGAAACAGGAGGAGGGACGAGGAAGGGGAGGAGCAGGAGGAGGGGAGGAGGAGCAGGCAAAAGGACAGAGTGGAGGAGTTGGCAACACCACACTTGTGTATTTACATATCAGTTTTGTAAATGAGAATGAGTTCTGACATTAAGCCTGTTTCTCCGTGCACGCCCCGTACCTATGATTTTGGGACTAACGCTTGTGTGAGTACTTGGATTAATTCTTTAGGATCCAGAGTATTAGGAAATACAAAAGTAATATAAAAAGCCTTTAACCAGGAAAATAGTACAGAATTCATGAAGTCAAACAAACCCATGATGTTTAAATCTTGAGTTGCTTTCTAAATCAATTAAAGGTCAATTGTCTTACTAGAAAACCCCAGAAGCACAGCGAAGGTTAGCAATGACTCTGACGCTCACTGGAGTGAGTGTGTTCACATTTATTTATTTATTTATTTATTTATTTATTTATTTATTTATTTATTTATTTGACAGGGTTTCTCTCTGTAGCTTTGGAGCCTGTCCTGGAACTCCTTTTGTAGACCAGGCTGGCCTGGAACACACAGAGATCCACCTGCCTCTGCCTCCCGAGTGCTGGGTTTAAAGGCATGTGCCATCAATGTCTGGCTTGACTGCATTGGTGCTTGGTACACGGCTGAGTTTGAGATCTCTGCAAAGTTGCTTTGTGCTAGAGGTCACAAAACATGAGCCGTCATTCATGTGTAACAAATTATTTTATTTTTAAAAAGTCACAAGCTATTGGACTGGTCTCTCAGAGGAAAGTGTCTTAGGCACATCCAGAAATTATCTGATTCACCCTGAACATGTGAGGAAATTGAATTGTTCTCTATTAATTGCCTGAATACACACACTTTATATTCCAGGGGAAGGGATAGCAGGCTTGTGTAATTAGGAGAGAACACGTGACATTTGTCAAGTGCTGTGTGTGGGAGCAGAGGCCTCACAATTGTCCTGTGTCCTCCTCAGACCTCTGTAACACATCCACACCGAGTTCCTTGTAGGTGAACTTCCGAGAAAGTGGGGCGCGTGTTTGCCTGCTCCCGGCGGAGCAGGGACATGGTTGGGTTTGCAAGATGAAAGAAACAAACGAATGCTTATCAGTTCCGAGGCCTCCCATGCCTCCCCACCCCCGCTTCGGTTAAAGTTCAACCATTTGGATTTTGAGTGTGGCACAGCCAGGCTAAGATGGATGCCGTCAGACATTGCCAGCTGCTTTCCAAGGGTTAGTCAGCAGGAGAGGGAAGCAGTGTCGAGTCCTGCCTGCAAACTGCCTGTTCCACTGACCCAGGAGACGCCAGTGCATTGCTACACGAAGGCAAACTTCTGTGCTTTACCTTTTATGGAATCACAATGCCTGGAGTCTGAGCCACACTGGGCTTCTGTGGAGACCCTTTCTATTTTCAGAGCTCTGAGTCTAAATGTCTCCCCATGGAACTCAATTGGCTTTTAAGGGCCTCGTGTCCTGGGTGACTGACTTTTATAGCTGCTCCAAAGACGGTTGGGTCTATTTATTGTAACCCATTGCAAGTGAGCATCTCATTGGCTGTAGATGACCAGGTTACTTAAGTGGTCCTTGTAAATAGTCATGATCTATTGCTCTAGCTCTCTTAGACTTGGAACCGATAGGCCAAAATTAGCATTTCTTCCTACCTATCATAGGTCCACAGTGAACCATGAGCATGCAAGTTAGTGACCCAGCCATGCGTGAAGCCCAACCATATGGGAAATTAGCTTCTCTTTCTCCTAGGTAGACCTTTTGATGGAGAGGGATTGAAGAAAAAGGTCAGGATTTCAGTCGCCTCATGGCTAGAATCAGGGACAACCACACAGTTCAGCAGAGCGAACATTTGATTTGCTGACACAAAACGGCATTCTGGCCAAGACTGCCGCATTGCCAGCAATAAAAGAAGTCAAGTGTCCCTGGAAAAGGCCCGAAGATGAGTGGTCAATGAAGCCATTGTGATCCCTCAGGCCCCGCCAGCACATCTTCTATCACCCCATCTCACCCCGTGTTCCGAGCTCGCAGGGCCCATAGCTTATATGTTTGTGCTAGCGCAGCCTCAGGACACTTAAGACATTTGAAAACATTTGCTGCCTGAGTGAGTATTAAATACAGTTGCTCTGTCGTTTAGGGCCTCTCCAAGGCTGGAGGCAGCATTTTCTGTTACTGTGACTGTTAGGGACAGCATGCGTCTACTCTGAAGTCATCGGGTCTGACGTGGTCGCTCTTAGGAGTCCCCACCACTCAGGAGTTTGCGTCCTCAGTTGATCTCTTCCCCCCACGCCCACCCAAACCCCATTCCTTAGACTTTGTGAGGCTCCTCTCAAGCCTGTGATTCTGTGGTTTATATTTCACAAGCATCCTCCTGGCTAAGGACTTTGGTGTGCCTGGGGCCTCTGCTCACGCCTCTCTTGGACCACTGTATGATAGTCATTGCTGATTACTGGTTACATCCCCTTACCCTGAATTGTCACCTCTATGAGGTAGACTTTGCTTTTGTTGCCATTTCGTTTTCTTTGTGTGTGTGTTTCTATTTCTAATGTCCAACACTATTTGTTCCATTGTGTGCTTCCATGAACTCTTATAGACTGAATAAATGAATGAAATGAATGAGTGAAATGACAATATATATATTTAAAAGTAACTTGTATACTTAAGAGAATACAACAAGATATTACAGAGTCCATATAAAGAGTAAGATAAGGAAATTAACATTAATGTATTAACCTTATACAGTTACCCTTCCCCTTCGTGTGTGTGTGTGTGTGTGTGTGTGTGTGTGTGTGTGTGTGTGTGTGTGTGTGTGTGTGGTGTGTGGTGGGTGTGTGTTTGTGTTGTATTTGTGTGCGTTGTGTATGTGTGTTTGTGTGTGTGTGTGGTTCTCTCTGTGTGTAGTGTGTGTGTGCACTGGTGCTTTTGTATGTGTGTGTAAAGGAGCTAAAATGTATTCATTCTTGTTGAGCATGGTAGTTGTAAGTTCAGAGGCTGAATCAAGAGGGTCACCACAAGTTTAACACCAGTTTGGCCTAAAACAGCAAGGCCCAAGTTCTGGGTGACCTTGGTCTACAGAGGAGGACCCTGTCTCAAAACCAAGGACAGGGGAAGATGTAGTCTTTTTTTTTTTTTTTTTTTTTTTTTAAAGATTTATTTATTTATTATGTGTACAGTGTTCTGTCTGCCTGCTACCCTGTATTCCAAAAGAGGGCATCAAATCTCATTACAGATGGCTGTTAGCCACCATGTGGTTGCTGGGAACTGAACTCAGGACCTCTGGAAGAACAGCTACTGCTCTTAACCTCTGAGCCATCTCTTCAGGCTCCCAAAAATTTAGTTCTTACACACACACGTCGGGTGTCTCTCAGAGCACCCGCATAATAGAGGAGGAGACAGAAAAAGTCTAGAGAGTTTGTTTTTTCAGGTGGTGGCACAGCAGGCAAAGTTGTTGTCATTAGCACGTCATTGAAACTTGTCACCTGTCCTGGTGCTTGCTAAGGCACCTCAGATTAGGAGGAGGAGATCACAGACAAAGAGATAAGGTATGTAAAGTGGCAAAGCACTGAGAATTAGATGCCTGGTGGTGTAAATTACACAAGCCTGCGGGGCTTAAACAGCTGAGTGATGCTTAGGCAGAAATCTAAGGTCATCGCTAGGCACTCTCATAGGGCACAAAGGTCCAGGTTGTGAGGTCTATCAGAAGTCCAGGGGACAAAACTTTTGAAAAGTTGTCTTATGCATAACAATATAAATCCTGGTTTCCCGGTGACTTCGTTTTTCACTCATTTTTTAATTGTGTGTTTTTCCTTTTCTGAGACAGGCTTTCTCTATGTAGCCCTGGCCAAGAATCACCTTTTAATGATTTCTCAGTTCCTTTTGTGTCACTGTGACCAGAACTTTTGATGGGGACAGCTTGCTGGAAGAGAGGTGTTTGTTTATCTCTCTTCTCTGAGTTTCAGAAGGCTTCCTTCCATCCATTGTGGCTGGGAGGCATCAAGGCGGACCAACAGCCAGGGGCTGGCTGTACTCTTCAAAGGCACAGAGACCTAGTTCCCAGCCAGGCCACCTCCTATGTTACCCAGCCTCTAACATCACTCTCTGGGGGAACTGCAGACTCAAACTGTGACAAATGCCATCTATTGACTGTGACCCATCTTTGTGTAGAATGAGGGTCATCTTAGCCTATTTAGCTAGTCATTTACACCCATCCGCTATCTCTACCAATCCTTTATAATGAAAATTGGTTTATTTGTTCTGTTAAACAGAGCAAAAGACTGGCTAAATTTTCTGCCCTGTTGGGCTCATGTCATTTCTATTGTATGTTGTTTTGCTGTTGTTGCTGTTGAAAGGTTTTTTTTTTTTTTTTTAAAGTTTTTCTATTGTATTTCTTACAAGCTATGAAATGAGGATTTTGTCTCCCCCCCCCCCCCATCACTTCCCGCCAACTGGAAGTGGACCAGGATGCTGTCACTCCACTTAATTAATGCCTTCTCCATTTCTTGCCCCTGCCAGTTCCTGTACTTGTCCATGCGCACGGAATGGATTAGTATTTAGTTTTTCTTCTGCAGGGAGAGGACTACAGGTGCTTTAAAGGGAATACTGAAAGCTGGAAATAGCGAGTGACTTGTCTAAGGTCCTTTAGTGGTTTAATGCTAGAGAAGGGGCTGAAGCCATGGCTTTGGACTCTCAATCTCATGGGCTTTCTGCAAGTTAAGTCATTTATCTAGTGCTTAGTAAGTGTCTGTTCCTTGCTAGGCATTGTCTTAGGTGCCAGTAATATTAAAAGATAAGAAATTGTTCCAGATCCTATACTTTTTCTTTCAAGGAAGAAAGTTTATATAAAGATAACCAGTTTTCAACATTGTTGGATTAAAAAGTTGTTTTTTTATAATTTAATCTTGTAATATTTATTTACTTTTTTTTTTTTTTAAATCTTCTGATGAACCTCAAAAATCTGGACCTTTGTCCCCGTGAGAGTGGCTAGGGTTGCCCTACAGGACGACAAAGACCCTAGATTTCTGCCTAAGCATCACTCAGCTATTTTAAGCCCCACAGAGTTGGATAATTTACACCACCAGGCATCTAATTTTTTTTTATCTTGCAGGTCAGAATCTAGGAAAAGTTATACTATTAGATTTTTTTTTTTTTTTTTTTTTTTTTGGGCTGGTTTTTTGAGACGGTATTTCTCTGTAGCTTTGGAGCCTGTCCTGGAACTGGCTTTGTAGTCCAGGCAGGCCTCAAACTCAAAGAGCTCCTCCTGCCTCTGCCTCCTGAGTGCTGGGTCACAATGCACAGTTAGAAGTGACAACTTTTTAAATAATAGTTAATGTAACTTATGTGTGTATGTGCCTGAGTGCATGCATCTGCACAATGTGCATGCAAGAGACTGGGTTATAGGTGTGTGCCACCACCAGCTAACAAGAGACTAGAAGACGGTGTCAGACCCTCTAGAAATGCCTTAGGACATCGTGAGTCACTGTGTGGGGCCTGGGAACCAAACACAGGTCCTCTGCAAGAGTAGCAAGTACTTTTAACTGCTGAGTCATCTCTCCAGCCCCAGAAGTGACAATTTTGATACACTGAGAAAATAATGTTTTACTTAACTCATTTATGGCTAAGGGAATAACTAACGCTTAGCTGGTGTACTTTCTAGAAGGATAGTTAGATTGTCTATTTCAAAGTCAAATGTGAAAGCAAAGTGTTTAGGAGATTATAGTCTCTTTATATATCTATTTTCCCATTTATCACCCACCCATCTATTTATTTATTGATACAGGGTTTCTCTTTGTGACCCTGGCTGTCCTGGAACTCACTCTGTAGGCAGGGCTACCCTTAAACTCAGAGTTTTACCTGACTCTGCTTCCTGAATGGTGGGATTAAAGGTGTGTGCCTCTACCTGGTTTGGCTTCTATTTATTTATTTATTTATTTATTTATTTATTTATTTATTTATTTATTTACTTATTTATAAGACTTTTCTTGCCAGGATGTGGTAGGACACGCCTTTAACCCCAGCACTCAGGAGGCAGAGGCAGGTGGATCTCTGAGTTGGAGGCCAGCCTGGTCTACAGAGCGAATTCTAGGACAGCCAGGGCTACACAGGGAAATCCTGTCATGAAAAAAGTTTATAGCCATATACATAATGCATACATCTGTGCATTCTGCGGGTGTCTATGGGAGAGTGTTGGGCATCTGTCAGTTGTCCTGATAGACTGAGTAGGACTTCCGATTTACACGTCCCCCTGGATAGCCATTGTGCAGCTGCTTGTGAACTTTCTTCTTTTTCTCCCTCCAGATTTTCATCACCGTGAATTGCTTGAGTACAGATTTCTCCTCCCAAAAGGGCGTGAAGGGACTTCCTTTGATGATTCAGATCGACACATACAGTTATAACAACCGCAGCAATAAACCCATTCACAGAGCATACTGCCAAATCAAAGTCTTCTGTGACAAGGTGAGCAAAGATGACAGTTTGTCAGAAAGGTACAGTTGTTAGAGCTAGGTGTTGTTTTCAGTGGCATTCCTGCCTCGTCACTGTTCCTTGACTAGCGGTGTCTAAAGAATTATTTCATGATACACGGAAGTGGTAGTCTTTCGTTCTCAAGTCCTGTTATGTATGCCAGGGGTCACCTACCCACTGCCCTTTGTTTTGGCGGCTTTGGCTGCTGTTCTAAGCCTGCCGTTCTTTTCTGGCTTTTCGAGACAGGGTTTCTCTATATTGCTTTGAAGGCTGTCCTGGAACTCGCTCTGTAGACCAGGCTGGCTTTGAACTCACAGAGATCTGCCTGCCTCTGCCTTCCGAGTATTGGGATTCAAAGCGTGCACCACCAATGCCTGGCTTCTCAGCCTGCCATTCTTACCTTTCATTTAATGACTGTTGTTGCCCTATGGCTTAGTCCTCAGGTCACTAAAACAAAATACACAGGCTAGGTGGTGTGAACAATAGAAACTTACTCTTTATAGTTCTGGGGGTTCGAAGCCTGAGACGGAGGAGTCCAGTCCCTGAGAGGGTCATTTTGCTTGCTGCCTCCTCCTTACCTTGTCCTCACATGGGTCAGAAAGATAGACTGTGCTTTGTGCTGTTTCTTCATAAGGACACAGGAGTCACCAGGGATCAGCCTCGTGACACTTCAGACGTGAACTGTCTGGTCTAGAACGAGGGGAGCACACATTCAGTTGGTAGCTTGCTATGCTTTGGTCTGAATATGAGACTGAAATGACAGATCTAGAACATTCATAGCGTACAGATACTATCCTAGAAAACATCAATGTAATCTTTGACACTTGATGTGTTGCATGGGGCCTCACCTAGAACTTTTGGAAGTTTCAGAAATCACACCTACAAAATTAAGTTCATGGGTTCTTACACACTCAGGGCACAGGGCTCTCATCAAAGAGACAGAATAGTTACAGTAACAAAAATGGAAATTCTGAAGGTTGGTACAAGAGATCATCACACATGTAAGGGTAGCTTTAGTCATCTGAAGACTCCTGTAAGAGATGGTCCCAAGTGTAAGTGTAGCATCGATCATTTAAAGACCTGTGGCTCCTGGGAAGGGGAATAATGGGACTGCTTTACAAAAGAGAGATTGCCCAAGGCACTCGCTGCAGGGCAGACGAGCGTGGGAAGGGCCTACAGTGCACATTCTGCAGCCCCAAGTTGAGGGCTGTGTGCAAACAGACCGCATGTTGCCGTGTTGTTCCATGAGAAATTACACAGTGAAGTTCTGTCCCAGGGAGGAACAGTGTTCTGGGGAAACTGGTGAGGGGAAAGTCAACTCCTGGAGAGCTCAGAGCTGTCTGTCCTGGAGCTCACTCTGTAGACCAGGCTGGCCTCAAACTCAATTGAGACCCGACTGCCTCTGCCTCCCAAGTGCTGGGATCAAAGGTGTGCGCCACCACCACCCAGGTTTGTGATATTTTATTGCAAGCATGTTCAGCATTTGACTTTGACTTTCAACCTTCCTTCCTTCTTTCCTTCCTTCCTTCCTTCCTTCCTTCCTTCCTTCCTTCCTTCTTTTCTTCCCTCCCTCCCTCCCTTTGTTTCTTGCTTGCTCAGGAGGGAGTACATTTTATAACATCACAACTGTCTGTTTTGTCTGTAATAGTTTCAGGCCATTTCTAAAGGCTGAAGGTTGCCGGGTGCTTTACACGACATTGTCCCATAAACAGACACTGTGCCTCAAACAGCTCTGTAGGGGAAAGGGATTCTTAACATGGACCGAGACCTAGGGAAGAAACTTAGGCCTGGATCTCCCACAAATGTCACCTGTCTAGGGAGTCACATGGCGCTGGTGAATTCTCCTGTAGCCAGAAGGGGAAATTAATTGTACAGGGATGTCTCTATCTTGGATTCATGAGAGGAAAATTAAGTTAACAGTCAACGAGAAAGATGGACAGTGAATCATGCCAGCCGTGAGGAATGCTGGTGAAGCAAGATAAGAGTTAGCAATGTGGCCTTGAATTTGGCCAATGAAAAAGTCAAATTACAAGCAGCAGAGTGCAGAAGGGAGGGGTGCACGCTCCTGTGTGGTACAATGAACACCATCTCTGAGCATGTGGGGCGGTATTGATGCTTCTGTGTGCAGAGCGCCCCTTCATCTTTGTGTGGCCACAACTCAGAAGAATACCCGTTTATTTGTTCCTGTGGTTACGTTTAAAGTTCATAACTGTAAGCAAAGTTTGCACAGAGCAGTCACATTCGTCTGAAAGCTGTCTGTGCCTAGCACCCACATGTGCCAGGGTCATTCTGTTAGAGCGCCGAGTCGCTTACTGAGCAGGTGAAGCTGAGCTAGAAAACTCAGTTGGTTCTTCCCACATGGATTCGAAATTCATGAGAAATAGGCCCGAGACGGATGGAGGAGGCAAGCTGAGCCACTGGCATCTCCTTACAGGTCAGCTTGCAGGGTGTAGATCTGAGGGTCGCACTGCAGGGAGCTGAGGTTTCCCTGGCTTCCTTTCCTTGTTTAGTTTCGCACTTGCATGGCGTGCGTGCGTGCGTGCGTGCGTGCGTGCGTGCGTGCGTGCGTGTGTGTGTGTGTATGTGTATGTGTGTCTGTCAATATTCTTGCGCGCTCTGAGCTCATACCCAGCTTGGTCTCTCTTTGTTTTCCCTCTCAGGGAGCAGAAAGAAAAATCCGAGATGAAGAGAGAAAGCAAAACAGGAAGAAAGGGAAGGGCCAGGCCTCCCAAACACAGTGCAACAACTGTGAGTCACCTCCACCCCAGACTGACTGTGCTCAGGGGAGATTGCAGCCATCTGGGTCCTTTGAGAGGACAGACAGAAGGAAACACGGCCTCTCTGCCCTTCCAGTAGAGACAGGGTGTGGGGTGTGGGGTGTGTGGGTGGGGGCGGTGTCATCCATGTGGAAGCAAGCGGGAGTCCTATGCTCTGGACTCAGGGTGAATAGCAGGAAGTGAGGAACCTTCCATCCACACGCAGCACTTCCCAGGGTCTTTTTGTGTATTTGGGTCTGGGGGAAGACATTGAAAGCATAGTCATGTCCGTGGTGCTAAGAAAGCTTCAGGGAGAATCGGGGATTTAGCTAAGACGTACAGATAGCGGAGAGTTCTCAGACACACGAACTTTGTGTTTTCATGTAGCCTCCGATGGGAAGTTGGCCGCCTTACCTTTACAAAAGAAGAGTGACATCACCTACTTCAAAACCATGCCGGACCTGCACTCACAGCCCGTGCTCTTCATCCCAGATGTTCACTTTGCAAACCTGCAGAGGGCTGGACAGGTAAGCCCTGCTCATGCCCGTCGTCCCCCTGCGCGCCTGCGTCGGTGCTGTCTAGTAGAGCAGAAAAGATGGCATCATTCTGCACAAAAAAATAGAGATTTGGGAGCGAATACTAACATTATTAGGCAAAGAAAGGTGTGAGTTGTTATTAGAAAAATGTTGACAAAGCAACAGGAGAAAGCTACCCGGAAGAAGTTGTGTTTTCTTGCATCTAGCAGACTCGATCACGGCACATATCGCCATCTAGTGGTGAAAAGTAAAGCAATCAATACTGTCCTACATCAAGGGGGGAGGAACGAGGGAGGGGGTTTCGAGGCCCTGTCAACATTTTATTTTTTCTTAGTAAATTAATAGCTCTCATTGAATATATAAATAATTTGTCATCTGAAGGATAAAAAAGCATATGTTAGCCCTTCCTTCATAAAACTAAATTCTATGGTTATGTCTCCAAATGAAGGATTTAAAATCAAATGTTCAATAGTTAAGTCATTGTGACAGGGTACAAGTTTAATGATGAAAACTACACATTCACAGGAGAAGAAATCATAATATTGCTCATTGAAAACAAAAGTGTGGTACCAGTGTGTCTGCCCTGTGCTCTGAAGCCTCTGACCTGATCCGCCCACTGACCGCGAAATTTTCATATGCTAACTGATGGCTGAGCCCTCTCTAATAGAAGGCTATCCCCCCTTTTCTTCCTTAAGGTTGCTTAACTGTGTGGAGAAAAGAGGTTCCTTAGCATCTGCCAGAGCTGTTTTTGGCCACAGTCACTGGAATTTTTTTTTTTTTAATTTATTTATTCTTATATTATGTGCATTGGTGTTTGGCCTGCATGTATGTCTCTGTAAGGGTGTCAGATCTTGGAGTTACAGACATGTGCATTGGTGTTTGGCCTGCATGTATGTCTCTGTAAGGGTGTCAGATCTTGGAGTTAGCTGCCATGTGGGTTCTGGGAACTGAACTCAGGACCTCTGGAAGAACAGCCAGTGCTCTCAACAACGGAGCCATCCATCTCTCCAGCTCTGGCCATTTTTTAAAAAAATGCTCCCAAGCATCTAGCTGTGCTCTCTATGGAGTGAGGTCCCCATATCTTCCAGAAGAGCAATAACAGAGTTAAACTGTCCCACTGCTTGTCACAACTCTGGCTGTGGTGCCACGACACTCTTGACAGCCTGCTGTAGTCTCTTGGCAAGAGCTCTCGGAAATACACAAAGCTGTGATTGAATCTTTAGAAGAACGGTGCCCCCGCCTGGCTGGCCTGACAGCCTCACTCACCCTGAGTCATGCCCAAGGCAGACTCTGTGTGACCTTTAAGAGTTTGTCCTCCTCACCAGGCGAAGCAGCCTGGCAGCTTGGTACTGCTTGGCCTAAGCCCCCCGGGTTCCCTGTGACCCTGGATTTTGAGTGAGAGAGCCAGCAGGGAGCCTGGCTGGAGGTCCTGGCTGTCATGTGAATGGCCAGTTGTCAATCATTCTGCAAAGCAGAAGGACGGGGCAGTGGGTAGCTGGAGCTCTTAAAAGTTGCTTTCTGGGAAGAGCTAGATGCTGAGGAGGCAGAAGGACGTCACACTGAACCTTGGGATGGTGAAAACTTAGTGTTACATTCATGGCTTTCTGTTTAAGAAGAAACAAAATCCAATCTAGCAATAGTCATGAAAAAAGCTGAATGAAACTTCTTACACACAAGCTGATTGCTATGGTGACTCTACCTTGGGCATTTTAGGTACTTTTTTGTTATACAACTGGGCCTATGATTGGCAACACCTCGGCGCTGCTGGGAGCCTCAGAGAGGGTATGGGAGGGAGTCTGCCAGGTCCTGACTGGGTAGACAGTGCCAGCTTTAGAAGAGGATTGACGGATGTCTGATACTGACTTGGGTATTCTTGTCCACCCAAACACAGATGTCCCCACAGCACACAGATACAATTCCCCAAAGGCCGACCATTAAGCTTTAGAAATAACAGGGCAAGAGGCTGCACTACCAAGCAGACCCTCTGCCCTGCCCTGTCGGTTCATAAGGAGGATTCATGTTTCCTTGCTTTTCTTTTCCTTTTTAGGGGGACATGGGGAGGTTTGAAACAGGGTTTCTCCGTGTAGCTCTGGCTGTTCTGGAACTCCCTCTATAGACCAGGCTGGCCTCAAACTCATAGAGATCCTCCTGCCTTTGCTCATGCCTCCACCGGCCAGCAGGAGGCTTCACAATTTCTTTAACTCTGTGCTTGACACTGAGCTCTCTTAAAGACACTTGTCCCTGAGGATCTTCCCTTTGCCACATGACCTTTATAGCCTTAAGTTAGCTAATGGGTGAGAAAATGAAGTAAGAGGAGGACATGGCCACTCCTAGAGTAGTGCGGAGAAGACTTTTATTGTAAACATAAGTGAGAAAGCAGGCAGAGAAGACCATTGAGGGGTGGGGGAGCCAGAGAGGAGCCTTGGACCAGCAGATACATCCTAGGCTAATGGGCCAAGAGAGCTGCACAACCACAGCGGCTGGCCGTTACAGGGATCAGGATGGGGGAAGAGAAGCCCCACCCCTGGGAGGGGGAGGTTTAGGGTGGGGTGTGCGGTGCAGGCTGAGAAGTGCTAGGAGGGGCCACAGGTACTGAGGGATGATGGGAGAACTGGGAGGGGCCGCAGGGACTGAGGGATGATGGGGGGACTGACCAGAGTCTGCTTTGATAGGTTACACAGGCACCTCAGTTAGCCTAATGTAGCTTGAGACCCTACATTTCTGTGGCTATGGGAAACCAGGGAAAGCCAGACCCTTCGGGGAGCAAACACAGAGGCCCTGATGCTGCCATTTCACTATGGCTGTCTTGTCTGCCCTCTTCTGATAGCATGACATCCAGAGCCAGCCCATCAATGGAGCCAGCACAGCTTCTAAACCATGTGTTTAGATCTCACCAACAGATTTTCTTAATGTCAGGAGCAACGTTTGGCAGAGGGCCAGAGTAATCTGGTTATACCAGATTAACTTTAGTGACGTTTCTGAATTTACTTTATAAAATCTAAACATTATCCCGAGGGAGAATGTGAGGAGGCTGCATTTCCTTACACACACACACACACACACACACACACACACACACACACACACACAGAGAGAGAGAGAGAGAGAGAGAGAGAGAGAGAGAGAGAGAGAGAGAGAGAGAGAGGGAGAGGGAGAGGGAGAGGGAGAGAGAGAGAGGGAGAGAGAACATTGTTAATCTAATGTATTTTTTTTCTTCTTGAGAGACAGTTTATACTATTCCTGGCCTTACATGTGCCTGTTGTTTCCACCGCAGGTGTATTACAACACAGACGATGAGCGAGAAGGGTAAGACACCAATCATTTCACTCTAAACACTTATTGTTTGTATGGGTGGCAGTGCGCCTTCTGGCCCTAGGCCACCCTGGTGGAGGGGTGGGTACTTCCCATGTGTTGTGACTTAGAACTGCCAAGGGGCTGTTGGGTGGCAGCAGAGTGACTACCTTTCTCCCTGCACACCCCTCTTCCTCTCTCCCTTCCTCCCTATGCCCTCCTTTGGATAAATTGATCCGTCTAGTGCATCCTTCGCTAGAACCTTTCTGATGATTCTTGCTTCCCATTGTTGACCCCAACACTGGGTTCTAGCGAGAGTGGGGGACCAAACACAGCTCCTGAAGCCTTCCCTATAGATTGTTGGCTTTGATGGGGATCCGAGCAGGTTGAGAACCTGTTTGCTGTCCTTGTGGACTTTAGATACGAGGTTGTCTCCTGGTGTCTTCACAGAGACAACATGCTTCCCATCTTTGCCGGGAACTTGTGCCCTCCTGGAGATTTTCAGGGGCAGCTAAGTCTTCAAGGTGCTTTCTATCTTTAATTTGTTTGATGTACTCAGAAGTTTACAGCCACAAAAGGGCTGAGGCAACTCTTTTCTCGGCCATTCTTGGGAGGTAGCGCATTCTTGGGAGGTAGGAGTCAAACCATCTTCGCCTTCTGCAAGCGTGTTGCCAGTGACACAATGCCGTCTGCATACGAGGAAGGAAGCTCATGTCTCTGAGGGCCAGATGGCTCAGGTTTTAGAATTTAAAGAAGGGAAAGCGTACTTTGGCTCACGGTGTTTGGAACAACTAACCATGCTGGCTCTGTTGCATTTGGGTCTGTGGCAAAACAGAACCGGGATGGAGGCAGGGGTAGATGTCAAAGTTGTTCCCTCTTGTGGCCTGGAAACAAAAGGAGAATGTCTCTGCTAGCCACAGAATGCCCCCCTTTGTGTTACCATCTTCTCCAGTTAGTTAATTCTTTCTGGAAACACTCTCACTCGCACATCCAAAAGGAAGTGTTTTCCACAAGTCTCCTCAGGGTCTCTCGTTCCAAATATGTTCATACTTGTTGAGCAAGAAGTTCTGCTTCTGCTGAATGGCTTGTAACTTCTTTCTGTCCGTTGGCTCTTGGGCTTCTCTCTGGATGAGTCTTCCTTCCTCAGCATTCAAACTTTTCCTCCTTGCAACTGATCTTAGTTTTGGCCAGGTGGTGGTGGTGGTGCACGCCTTTAATACCAGCACTCGGGAGGCAGAGGCAGGCATACCTCTGTGAGTTCGAGGCCAGCCTGATCTACAAGAGTTAGTTCCAGGACAGCCTCCAAAACCACAGAGAAACCCTGTCTCAAAAAACTAAAAGAACAAAAACATATTTTTGTCTTTTAACATCTTAATTTCCCTCATGGGGAACTACTACATTTAAGCAAAAATAAATAGATAAATAATACATGTGTATGGGCATTTTGCCTCTGTGCATGTCTGTGTACCTGTTGCATGCCTGGTACCTACGAGGGCCAGGAGAGGTTGTTGGATCCCTGAAACTGGAGTCAGATGACTGTGAACTGCCCTATGCAGGAATCAAACCCAGGTCCTGGGAGAGCAGCAGACTTCAGAGCCAGCTCTCTCCAACTCGACCACTAAGTTTTTTTTGTTTTTTGTTTTTTTGTTTTTTTTAAAAAACTTGGTTTTCAGGACAAACATGTTTAGAACCACATGGATTATTATTAGGAACTCCCTTCTTATAAACTGGATACTATGCTTTTTTTCTTAAAGCAAATTCTAATTACACTCATTCCTCAATACCGTTTTTATGCTCGTTGTTTGCATTAGTTGTATGTAACTAACATCCCAAGATTATTGTCTCCCATCCATAGTCAGACCTAGGCTTCCCCATCTTTAAAGTTGGTGAAGGAAGTGTAGCATTTACTGTTGACTCCATTCTGGGAGCTGAAGCTGTTATGTCGTGTGTGTGTGTGTGTGTGTGTGTGTGTGTGTGTGTGTGTGTGTGTGTGTGTGTGTGTGTCTGTCTAGATGATGGGCAGGGTCTTACTGTGTAGCCCTGGCTGGCCTGGAATACTCTATGTAGACCAGGCTGGCCTCAAACTCACAGACATGCACTTGCACCTTCTTCCTGAGTGCTGGAATTAAAGGCGGGTGCCACCACACACAGCTGATTTTAAGCTAGTCTAGTTGGCTGATTTTAAGTAGTCTACAGACTAAGAATGATTTTCAATAGTTTAAAAACTTCCCATGGCGACACGTGAAAGGAAGTGCCCTTGAGCCCCTCAAGGAACATTTTTCCTGGGACACATCGGTGCTAGTTCCTTTTGGTGTTGTCTATGATTTCATAGACTGCAGCAGAACTGAGTGGTTACAACAGGAATCTGAGAAGCCTAAATATCTGTCGTTGGCCTCTTTTCAGAGAAAGCTTGCCACCTTCCATCTCAAAGGGAGAGACTCACAAAGGAATTAATTGAATAAATGACCCTCAAGCTGCTTAGGACTGGAACCTTGCCCAGCGTCGAACCTCTAAAACCAGTTGTAAATTCTCTAAGTATCGCTTAGAAAGCCACACATAGTGGTTTATGATGCCTGTAATCCCAGAAATCAGGTAGCTGAGGCGGGAGGGTCAAAAGTTTGAAGCCAGCCTAGAGAACATGGTAAAACTCTCATCTCAAAACCAAGAACAAGTAGTTTGTTCTTTTTTATCTTGAGACAGAAATAATCAAATTTCAGTGGCCAGAACAAACAGAAATGATTAGAGTCCTAATCTCGTGATCACATATTTTATAAGGGACAGCGTGGTATCGTGAAAAGAATGTTGCCTCTGAGCTCAGGACGCCCAGCTCCATCCCCTGGACTGTTGTTTGTCCACACGAAACCTTGTGCCTGCCTATGGTCCCTGGCTTCAGTTTTCCTGATCTATCCTGAGAAGGTTGTAGAAGGCGATCTCTTAGATCCCTCAGCACTTGCCTGAGACAAAGTTCCGGGGAGAACTTAGAGTGTGAAGAGACTGTGTCCCTGCGGTGCAGACCGCACTGTCTCCTTTCAGCCTTTCCTGTGCAAGCTGACTGCAGTTAAGTAGCCAGCGACGCGCCTGTACCTCCATCAGCATGGCCTCTCAGTCAGAATTCAGAATCCCTTGTGTCATGCCCCAGTCATCCATCCCCAGACCGCACCCTGTACTTTTATATGTCTTCTGATGGAGCAACATAGGTAGCACGGGTGGGTGCCTGGGTGTCAATGCATGGCAGGTGCTTGGCTACTGCTGTATGTGGGTTCCTTGGCTGTGTACTGGGGTTCCTTGGCTGTGTACTGAATGCTACATGTGTGGGATTTTCACATCTGCCATTGACGATGAGGAAAAGGGCTGAGAAGTCAGGGAACTTTTTCAGCATCGTCTAGCTGGCCCGCGACTGAAGCAGGGTTTGAACCGGTGCCTGCTCATAATTCCTAGCACTCACCTGTAACCATTGTGCCTCCCTTGCTCAGTCTCCTCAAATCTTGACCTGTGGCTGTGGAGAATGCGGGGGTGGGGGTGGGGGCAGATCCTACTATGTAGCTTTCTGGCCTTCACCAAGGCATAGCCTTGTTTCACCTCATGAGCACTCCTGGCAGGGAAGACCAATCTCTGAGCCCTGGGGCATCAGGTGTGTTCATTCATCTAGCCCCGAGGGGGTACTGTCTTCAGTGAGTGGCATTGTCACAGCCGCCATCAGGACTAGGACCAGGCCAAGCTCCTCAGTCCTCTGTGACTTCGACTTAGCCCCCTGATCCACAACAGAAGCTGTTAAACTCCCCAGCAGTGCTGCAGAGAGCTTGGAGAGAGCTTGGCTCACTTCTCTCTAGAAGTTTCACCATAAGCCTTGCTCTAAGCCCTGATCGGGCTTCAGACGTGCCACTTCTCAATACTTTTCTGATGAATCTTAGTATCGCTTGTTGACGCCAAGGGTATAGTTTTCCTTTTGATGGACCCCACAAGCCCATGGCGGAATATGCTGCTGGCCCTGAGTTTTTCTACCTGATGGCCAGTGGGGTGGAGGTGACGTGAGACACAGCGCTGTTCCATTGCTCTCTGATCTTTGAAACGTATCAGTCAGTGTCACCGGCCTGTCACCACAAGGCCTGCACCCGTACTCTTTTTTTATTGGAGAGTAAGTGAGGCATAGTTTTCTTGTTTGGTCCTGATTTGAAACTACATGAAACTGCTGAATTCAGAACACAGAAAACTTACCAACCACTATTGGGTTTTTAGATTTGATAGTGTAAAGAAGTGTATTTGGCCTCCCAAAAGAAATATGGTTTATCTGAGATACTATTTTAATGCTGTAGCTTGGAATAAAAGGTGTTCTCAAGTCAGCTGAACTGGAAAAATTAAAATGAATCTTGCTTGGTGAAGTAGCTTGACTCTTCTTACACAGCATGAGAAGGTGTCTGATAATATTTCAGGCCATTTACCAATTATTAACTTAATGGCCCTTGGCTGCTGTGTGAGTGGATTTTCATTCCCCCTTTTAAAAAAAAAATCTTCTAGTCCTAAGTTCATGGTCACTCCAGTTCTAGATAAGTCAGAGTGCCATGATCTGCTGTTAGGACTAAGCATCAAGGACAAGACAGAAGGAGCAGTGCCCTAAATGTTGATTGCGGCCTCAGCCGGGACTTGAGTTTTAGATTTTCCTCAGCTGTTTCCGTTCTTTGTGGTAGAGGGGAATAAAATAAGCCAGTGCTGGCTCTTGAAGTCACCCCCTGTCCTCACCAGGATCTCAGGTCCTTGATAACTCTTTCATGAGGTGGTTCCCTCGAAGGCGTTAACACTTGACGCTTCTGCCATTGTGGACACAGGCTGGCTCTCAGTGCTCATGAGACCTAAGTGGGCAAGGAGGTGCTTTGTGAAGCCTGAACTTGTATGCAGGAATCTGATTGGCCGATACGCTCCTTGGCATATGAGAAGGTAAATTACACACCATTGGTGTCATGGTGTAAGATACTAGCATGAATAGAAAGGTTTTTGGGCTGCCCACAGGCAGGGTGCCTTGATGACCCTTGGCTTTCTGCTAACCTTGGGAAGTGATGAGCGGCTCTCTGGTGGCAGGAAGTCCACTCAGGAGTCGCAGGGATTTGAGCTGTCTGCAAGACTGGAGTGAGTGCATGTCCACCTCCCATGCCAAGATCAAGTGGCAGTTGAACCACTTGCTCTGGATGGAAAATCTAGTCTTCTCCATTCTTCTTACCCTCAAGTCTCTCCAGCCTGCGGCTAGCAGCATCCTCTATCGTTGCCTAGCATTTCACTGGCCCTAACCCTGAGTCCCAGGGCCTGTGAATTCCCCAGCGCTCACTGAATTCTCTTGCGCATCCTGTAAAATTTTTAGTTTTTATTATTTTAAATCATGTGTGTCTTTTGCATGTGGGCGTGTGCACCTGAGTGCAGGCTTTCACGGAGGCAGCTGGGTCAGATCCCTTGGTCCTGGAGTTACGGAAGCCTGAGCCGCCTGACATGGGTGCTCCGCAAGAGCGGTCTATAATCTTTGCTGCTGAGCCATCTCTGCAGCCTCCTTTTCAAGTTTATTAATTAATTAATTTTATTTGGTACACGATATTTGTATTCATTTATAGGGCACGGCACGATCATTTGACAGTGTACCTAGTGTGTAATGATCAACTCGGCGTAATTAATATTTCTAGTTCCTCAAATATTGTCATTTCTATGTCAACAGTCTCCTTCTGAAGATAAGGAGACTGAGGCCCAGGGAAGTTTGAGGGACGTGTCCAAATTTGTATAGTAATAAACTATAAAGCAGGGATTTTAAATCAGGCACGGTGGTCTGACCCCAGTGTTCCTTTCCTAAGAATTCTAAGTGATGTGCCAGACATTGCTTCATGGGTCAAACAATCCCTGGAGAAGTTAACGTTTTCCACAGATCTGCATCCACATTGCTGAGACTAAAGGGTAGCTAATCTCCATGTCTCTGGTTTGCCTTCCAGTCTGTCTTCCTCTGATAGACCTTCCCTTCCCTTAGTTCATCTGGAAGGCACAGGGACTTGGGAAGCAAATGCAGAACCATCAGAGCTGGCCACAGAGCGAGCTCAGGCTCAGCTCCGCCCTCTCCCAGGAGGAAGAGGGCAGGAGTGGACTGGACCTCCTCCTGTGGCAGCTAGGGAAGGAGACCTGTGGGAAGCTGGGGCAATCCCCAGCGGAGGTCCTACTGAGGGGGACTGCCCTGCTTCCGACTGTGCTCAAGGGACCATCAGGAGCACACGGGACAGCCAGGCCTTGGATGTGAGGGACCGCTGCAACTTGGGTGCCACGAAGTCACTGTGGCCCTGACCTCCTGGAAGGGAAAGGGGAGATGAGCCCAGCTTTCCACCTTTGGGTTCATCTTCAGTATGAAGCCTTAGTCTTCCCTCCCCAAGGGTGGGGGATGGGTGAAGAGGGTAGGGGCGGGGCGACGGGCGCCCACAGAGCTGAGAACTGGTGACAGGTTCGCTGTACTTAACCTTTTCTGCTTGTGTTCTCCAGCAGCAGTGTCTTAGTTAAACGGATGTTCAGGCCCATGGAAGAGGAGTTTGGTCCAACCCCATCCAAGCAGATTAAAGAAGAAAACATAAAACGAGGTATCTCTCCATCCTGGCATGCCACCAACACAGTCAGGGCTTAGGGCACAGTCTGTCCCTGTGTAAAGGCTGGGAGGTGTCTTGTCAAGAAGAACTCATCCCCGAGGCTGATTCAGTGACGACTCTGGTGGGTTTTTCCTCACCTGGAAGGTTACAGGCTTTTCCTTTGCCTTGGGGAATGGTAATGAGTGTCCTGACTCATCCAGCAGTGATACACAGTTCAGAAGAGATGTGTACGTGCGTGCGTGCTTGCATGGTGCGTGTGTGTGCGCGCGCGCACGTGCACGCTGTGTATGGTCTCCCCATGAACCAATGGTTCAGAGTTATTCAATAGATGGAAACTGGCAGCAAAATCACCATTAGAAATTGTACCGGGCATTAATTATTAATTAATTAATTAATTAATTAAGGCATGGTTTCTGAAACTTCAGAGTCAGAGAGGCATAGAGGGTACCCTAACATACCAGCAGTGATGCCCTCTGCCCGCCCCCTACTTCTCTTTGGAGAAGGATGGAGAAGTCACTGGGCTCCTTTCTTGTCCCGGGGATTCAGGGTCAATGATGGCTCCTACAGGTTACCTGTCAGAAGTTTCCCAGGAAGGAGGTGGCCACAATTAGCACCACAGCTGTCACTACTAATTGGTTTTCTTTTGCAGCTACTTGTTGGGGTGACTGGGTCAGAATCATTTTGGGGTTCCACCGAGGCCGTCTGACTGTGGCTGTACGGTGTCCGGGGTGTTCAGTGGCTGTTCGGTTGCCGTCGACAGGCTGACTCCCCCCACTGCCACACCACAAGAAGCAGCTAATGAAAGCCGACTCCCTGGGCAAGCCCTCTATGGAGCCCAGCACACTGGCCAGGAGGGCTGTCAACAAGGCCAGCAGGGGAAGGCTGGCACTGCCCACGCCCCTCCCCTACACAGCCCTGGAATATTTCAGCTCCTTCCAGCCACCCCTGAGCAACCAGGGCAGTCATGGTTCAAAGACAATGGTTTGAGGAGAGGGTAGTTGTAAGTAATGTCAGCCTGCTGGAAATTGCTTCCCCCCCCTCTTTTTGCTGTCGGCATTTCAGGAAGAAGTTACAGAATTTCCACCAAGCAATTTCCATCAAATAATAGCCACCAGTGTATCTTCCCCTTGCATTTAATTGTCCTTCTCTGGATGTAATTGGGGTCTTCGTTCTTAGTGCTTTTCTGTATTTTGCTCATATTGCCTCCTCTTTTGATAACCTTATAAAGGTTACTAGGCAGCTTTAACTGGCGTATGGTCTGTGCATTTGTAAATTTACATTAATTTTTGTCGATGCAGTCAGTCTACTTATTTAATTGGCACTTTATTTTCATATTTGATAAAGAGAATGTGCTATCGTGCCTAAGTCTTTATTTTTCCCGGAGCCTCCTCCCTCTTTCCTCTCCTCCCTTCATCATGTTCTAAATAGCCACAGAAGAGTCCTTGTCCATGTGGCCTTTGAGGAAGCCTTTGGGGCAGGGGAGTGTTTGATTTATCAGATTTCACTTTCCAGTTCTTCTGCAGGTGGTGGTGGTAGCTAGGAGGGTATTTGCCTGTGGTTGAGATCTAGGCTTATCGGGGTTTTTGGCCTGGGCTGTTTTTCTTAGTGTGGACAGATGTGGGGTTTCAGCCTTGACCTCCTATGTGGTAGATCCTAGTGTCCTGTCCAGGAAATCCAGGCGTGGAGAGATTACGCCGTTAGGACCATGGCAGGGCTTGAGCTGGCTTTACACCCAGATCTGTGATTCTGCCATCCTAATTCTCCCTGGACTACCCTATAGCCCTTCCAGCCTGTGCACCTGTAGGTTGTCTGCCCATCTCCTCACCCTCCTCTCCCTCCTCATCCCTTCCTGGACTTGAAGCCCCCCATGGTCTTCACACGGACCCCGGAGCCCCCACTTCCTGGCACTCTCCCTCACCCTCACCATGGCAAGAGCTGGCTGGAAAGTATGGTCTCATGGTTTTCCCTTCACCGTTCTCACAATGGTGTCTAGCTCAGTCTTAGCCTGCCTGCCTGTCCTCGTGGACCACAAATATCCCGAAGGCAGAGGCTGGTGTTACCTAGCTCTCCGCTACAATCCCAGCTCTTGGTACAGACAGCCTGTGGCACCTACGAGCCTTCAACGCTGTTTACTGAGAGAGCAAAGGTGCAAAATAAGTCACAGAAAGAGTAGTCACAGAGACTGACCGTGTGCCCACCTAGAGAAACTCAAAAAGAGTCTCATGGATGCAGGCAGCAGAGCGTTTACATTCCATCGGTGTTAGCCTGTTGGCAGAGCAGGGGACGTCATCTTGAGACACCATGTGACAGAAGCAGCTCCCTTGGCCTCTGGTCACACTGGCCTTTACCTTCTCTTGCAGTGCTTTTGTACGTGAGGAAGGAGAATGATGACGTGTTTGACGCGCTGATGCTGAAGTCTCCCACGGTGAAGGGCCTGATGGAAGCGGTAAGCCATGAGTCACTTTCAGCCTCCAGGAGAGGAGCCCTGGCCTGTTTGCCTTGGCAGAACCTACTTAGAACAATACAGCTACGAGGGTGGCTCCAGAGTGAGCTTTTGAAAGAAAACGAAGAGCTGAGATCTCTGGAAATATCCACCTCTGGTCAGGGCCTATTAGCATGTTACGACAGACTCTTGGAATAACTATCAAATTCCTGTTGGTTTCAGACTAATCGTCCCAGTCAGGTGCTGAGGAGGAGGGGCAACATGGCGGTTTCATTCATCTGTTTGCACAAAACTGAATTCGGTGCATATGGCTTCCAAATATACACAAAGCAAATTCTATGTAGTGCTGTGCTGGCAACAGTAACATATCCCAATGTAAAAAGAAGGCACGTTGATTAAGGGGAAAGATCTACAGAACTACAAATCGTTCTCCCCTCCTCACCGCTGACCCAGAGCAGGGTCAGTCAGCACGGCTTAGGAAAGCTCACTTTCTGTTTTTGTCACACACATTTCACCCAACTTGGACTGTGTCATGAGTATGTACTGTAGTCTCACAATTGCCTCGTTTGTAGTCTAGTAGAAGATAAGGGGTATGTAGTCATGGGGAAACCAACAGTGAGAGTGGTGCCTCTCCTGGTGAATGCTGGCCAGAGAAACTGTCCTGATGGGACCACGTTTGAATTTATGGCCAGACATTGCAGCGCGTAAGGAAATTCCTTCGTGTAGAACCACGCAATGCAGGTCCCTTTCATTTGTACTGTCCCTTGCTGTCCAGCATAGGTAGAACGTGTTACAAACCAGTACTTCCCCTTTCTTATGGCTAGCAGAGGAATATTCCACTGTTTGACAACAACATATTTCTCTTTTTCATTTATCCGGCTGACAGACCCAACGTCTTTCCTTTTGGGGTGCTATTGTCATGGGTTAGTTTTTGCTTCTGACTCTTTTGGAGGTTATATGGAGTGAAATTGGTCAGGGAGACACAAAATGCCATCTATTACATGATTCAGCTTATCAGTAATATCAGATTCCCTGACTTCAAGGAGAGAGAGAGAGCAGACAAGTGGTGGCCGGGGATGTAGGAGCCAGAGGTGGGACCGAGCTTAATGCATAATGCATTTTGGAAATGATGAGGGTGTTTTAGAGTTCTAGTGAACTGTTGCATAATATTGTGAATGTATTATGATTTTCTATCTATAGTTCTTACTGGTAATCAGAAAACATGTAAAGAATACTTAAGAATGTGACCACTGTGGCCTTTGTGCTGCCCCTGTGATGGTGTCCCATGCCTCTCAGTCTGTCTGAGTGAAGCAGCAAGGCCACCCTCTAAAAAGCACAGGGCTTGGTAGCTTTTTGCTCGTCATGATTGGTGGGGGAGTATCAATATCTGTTCTATAGAAAACAGAAACAAGCCCAGAAATAAATGCAAGAAAGCATATGGGATATATCCCTCCTAATGAGCCATATTTTGCTGTTGTGTTTGTTTTGTTTTTGAGGCAGGGTCTCTCTGTGTAGCCCCAGCCAGCCTATTAGTCACTGTGTTAACAAAGCTGGCCTAGAATTCAGAAATCTGCCCACTTCTGTTGTGTCCCACCCCATCAACTTCCCCAGCACTGGGATCAAAGGCCTGCGCCACCACACCCAGCTCCCGGTCTTTAAACTGGTAAGAGCAGATACTACACAAGGCCTAGGAGGGATGAGTCAAGATTTTCTTTTTTAATGGGCTTTGGTGTTTTGCCATGAGTGTTAGGTTTCCAGGAACTAGGGTTCCTGGATAGTTGTAAGCTGCCATGTGTGTGCTGAGAATTGAACTCAGGTTCTCCGGAAGATCAGTCGGTGCTCTTGACTGCTGAGCCATCTCTCCAGCCTGGAACCATTTTTTAAATGACCTTGACATAGGTTCTGGGTGGACAAATGGCCAATAGAAGTATTCAGATTTCTCTGAACAACTTTGGATGTTGGACATTTTCATACTCCAGTCTGTCTCCTTTTCTCTTTAATTTACTCTTCTCTCATACACGCTGACACCAGCTTCCCTCCCTTCACAGCTCTCCGCCCGTACTTCTCATGCTGTCCCTTAGGTAGATTGTGACAGGAAGTGAGTGAGGAGTGGGTTAGCCTTGAACTAAGTCAGGTTCCTCCATGGCCCTGGCTCGATTCTGGCTTCATCTCCCCTTCAACTCTGGAACAAACAGTTCCTTAAAATCCCAACCCGAACTACCTGCTTGCCTCTGGGGCGTGGCAGGCGGGGGCAGGTGTGGCAGGTGGGGGCAGGCCCTTTTAGGGTCTCAGGAGATGTGGGCTGGGGGTGAGCTGCCAACTGAGTTCATAGACTTTATGGGTGTCGTGGAGGAGCAGGCTGCGTTGAAGGACTTCGGCACCTGGAGAGGATGGTGTCTTTTGAAGAACACTAGATCTTGCTAATAGTTCTATCATGAATTTATCTCTGTATGTAGTAAGAAAACACAGGGATTTGGATCCTCAGAGGACCAGGACATTTTGTTATTACCAGTACATGTCTGTAGGCTGTAACACATAAATGCATGTGCATGTAACATACATATCTAACACTGATATGTATTCCTGTGTATTGTAATATGTATATGTAATATGAAGACAGAAATTACTCAGTCATCTCTCTGTATCTAGAACTGGTCCCTCAATCCTCTATAATAACAAACCCATGAATGCTGAAGCCCAAGTCTTGAACCTAAAATGATGTACTTGTTTATAATCTCTGCACATCCCTCCATTGCTTTAAACCCCTAGTTTACACTATCTGATGAATGTAACAGCTATGTAAATGGCATTGTTCAAAAAATAATGACAAAAAATATGTAGACGTTCAGTACGAATACAATTTTTATCATGTAAGTATTTTTGGTCTTTGGTCAGTTAAGCCTACGGGTGCAGACCCTGCAGTTACAGAGGGCAGACTGTATATGTGTATGTATCGATAGTGGCATAAATAGGGTAATATGTAAATATTACATAGCTAAATATGCAAATACTACACTTTAGTAGTCGGTATTATAGTCTTTGCCTTAGAGTACCTCTCATCAAAATCTGGCAGTGTTACTTACCAGCTAGACAAAGTTTCTTAGCCTGTTTTTAATTACTAAAATGGAAATAATATGAGTATCTGGCTTCCAGGGTCATGGTGAGAACCAAATGAGACAGTACAGACAGGAGCTTTTCTCTGGCCCGGAAGGGCCGTGGTAATGGAGTCTTCCTTAATAAACAGTCCGTCTACAGCCATACCACCCTATCTTGTCTTAATAAACAACCCCCCCCCCGTTATCTCTGTATAACCCTGGCTGTCCTGGAATTCGTTCTGTAGACCATGTAGGCTGGCTTCCATCTCACAGAGGTCCTCGTGCCTCTGCCTTCTGAGTGCTGGGATTAAAGGCGTGAGCCACCACCACCTGGCCTAAAGCATCCTTTTGAGTAGGAAGCAGAATCAGAAAACACATAGTGCTATTCAGATGCCAAGTTCTCAAATGCTCTTTGTCTAAAAGGACGGACGACAAATCCATTGTGTAGTGCCTGCCATGGAAGGGGCAGTGGGAATGATGCCAGTGTCTCCCCCAGGCTCCTGAGCCAGAGGATTGCACCTGCTCTGAGGGAGGGACTTCATGTCTCCCAGTCCAGTGTCCAGTGTCCCACAGGGAGCTAGTCCTTAGAACGGGCCTTCATATTTTGTTTGACTCAATAATAATGCTGTCATTTGACTCAATTTAATAACAATGCTGTTTTTGTTTTGTTTTGTTTTAAATTTTGGGTGACAACTAAAAGTTACACGCAGAAAAAGAGACAACATCAATTGAGGGGAAAAAATACCTCTGGAGGAAGTTTGTTAAGAGACATTGTGCTTGTCAAGCCATCTTTGTCACTGTCACTTGATGAGAATGATTTGTGTGGCCACAAACAGTCCTCACCCCCTTAACTAGGAACATAGAGTTTTACTTCTGTAAGTGGGCCCCCAACCCGTGTTTCAAAGGTGCCATCTGAGAGTCCTAGTCACAGCCTTTGCTTCCAGCCTCCATGCCCCTCCTGGCAGATTTCCCAGGAGTGGCTGAGGAATAACATCATAGTAAGCTCCAGTCTGACACAAATGTTTTGAGTCATGACCTGGTGTGTACCCTCACTTGAATTGGCCCTGACTCTTCCCTAAGAGCTATTCCCGTGGAGTAAAAATAAACCCTCTCGTTGTATATTATGGGGAGCCAGATCCTGCAAATATATGTTTAAGCCATGGAATGGCCCCATGAGCTATTTCTTAGTGTACCCCTGTAATGTAGACTTGGCCTGGCTTGGGACACCTCCTCCACTGGTCACTGATAGTTCGGGAAGACCAACTACCGTCTCTGATAAAGAAACTCAGTGTTCAAGGGGCAGCAGACTCACAGCCCCAAGAGTGAAAGTATGACGCCTTCAGGTCCCTGTGTGTCCTGAGACAGGACCGTCTGTCTGATAGAGTTCCCACTGTTTGCTACATCCCTGGATAGGCTATATGAAAAGGATGGCCTCGGCATCACCCATCAAATGGAGCCATCAGAGGCTTTCAATGGCAGCGCAAATATTCCTGAGGAGCAGATGGCAGCCCCTGTGGGTGATGTGGCTACTCAATAGCTGAAGACTGACTGGGCTGCCCTCCATAGAGAGCACGCTCCCAATCCCCCTGTCCAGATTCCCGTCTTCAGTAAATTATTTGGAGATATACATGAATAAGCATAAAAAGCCTTCCGCTTTATAGACGTTCTTGGCATCAGCATACAAGGCATTAGATGTCATTATAGCACTTTTGAATAAAGCAAGTTTAGCATATTTTCCTCCCTCACTGTCTCCCATACTTCCTGTCACCGTCCTCCCTGGCAACCTCCCCAGGTCTCTTTCATGTCACTCGATGGCTCCCCCCCCCAAGCCTCTTTTAAAGTTTCTTTTTCTTTAAAATAATAATTATCAGCAGCGATGAAATGTGGCTTTTGATCTAGGTAGACTAGAACAGTGTTCCCACCCTTCCAGGTTGTGATTTGACATTTGAGTCAGAAGGTGCTGTAACAGACAGATTCATGAGCGGCATGGGGGTGATGGCTGTTTCTGTAGCCACACGATTTCCTATAGCCTGTGAGCCAGGCCATGTGACAGGATGGGGTAATTCTGTTATCTAGAAGGTGGTATGCTCTGTGTTTTTATGTGTCTGCACAAGAGTGTGTTTTCATGTGTGAGCATGGCGGTGGCATGTGTGGAGGTCAGGACAACCTTGAGGTCACTTCCTGTCCGCGGCCCTTGAGTACCTGCTTGTATGCTGCCCCCACCCAAGTTCCTGTCCATCCCCTTTGAGGACCTGCAAACCTCAGAGTAGAAAGCTGTGGCTTTGGCCAGCCGTACTTAGGAAGTAACTAAGAAGTGTGAAAGCAGGCTGCTCAAATGGTGCCTGTGGACTGGTTCTGTTCAGGCAGTGCTTCTAGAAGCTCAGGGAAAGAGTGAGGATGTTAGGTCGCTCCAGAATGTCATTGCTTCAGCAAGAACTCCAGTCACTCTCTTCACCCTGCCTCTCTGTCCTCAGATGTCTTCTTTCTGGGTATCTGGATGAAGGGTTCTTTCCGTTCTGCGGTGGGAATGAAAGGGTAGGAACCTAAAGTTCTCTGGGACAAACACGTTTCAGGATGTCAGCTCTCCCCTAGGGCTTTTCAGCCATCTTTCTAGCCTCTGCTGCCCTTTTTAAGTGTGGTCCCACACTTCACCTGCCCCAGCTGCCTGTGACCCATTAGCAATTTCATAGAGACGCCGTGGCATCTATTTGGAGCAGATCTTTCCAAAATGCATCTCTCAACTCTTGCCACTTTGTACTTACAAAAATGACACAATTGTAAAAATAACCATTACAGAATTGTACACAGTAAAGCGAGCTTGAGTCTGACCACTTATCAACTGGAGCCACCATTAATAGATTGCCATGTCATTTAGATATTTTCTGTACATTTAAACGTGTGTATAGGTTAAAAATACAAACAAGATTATACTATATAGACCCCCACCTATTATGCTAAGAACCTAAATGTAAGCAATATAAGCTTTCCATATTTTTAAATGAGGTCTGTGAAGAAAATATCAGGATATTTGATGGATATTTGTGTTGCTGGAGGTTCTTACCCAGCCTGGTCCAGCAGATGCCTTGCCTCAAATGAACACGCATCGGGTGTTGGCCGATGGCTAGGGCTTCTTATTTGGCTGGCTCTGTCTTAATTATTAACTCATTTCTATCAATCCATGCATTGCCTCCCATGAGGCTGTGGCTTGCCCGGTAATGCCCCAGCGTGTTCTCCTTCAGCAGCGTGACCACTCTGTGTTGGGCTCATTCTGCCTAACTTTCCCAGAATTCTCCTCATCTCCTAGTTCTGCCTATCTTCCTGCCTCATTGACCAAACAGTGTTTTATTCATTAACCAATAAGAGAAACATATAGGGAAGGACTTTCCCTATCATGTTTGTTAAGTTTTCTCTATTATGAAGAGTGATATTCATACCATTTCAGAGTATGAGAGTACTTCTGTATGTCAGATTATATAGATGTGGATATAGATAGTCATGGATACAGACGTGCATATAGACATGAAGTCTGGGTCAGGGCATGTAAACTTTACTTTTAAAGACTCCTTTCCCAGGAGGGAGCACTCCATCATCCCATCTACATCCCAAACGCCACTGTCCTCATACTCTGACCCGAGCTAGGTTATTACTTCTCCTTTGTTATGTTTTTAATGTGTCCTTGTGTCTGCCGTGTGTGTGCAGGTACTTACGGGCACCAGTAGAGGGCATCAGATCCCTTGGAGCTTCAAGCCAGATGGAGCACTCGCTTTCACCTGCTGAGCTGCCTCTCTGGCCCCCTCTTTGCAGTTTTTGATAGTTTGATAAACTGAAAGTACTATCCTACTATTGTTTCCGTTTGGAAAATTCAAATAAAAGTGTAGTAGTTTTCACACACTTATTACCCATTATTTTTCTTCTATGAAATGCTGTATTGTTGTGTTTTCTCCCCAGCCCTGCTCCCCATCCATCCAGATCTTTTTGTAAACTTAAAGCAGTTTGTATTTTCAAATGCTTCCCAGCATATTATTTTTCTTTGTGGTGGCTTTTGATCTACTGATATTTTAACATTCCACATTGTTGTTAATATTTAACCTTGTTTTGCAGACTTCATGTGTCTCTAGAGAACTGTACTTTAAGATGATGGTTGATAGAGTTAATGAAGAATTAACTCATGTTTACTTCTTCCTGTACTTTTGTGGTCTCATCTTTCATATATAATTCCTTTTATCTCCTGAACTTTTTTTCTCACTTCCTATTGAGGCTGGTCTTGAGTGGTCTCCATAGCTCACTTGATCTCAGGCCCTCATGTCTTCTGAAATTTGTTTTGAAGTATGGCTACCTATTTAATTCAACACTGTGATTAGAAGCCTCTTTTTTTTTTTTTTTTTTTTTTTTTCTTATTAAACCGACCAGAAATGCCACTTTCATCAGGATTGTTTTGCTGAGTGATTTAAGTTCTGTCCAAAGAGAATATGTGCTCACATTATGAATTGCAATTCGTGTTTCTTTTTCTCTTCCTGCTAAGGACAGAGAAAATACAACTTGGTGAAGACAGTCTGGGGGCACTGTTAGTCTGGTTGAGACCCTATCGGTTGCTAACTGTGATCTGGAGCTCTGTTCACTTACTGATGTATGGAGCCAGTGGCGTGGGTAGTTGGGGGACATTGGGGGACACTGTGCTCTGCTCGGTGACATGTGAGTTGAGCCAAAATGGTCTGGGTTGCTTGCACTGTACCTCTGTCCCCTGCTGACCTGCCTGCCCGTTTTTCATGTTTCAGCTGTCTGAGAAGTATGGACTGCCTGTGGAGAAAATCACAAAGCTTTATAAGAAGAGCAAAAAGGGGTAAGAAAGAAGCTAAACTCAGCTAGCTTCTGTTGTAATTTAAGAAAAGCCGCACGAGAGAGAAAAATGTCATGTGAACACGGTTCAAGCAGGGTTTTCTTGTTTTGTTTTTTTTTTTAATTAGGGAAAGGGATCATAAAAGGGGGGGGGAACAGGAGCAACTGGAGAGAGGAGAAAGGAACGGAGGGAGAGAGGGAAAGAGAGAGAAGGGTGGGAGGTGGGCAGGGCCCTTTTAAAAGGGATCATAGTGAACGGGCACAGGTGGTGCTCTTAGTGGCTGCAGCTGAGGGTGCATCCTGTCAGGACCCCAAGGACAGGCCAGTACAGATGCCTGAGTACTAACAGCTTTTGTCTGCAAGATGCAGTTTTAGAACGGCATTTTCTTTATGTCTTGTTATCACCTCCGTGACCCACATTAAAGATCATTAGTGACTGAGGCAAGGAGACCCATGGTGCACTGTCAAGATGTCACCTGAGATGCTTGCATCTATAAGACAGCATTACCAGCAGATCTGGGATGGAGGGCGCGGGGGAGTTGTGTGTGTGTGTGTGGGGGGGGTGGGTAGAGAGGTGATGGAGACATTGGGGACAACGAAGAGGTCATCACTCTTGACTTTGGCTCCTGAGTGACACAATAGAAACAAAAATCTGTTGAGGACATAGGGAATTACTATTCCAAGGCAATGATTAATAAAATGGTCATCGGGCTTGCTTGCCCACATTGTTAGGAACAATTGGTCCTTCCTGGTTGGGTGGTCAGGCGACTCTGGGTTCCCTACCCTGATTCACCTGTATTTGTGTCTCCTCACAGTTTACTGACTAGGAAGTGAAGCTAGGGTTGCTTAAGGCATTTTGCTCCTGGTCAAGTGTTTACAGTAAACAAAACACAGGTGGTGGGGGGGTTATGGCTCACCTGTTCCTTTCAAGGCCCTTCATGGGCTCCCTCTGGGAGAGTAGCTGCCTTTAAACTCTTGTCGGGACCCTCTTCATTAAGGGAGCATGACCTGGGACTCTTGTCGGGACCCTCTTCATTAAGGGAGCATGACCTGGGATTCTTGTCGGGACCCTCTTCATTAAGGGAGCATGACCTGGGACTCTTGTCGGGACCCTCTTCATTAAGGGAGCATGACCTGGGACTCTTGTCAGGACCCTCTTCATTAAGGGAGCATGACCTGGGACTCTTGTCGGGACCCTCTTCATGACCTGGGACTCTTGTCGGGACCTCTTCATTAAGGGAGCATGACCTGGGACTCTTGTCGGGACCTCTTCATGACCTGGGACTCTTGGGCTTTCTGAATTTGGGTCCTTTGGGTGGCTGCGCATCAAACTTGTTGGAAACTCAGTGAGCGTGGGCTGCAGTTTTTTCCAAAGTTGATGCAGTGGGCTATTTCTTTGTGTGACACTAAAGTCCTGCTGGCTAGAAAGCCCAGTGTCTGTGTGAAGTCCTGTTCCCAGGCTTGCATCCTAACAGCAACTCACCAGGCATGGGTGGTCCTTAGTTTTGTGAAGGAACAGGCTGAAGCTGTGACAGGCAAAGCATCTTGCCTGACAGCACCAGTATAAAAGGATTCAGCGACTCATTCCTTCTCAAACTAAAAGCTCTTTGACCAGCAAGAATGAGAGAGTCTCAGGCACTCCCTAGTCACAGAGAGAGGTCCCGAGGGACAGCTTACTGGTTAAGGGCACCTGTTGCTCTTCCACAGGACCTGGGTTCAATTTTCAGCGCCCACATGGTAGCTCACAGCCACCTGCCATTCTAGTCCAGGTGGTTAATGTCCCCTTCTGAACTCTGAGGGCACCACACACATACTTATGGTACACATACATACATTCAGACAAAACACTCACATAGAAAACAATTACATTAACAAAGAAATCACAGATAGACTCTAGAAGAGGGTTTTCTTGAAACCAAACCAACATGGGGTAGGCAGCAGAGGAGAGGTGGGGTAGCTTGTGGGGAGGTAACCCCATCTTTAGACCTAGCCTAGCCATCACTGGCTGGATGAACTAGGGGACCCGTAGACCTTGCCAAGTTGTTTCTTTCTTGCAAATTACTGAAGCCTGTGTGTACTGTCTTTTACCGTACATATGTGTTCAGCCAAGGGCAGCTGAGGTTTGTAATAAAAGTCCTTAGGAGCCAAACTGTTTGGGCTGTGATAGTTTGGATCTCAGCTGACTTCTCTGAGCCCCGGCTGACTAATGTAAAAAGGCGTACGTGTTGAGCCAAATGGTCTCAGAAGCCCTGTTTAATAAGAAATGGTGACGGTAGTTCAGGGAAACTGAGGCTCTGATTTTTTTAAACCTAATTTTGGGGGAAGGAACTAGAAGGTTAGGGAGCACCTAGCCTAAAGGGTACCCTTTCACTGAGCCCTCTGTTCACTGGTTTTATTTCCCCCCCCATGACACCCCAACTGTGACAGCATCCTGGTGAACATGGATGACAACATCATCGAACACTATTCAAATGAGGACACCTTCATTCTTAACATGGAGAGCATGGTGGAGGGCTTCAAGATCACACTTATGGAGATCTGAGCCCTGGGCATAAGTTCCCTTGACAGGAGCTTCCTTCAATGCATTCCTTCCTGGGATAGATGGGATCCTGGATGCCCCAGAACCTGGAGATCTGTCTCACCCACCTCACAAGACTGTTACAAGACTGCTGGGAAGGGGGCGGGGCCCAAGGCCCGGTGACTGTTGAACTCCTCCACTTGCCCCTAATGGAGCTGAAGCCTGAGCCCCTCAGCAAATTTCTTTGGGCCTGTCAGGCCCTTATTTATTGTCCATTTCCCCCCTAAGAGCCTGGAGTCCAGGCCCTCCAGGACTCTACAAGTTACTGATAGCTCCAATCGAGACATCCAGAGTTCCCCCTTCAAGGGCAACACAGCCAGGCCACTCATCTCCAAGAGCCCGGGGAGCTGGTGTGTCTTTTTCCTTAGCTCTCCACTTCTCTTGAGTGGATGGACAAGACGAGCTGCTTCTTGATGTGGTCTTCTTCATGTGTGGGGTAGGACACCCACTTCCTGGCCCCAAACCTCCAGATGGCTCTGAGGAAGGTCATTTTACTAAATACCTCCAGGGGATCTCAGCAAGTGGCCTTGTACAGGAAGACATCCCGAGACCATGTCAGTAATAAGGATCACAAAGGATGCCTGATGTCCGTGTACATATTTTGTACATAATATTGCAATAATATATTTTACCTGTGGTATGTGGGCGTGTTTACTGCCACCGGCCTGGAGGAGACACATACCTAGATACTCAGAGCATTCAAGCGGCCCTTGGGGTGTCATGTGACTGTGGTGAATGCCAGGATCGACTCTCCATTGGTCCATGCCTGAGGACTTGTTCCCTGTTCCCAGATGGAGCCCTTTTTCCTCAAATGTGACGGACTCCCCTGAGGCCACCACGTTTTATTTCATGGTGATGTCTGGGAAAGGCCATACTGTCAGTGCCTTGATTCACTTTGGCATGGGGCATCTTAGGCCTTTTGCAAAGTTTCTGCCGTCGTGGGGATCCTGGACGCTGTAGTGCCTCACAGCTTACAAGCATGCCCTTCATCTCAAGTGGCCCCTTTGGGAACCCAACTGCAGCTTTGCGAAGCATAGCAGCAGCTCGGCTTGGCTGCAGCAGATGTTGCTTCTGGAGACCGGAAGAGGTGGGCTATCCATGCAGGCTGTGGAAAGCCGCAGGAACACCCCCGCACTTCTAAAATCTGCTTTGCGGGGCACACCGGAGAGCTGAGGCTGTTCCCCGCCTTACCCTTTGGAGGTCGAGAGAAAACTTCCCTGAACAGTCGTCTTGGGCCGCTTTCTCTGAGCGGACAGGTCGTAGCTTACGGACTTGTATGTGCCCCCGTGGGCTGAGCACTAGTTTGAGTAGCCAGGCGCATCCCACTCCAAGGCCTGGATGATGGGACAGCTTCCATGGAAAGGTCCAGATTTGTCTGTAAAGCACTTTGATGTCTAACCTGGAGGCTCCGTCCTCGGCTCCTGCCTTCTTGACTCACCTGCCCCTGAGGCTCAGAGCAGCTGAGGCAGATACGAGCCCAGCCATTGCTCTGCAGAACTGGAGAGGAATCAAATAGGAGGAAGCGTAGGTGCTTTAACGAAGAGGATCTCCAGGGATCGCAGGGACGCCTTTCTGAGAGCCCCAGCACTCCTTATGCCAAAGGTTTGTGTCCTGGGCTCAGCTCCCTTCCAGCCCCCTCCTCCGCTCCAAACGCCATTCCTTGAACCAGCAGCTTGGGGACCCTCCAGTGTACTAGCGTATGTCTAATCTAAGATAGACTAACTCTGTTGGACATACATATTCTCTACAGTGCTTGGGGTTGGCTCAAACCATTACTGGCTGATTTACAGGTGCACGTAGGAGTCCCTTGTGTGTGTATCACCAGAACAAGGGATAGAAGCCAGTGCCACAAACGAGTGACAGTGTCAGGTCCTAGAGTATCTATCGAGGGACTTCCATGTGTCTGCCCCTTGCTGTGTTAGCAGACCTTTGCCAAGCATTATATCTTGATCAAAAACACTCCAGCAAGATTTAAAAAAAAAAAAAAGCTTGCCTCTACTTTGTTCCCTGAAAAATCTCACCCAAATAAAGATCTCTCTTTCTTTTTTTTTTAATCCATAAAAGATGGGTGATGCCTGAAGCGAGAAAGTGTTTTTGGTCCATGACCTTATATTGTTGAAACTTTCCCAGTGTTTAGAAGTTGGAAATGACAGAAAAATACACAGTGGGCTGTCACGTTGCAAATCAGTTCCTAAAAGTCTAAGACATGTCCTAATGAAGAGACATGGGAAACATGAAATGAGTCAAAACATTTATTTTTCCTTTGTATTTAACAGTCATGGAAATGCAAGAGGAAAAGAGGGTTTGTGCCAAATTCTAAGAATGGCCCTTTCTGAAAGATGAGGAAAGGGAGATTAATATGCGTACAATTCTGCTCCCACATTAAAAAAAAAAAGAGTAAATGTAACTTAATAGTTTTGTAAATGGGAAAGGGGGAATCTATAAACTATAAATATGTTATTTTATTTTTTGTACATTTTTAAGAAGAAAAAATAAATATTCATAACATGTGTCAAGCAGCAGCATCTGATTTCTGTGTGGTGAAAGCTGTGCTCCTGGTCTTCGATGAAGAATCTCTGTGGCCTGGGCTCTGGGCTGCGCTTTGCACCTTCGGGCCCTGCTAACATCAGAGCATGGACTTGCTCTTCTACACCCCACCCTCCATTATAGCAGGCTGTAGTGAGAAGAGGGCCATAGGCCAACAAGAGGCCTGTAGTTTGGCTCTGGAAGGTCCCGCGCACAGCTGCTCCTGACTGGCTCCCTCAGGTGTGTTCTGTGCACCCACCAGGGTTCCTCCCTGGCACTCTGGTTTCCAGAGATTCTTTCCACTGCCTTCTACCGGTGCTAACCTCGACAGGGAGTCTAAAGTCACATGACAGTACTTTAATTCCATACCCACATTTCCTGACACTCCAAGACTCACATCTCAGTATACGTCCTGTTCTGGGGCTCCTGTGGTACCCCACAGTATTACAGAACCATTCACACTGCTCCAGCTCTATCTTCAGTGATCTCCCAAGAGCATCCATCCCAACATCCTTGACAGCATCCTTCTCTCTTCAGGCACAGCCCCCCGAAAACCTTCTCTGGCTATTGACAACCCCAGTGGGCTCCTTGCCTTCTGTGTTCATATCACAGGTCGGGAAGAGCAGGCCTGAGGTGAGGTGTATGTTATGGGAACTTCTGGAATGAAATGGGCCATAAGCTGTTATTATTACTATCCATGCTCTTCCTCTTCCTTGGGTTGGAATGGTCTGTCTTCACACCTGCCTGAATGGGAGGTGTGGGAGATGTGATTGCTCACCACATCGACCCTTTGCTGTGGCCCTCACAGTGAACTATGATCTCTCTCTCTCTCTCTCTCTCTCTCTCTCTTCACACACACACACACACACACACGCGCACACACACACACACACACACACACACACAAAGCTCCCTCAACTGTGGAAGTTTCCCTTGGTGCCATATTCCATTTGTTCCAAGGGTTCCTCTGTTCTTGCTGGAGTTTCTTGTCCTGTCTGGTCCCGCCACCCTTCTCTCCCCAAATAACACTATATTAATTATAAAACTGTTGTTCAATGGCTAGGAGGGTTTCTTACTGACAGCTCTGTCTTAATTATTAGCCCATTTCTGCTAATCTGTATTTCCACATCATCCTGGCTTACCAGAGAATCCTTTGGCAGTTACAAGGCATCTCTCCACCAAGCCTCTCCCTGCCTACCTTTTCCAGAATTTCTCCTCCTCTCCTAGCCCCACCTATCTTCCTGGCTCTATTGGCCTAACAGTGTTTTATTCATCAACCAGTAAGAGAAACATATATACAGAAGGACATCACTCACCTGTAGCTTTGTAGACCAGGCTGAGATCCACCTGCCTCTGCCTCCAAAGCGCTGGGATTAAAGGCGTGCACCGCTACCGGCCAGCTCCCAAGGGTTCTAGGCCCCTCTAGATGGGTGGGTGGTTAGTACTGGGAGTTTGAGGAAAGATGGTGTGGGCCTCAGGTAAGCCAGAAGCAGAAGAGAGGAGAGACATGAAGAGCCACGGCAGACGCACGCCACCGTTGCTCACTGGGCATCAAATGTCCATTATAGACAACTTGGGAAAGAACATTTCTGATTTGCCATTGGGTGAAAGTGATATTTATAGTGGTGTTCGAGGTTTACACCTGCGCTTGGGTCAAGTACTCCCTCCAGGTGGATCCGTCCTTTGCTAACAATGCCTCCCCACTCAGACACTTCCAAGCCTTCCACACGTACACTGACTGGGGGCACCATCTGCATGCAGTATGAGCCTAACCCAGTGATGAGACACTGCTTTTGAAGTTCAGCTTGGTGAGGGCTGACTGCCCAGTCGCCTGTCTTTGTGGCAGTGGCGTGTCCTGGTGAGTATTTTTATTAGTGTATATTAGTTTCATTATATTTGTATACATGTATAATTGGGTCCTGTTCATCCCTCATCCTCTTGTCTCCCTCCTACTCCTGCTGACCCCTCCATTTCTCCCTTCCCCAGCTACCTTTAATGCAAATAGCTCCTTGGGGAGAAGAGTGGAGTCTTGTAAGTCTCTCCCCATCTTTCGCTCCCATCTGTGAGGGATTGTTGATGGGCCCAGTCTTGTGCACCATAGTGAATATTTAACTAAGGGTAGGGGTTAGCAAGTTTTCACCATTTCTCCCAGAGAAATACTAAAATATCAGCTATTCCCTGGACAATTCATGCAGTCAAGCCTTCCTGCAGCCTGGGTGCTCCAAGAGAGTCTTATTGTCACTGTCTTTGAATCCCTAGAGGTTTCTGGGTCCATGCACCACATATCAATGTCCCCAGTATGACAGACTTCCAGACAACAGGCAGCTCCAAGTTAGAAATGCATGGAAATAGCTGGGTTGTAAGTTGTAGTGGCATCTTGCCTTGCCAGTGAACTTGTAGTGGTGGCCACACCCTTTGGGCGTGGTTTCAGGTGCAGATGTGACCCATTATGAGGTAGAGGAGGGGCTGGCTCTCATGGGTCTCAGAGAGCATGGGAGGGGCAGAGACTGCATCTTCTGGAACGAAAAGACCGTGGTGTTTATTTGCTCTCATCTGTGTAAGTACTTCCCTAATAAACACCTATTTATCATTTATCTTGGTCTGGTGGACTCATTTAAACCCTGCCTTCAGGAAGTACAGACTCCTGAGGGACTCTAGCTACCTTCCCACCATCACCACCACCAATGACTAGATGTAGTTTGGACAGTACTTGTACATAAAGACTAACTGTGTGCAATTGGAAAATACTCCACATCTGCTCTGCAAAGGTCTAGTTGGCCTATTAGAAGCCTACTGTAGGCTTATGAGGGACCCATCGTTGACCTATGAGGGGCCTATTGTAGCTCCTACTCTAGGGAGCAAGAGAGTGGCCCTTTTGGGCTGCAGTCAAGGCCAGTGATAGCAACAGAATCTGAAGGGCTTTGGGGGTACAGGCATTCCATCATGATATCTCTTCCACAGCATCTTTTCTGACAGTGGGAAGGGAGAGGGCTGTATCACTTTCCTTAGGCTTTGCTACTGAGGAGGCATTTGCCTGGGGTTTTGCTTGTGTTCCTCATGTTTGGGGAAGGAGAAGAAATGGGAGGGAGGGAAGGCCAACCCGGGAAGGAAGGAAGGAAGGAAGGAAGGAAGGAAGGAAGGAAGGAAGGAAGGAAAGAAGGAAGGAAGGAAGGAAGGAAAGAAGGAAGGAAGAGAGGGAGGGAGGGAGGAAGGGAGGGAGGAAAAAAGGAAGGGAGGCAGGCAGGCATACATGGACCAACAAAGTTTTAAAACCCTTCCACCCCCAAACCTGGACCCTCCCCAAGACACACTCATCTGGGGCAGATTTAGTAAGGAAAATCTCATGTTTCAGACAATTATATTAAATAATGAACATGCTTTAATGCCAGGCAAGAGCTATACAATCAACTGACAAGGGGCCACACCACGTAGTATGACGTATATATTATTAAATCCATTTGTAGAAAGTCCCCCTGGAGAGTACTGCTGGGGTGGGACAGGACCCACAGCATCCCTTCTCTGTCCTACGAGAGGTATGAACAGTCAACGTTGAAACATCCTTCAAGTCATCCATTTAGTCCAGTCCGTGAACAACACAGGCTGCCTTTACTTGGAACAAATCAGGTCCCACTTCCTCCAGATATCCCCAACACAGCCCCAACAATGCCTCGCCAGAGTAACGTCTTCAGGCGCTCAGCCATCTGGGAACCGTGATGTCCCTTGGTCAACTTGTGTACAGTTAGACATACCCTGTACCTCCCTGGGGAGGGGTAGGGAGGGTACAAGTAGGTGTACTATGTCTGTGTGGCTAGCCAGTTCTGGGACTCTGCACATCTTCTGGTGGCCTCAGAGTTTCCAACCTGTGCCTCTGGCTCTTTGATTTCCCAATAGCTGGAAGCCACCGTCTCTAGTTTCCACCCCAGTTCTAAGTTTGAGGAAACATGGGGTCTGGCTCAACTTGAGGCAGAACCCACCCAAGTGGATCCTGCCACATCAACTGATGCCATTCATGAAATTTGAGTCAGAGAGAGGAACTCGGCCCTCAGTTCAGCGTGGCATATGTGGCCAGTGTGTGTGCTGAGTCCCTGACCTGTTTGTGTTCCACAACTCGTGTTCATTCTGCTGTTCAAAAACAGACTTCACCATTTGGCCCACAGGATTTGGCAAGCCTTGGTGCAAAACGTAAGGAAAAGCCACTAGGGAAGATGAAGATTACAAAATTTCAACACACAAAGTGATTCATTTTAATCCACTATTCAAGTCTGAACTTCCGCCAGTCCCCCCCCCCCAGTGTCGCTGTGGGGGGCCTGCAGGCTGGCAGGAACCCGTGGGCATCACTTTCCTTGCTGTTGTGTTTATCTTTTTGTGGTTCTTGTTCTACAGGAAGTGGCTTGGCAGCAGACGGAGACCTTCCTGCCTCCTCTTAGGCAGGTTCCGCTGCTGACACCCTTGAGTATTTGGGCCTTCTGTTGCCAGCCAGCTGTTTGTGGGGCTTTGGCTCGCCTGTGGCCAGAAGTTCTTACTTCCAGCCCTCATTTCAAAGTAGTGTATGTGGGGTGACCAGCCCAAGCTGGTTCAACTTTGCTACATGCAAAGGACACAGTGAGGGACAGTGCTGTTGGGACCCCATGGGCCTTGGGCACTTCAGGCCTCTTGCTGGTTCTTACGGTGGGTGAATTGCCCAGCTGTCCCTCGCCTGGCTCTTTGAAGGGCACCTGGGGGCAGGATAAATGAACATTCTAGCTGTGGCTCCCTTACCCAAGGATGTGGGTTAAACTGCTAGGAAGTCTCTGTTTTTCAAGTCTATGGAACATTCTTCTGCTCAGAAAAATGTCACATCTGCATTTGTTGCCGGGGCGCTGCTGGGCTTTGGCCCCTGTCAGTGCCGAGCTCTCCATGCCGGACAAGACGCTGAGAAAGCTGTCTTCCTCATGTCCTCCAGACACCTGGACTCTGGGAAACCATTCAAACATCAGAGCTGGGCCCTTTCACCATTCCTTTATGGAGTATATAAAATACACTTGTTGACGGGTACATTTGTGCAAAGACAGGTATGACTTGAAAACAAGACATTGACATTCATTGTAGTTGGCTTCACAATAAGCTACTAAAAACAGTCTTCTGTAGTAAGATTGTATTAGCACTTATTAAACATGCACTTACAAGGCAAAACACTTAATTTGGTCTGCAATACCCAAATATTATATATACAACAGTCTTTTCTTTTTATAAATCACAAGTAGGGAGTTAGATGGGTCTGGTTTTAGAATCTGTTACCATCTGTGTTTGATTTTTCGAAGAAACTCTTTTTATAAGCTCAACTCGTGTAAACCTGTGGGAAAAAATCGCTGAGCCATCTTTGCCCGTCTCCTGTTAATTTACCTTGAAATGTTCACAGCTTAGAAACTACAGCCCTCTGGGGTAGAGAAGAGTTGGCCTCTTCCGGAATGTCCCAGCACTCTTTAACCTGTTCTTAGGAACCGCAGAGCCATGATAGCTCTGAGGGCATGCGTGACAACAAACCCGTGTTACAAGTTTGATCTTTCAAACAAAGCCCCCCCCAGGTTGGATGGAAACCCTTCTCTTGCACCCAAGTCTTGGGTTTTTAAGACAGAGACATTAGAATCAAGGGGATGGGGGCAGGGACAATGATGATTTAAAAGTCATCCAACTGGGAACACCAGGAAGTGTGCTCATGCGCTCCACAGCACACAGGGCTCTGGGCATTCCCACAAAGCGCCCACGACGAAAGAAGCAAGAGGCAAAGGTGTCACAGGAGGGCACATCTGACCGAAGAGGGGACAACGTCACCATCAATATTGTTTGGCAAAAAAAAAAAAAAAACAAACAAGTTTAACCGCTAATCAGGAGACACGAGCAGCTGGAGCGTCCTTGGGGTGCAGGGCTCAGAACTGGCCGGCACTGCTGGGGTCGCACTGCAGGAGGCGCACGATGGACGGGTCGCTTTTGGCCCCTCGGATGAATTCTTCCAGGGATAGTTTTCCTAGGAAGCAAGAGGACCATTGAGTGGCAGCCCATGGCCCTTTGCACCGCACATCGAGAGCCTCACGACCCTCAGTAGAAGCCGGAGGCGACGAGGAAGGGAGGGACCCCACTTGTCTGTTCACCATGACATTAGCAACCCAGACCCAGGGCTTGGGGAGGGTGTTGGCTCTCTCGGACCTCAGTCTCTGCCTCTGCCTACCCTAGGGGCCATTCGGTGTCTGAGGATGAGTAGCCTGCCTGGTTTGAGTGTGCCAGGCTCTCAAAGCAGCCGGGCTGTGGCTGCCGCTCCGTATTGGCCTACTCAGCTTAGCAGCAGACTCCTCCCCTTGGGTGAGCCAAGCAGGAGTGTAGCTTCTTTCCAACAAGTTTTTGAAAACAACAGCATCTTACCCAAAGCCAGGAGAATTAAGGAGTGTGTTCTAGATTGAGAGTTTCCCACTGGTCCCTCAACCCAGGTGACTTGAGACGGAAGATGGGGGCCTGTTTCCTCACTCTTACCTCTGCCTTCTCGGTAACCTGGATCCCCAGTACCCTTCTTCTTCCTCAACTTCCTTCCAGTAAAGGTCCTCTGTCACTGTCATTGTGGAGACGTGAGCAGAGGATGCTCCCTGGCACTTCTACGGTGGCCCTCTGAGTGAAGTGACTCATTCACTAATAAGGCGGTATAGGAATGCCGGGCACCTTCACCCAGCTTTGTCCTCCTTTCTTTCCCAGAGACTTAGCCCTAACTCCTTTCCAGAGAAGGCACAGGCCTCCTTAGCCGCTATTCCCAGTGGCTGGCTCAGGTACTGCGGGATGAGACCCGGGTGATGGGAACAGAGCGCCATTTGAACACCTGAAGTCTCAGGCACTGCCGGCACTGGAACCGTAAGCTCCAGAAGACTAGGTGCCCAACATGAGTGAACTCTCTGCCCTCCTGCACAGACACCCATGTGCCTTGTCTGGAGGTGCAGAGGCAGCAGGGAAATGCAAAGGCCTTTAACTAAGAAGACTATGACGACAGCGGGCTATACGCAAAGCCTGCTCTGCTCCTGGTGAGAAGGGACAGGGACTCAGACCTGAGGACTCGGGGCTAAAGCTGAGTTTCCTGAGTGCTCAACAACACATGCCTTCCCTCATTGCTTCCATCCCCACAGCTTTCTCCATTTAAACAAATCTTTCTTTAGCAAAGCCTGCGGCAGTGTTGTCAGCTGCACGTTAGGAACGGTACCCAGCCAGGGCCTTTGGATCCTGCAGGAACAGTCCCAATGGCCTGTGAGCCACACATCTGTGTCTTCTGTCATCCATTAGTCCTCCTTTAAGGAGAAGGCTGGCTCTTAAAGCCATCACATTCCCTAGACTACCAAAACCTGTGGTTCAGCACCAGCAAGCTCGTTAACTGTTAGAACAATCCTGTTTGTCTAAACTTTGCAAAACAAACCAAGTGCGGTGAATAGAGGCACATGAACACACATCAGCTTCCCACAGGGCCTGGTCCATTTCTACACTGAGAGGATTTGCTCAGCATCAAGAGCTGTAGATCTGGGGCCAGTGAGATGGCTCAGTGGGTGAAAGTATCTGCTACACAAACCCAAAGACCTGAGTTTAACCCCTGGAACCTATCTATGTACAGATTGGGGTGGGGGGCTGGGTCCGTAACTCAGTCCTCTGACTTCCATGCATGTACCGTGGCACGTCTGCACACACACACACACACACACACACACACACACACACACACACACACACACACGCTCACACAGAGGCCACCTAATAATATGTGTAATATCACACATAACAGTAATAAAGAAAATAAAATTTGTGTTTTAGAGATGGCTCAGCAGTCAGGAGCACTTGCTGACCAGTGTTTGAGTCCCAGCACCCATGTTGGGTAGATCAGAACCACCTACAGTTCCAGCTCCAGGGGACTGAAAACCCTTCTGTGACCTCTGTGGGTACCTGCATGCACATGGTGCGTGCACATAAACTCACATGGGTGTGAATACACATGCACATTAAAAAAAAAATGGATCAAAAAGTTAAAGAGAGCTGGGAAGCTTTTGGTGGCCCGGGTTAGCCTTGATTTAGCACTGTAAACAGCATTTCAAGACTTGGCCAGAAAAATAAAAATGCCAAATTGATTTTTTATTTCGGTTGAGTAACTGAGTAAGCACATCCCAGATATTGGACACAGAAATAGTTATGCCAGAAAGAAGTCACTGTTTATTGTTTGGACCCCTTGGACTCTACTCGGCAGCCCGATGTGCAGAAATCATTTTTATTTATTTACGTGTTTCACTGATAAGGTTTCCTTGCGTAGTAGTCCAGGCTGTCCTCAGACGTGTGGTTCCCCTGTGTCACCGCCATACCAGACTTGTCTATTTTGTTTGAAACCAACTTGCCTTTTTACTTTGGTTTATGCATTCACCGGTTGCATTTCACTTATTGGCAGAGCCCTCCAACCACTGGGGTCTACCCAGCTCCAGGCCCACCCGGCCCCGGGGACCACCCAACTCTGGGGTTCACCCAGCTCCAGGCCCACCCGGCCCCGGGGCCCACCTAACTCTGGGGTTCACCCAGCTCCAGGCCCACCCAGCCCCGGGGCCCACCTAACTCCGGGGTTCACCCAGCTCCAGGCCCACCCAGCCCCGGGGCCCACCTCTGCTCCTTCCTGTCCAGGACAGGTGGCTCTCACAGAGCACCTCGTGTCAGGTCCTTCTGGCTGACATTTTGTCCTCTAGTAGAGATGCCCTGCCTGGACTCCACCCACAGCCTGGCCCAAGCAAAGCCCTCCAGCCTCCTACCGTCTCTATTGGTGTCCATCTGGCGGAAGATCTTCTCCGTCCTTTTCTCTGGGGTTGACTCATCTTCAGGCATTTTCATGACAGAAGAAACCATTTTGTAGATGGCCTAGGGACAGAAGCAACAGGGTGGTGATATGGAGACACCGTTCAACCCAAGAGCAGCTCTACTGAGTGTCAAACTCTGGAGTGAAGGTTCCAGTGCTCTATTGGAGCTGGGTCTGTTCCTGGATTTTGCTATAGGACAGGGTGTGTGGTCCCTGGTAGAAGCAAGGTCAGCAAACTTGCGTTCCACCAGGATACTCTCAGCGGTGTCGAATGGCAAAAACTCCACAGATGCTGCCTCTGCTGTGGGAAATGTGTACAGGAGTTCCCAGCAGTCACATGTAGTTTGAGTTTCTGTCCCGCCAGGTCCCACCACCCTGTAGCCCCAAATAAGCACCCAGAGACATATTAATTATTAAATTATTGGTCAATGGCTCAGGCTTCTTACTGGATAGCTCTCTTAATTATTAGACCGTAATTACTAATCTATGTATTCCCATGAGCTCTAGGCCTACCCGGTAATGCCCCAGCATGTTACTCCTGCTGCTACAAGGTGTCTCTCTGGCAACTCCTCCCTGCCTTCCTCTCCCCAGCCTTCTCCTTGTCTGGTAGCCCCGCCTAGGCTTCCTGCCTAGTTATTGGACAACCAGTGCTTTATTCATCAATCAATAAGAGGAATATATATATATATATATATATATATGTATATATATATATATATATATACAGAAGGACATCCCCCACCGGTCATGTTATCATCTGGGGGGTTCTGTGAGAGCTGCAGGGCTGAGGTATGTGCTCCTACCAAGGGCTGCTCAATGCCATTGTGCTCACATTCTAGATGACTGAGCCTAGGCTTAGTGACAAGTATGGCCTACTGTGGTCATAACCCCGGCTCCTCCAGAAAGGCAGACACTGAAAAGTCTGTCAGTGAATGCTGATGGGGAAATGTTCTTCTGTATATATGTTTTTATTTTTGGTTGGTGAATAAAACACTGATTGGCCGGCCAGTAGCCAGGCATGAAATGTAGGCAGGGCTAAGAGACCAGGAGAATTTTGGGGAGAGGATGGGGAGAGAGGTCTCTAGAGAGAAGCCATGTAGCTGCTGAAGAAGTAACATGCCCGATTACAGGTAAGCCACAGCCTCGTGGCAATATATAGCTTAATAGAAATGGGTTAATAATTAAGAGAGCGGTAGCCAGTTAGAAACCCGAGTCACCGGCCAAACATTGTATACTTAATGTAAGTCTTTGTGTGTTTATTTGGGGCAAAGCAGCTGTGGGACCAGGCGGGGCAGAACCTCCGTCTTCAGCATGCCATTGTCTTCTCTCTGGCCATCCAGCGCTTGACCTCCTGTGCAGTGTGTGGCCGGGGCTCACACTTTTTCTGAAGCTCCCAGTGCCTCTGAGAGGGAACTGGGCGCTGCCAGTGTGGGATCATAATAACATTGCGATCTCAGGGTGAGACAGGACTGAGTCCATCTGAGAAATATGATAGGAGAAGGATGATTTGATGGAAAGACTGTGCAAGTGTCCCCCACCACCCACAGCCCTCTGCAAAGGCCCAGGAAAGGCTTTGGGGGGTAGGGTGGGCTCATTCATCAAAGGCACTTTGTATTTGGGAAGAATAAGATGAGGCCATTGTTTGGATCCTTAGACCATGAATTCTCAATCAGATTCACTTTGGGCACTTCAGTCACGGAGGGAAAAGTTTAAGAAACCGTAGAATTTTGCCAGAAAGTTCCAGAAGTTTCTGGTGTTCTAGATCAAACAGGATAACTGGGAAAAACAGGAAAAGAAAGACAACCAAGAAAAAAGAGGGGTTGTGGGGGCAAAAGTGATATTAAGGGTTATATTTTCACACTCCACATTCTTGTTTAGGATCAACCCTGTTAGAAATACCTAAAATATTGTAGGCATGTTCTAATGCCAGTCAACAAAATAAGAATGCACATGGATTCATCCAGTAGAGTGCCACCCTCAGGCCAATCCCATCCCGCAGAGATCCCTGAGGCAGACTCCCATGACTGCCCAGAAACAGACACAGCCCTGGCTGAACTTCCAGGCCACCCCACAGCGAGCCACTCCAGGATAGTCAAGGCCAGCACCATGGCCGTTGAGGGTTAATCATTAACACAGAGCTAGCCGATAAGAAATTAGTAACTGGCCAACAGCATTATATCAAATATAGAGTCTCTGTGTGCTATTTGGGGCTGGCACGGCTTGGGGGCCAGGCTGTCGGCGGAGAAAACATTCTCATTACACATACTCACATGGGTCCCTGGAGGCAAGGACAGAGTCATAATTAGTCCTTCTCCTGCACCCAGTCGGCTGTCTCTCTCAAGCCTCATCTGTGTTACCACTGATGCTGTGCTATATGGCCAAGCTGTTGGCTATAGAGACAATGACCATTTTATTATCTATCTACCTACCTACCTACCTACCTACCTATCTATCTATCTATCTATCTATCTATCTATCTATCTATCTGTTTTTTTTTTTTTTTGAGACAGGGTTTTTCTGTACAACAGTCCTGGAACTCACTTTGTAGAGCAGGCTGGCCTGGAACTCATTGAGATCCACCTGCCTCTGCCTCCCAAGCCCTGGGATTAAAGGGTGAGCCACCACTACCCAGCATAATGATTGTTTTAAAAGTGGGAAAACAGAGACCTGAGATGTCCAAGCTTTTTGGTTAACTCCAGAACAAGGAAAGATGGAACCAGTGGCAACACACACACATACACACACACACACACACACACACACACACACACACACACACACACACACACACACACCCCACAGGACACACACACCACTCCACACCACACCCACAGCCCCACATACACCACACCACACCATACCACAAAATACACACACATACACACACACACACACACACACACACACACATGAATCACATTACACACATACAAGTCACACCACACACACCACACCACAAAACACATACACATATATATGATGGGAAATGTCATTCTGTAAATATGCTTCTCTTATTGGTTAGTGAATAAAGCACCGTTGGCCAATAGGAAAGCAAGATAGGCGGGACTAGGAGACAAGGAGGAGAAAGGAAGTATTAAGGAGGATCCAAGATGGAGGACAGAAAAGCAGAATGCCAGCCCCTCCCTCTAGTAAGATAAGACTACGTGGAAGTACTTAGATTAATAGAAATGGGTTAATATTTGCCACAGAGCTAGCTGACAAGAAATGCTAGTAGCAGGCCAACAGAATTATATCGAATACAGTGTCTCTGTGTGTTATTTGGGGCTGGTGCGGTGGTGGGACCAGACTGGAGGGAAAAACCTACTCCTAACATACATATACACACATCACAACACACACTCACACACAGACACCCACACATCACAATACACCACACACACTCTCTGAAACACACACACACACACACACACACACACACAAACCACAATACACTCAATACATACACACAGACCACAATACACTGCACACACGTGTGCACGTGCACACACACACACACACATACACACACACACACACACACATACACACACACACACACCACATATATCTACCACTGCAAAATGAATGTAAGGACTTGCAGATTTGGAAGCTGTTGCACAGAAACCTGCCACTCCCATTACGCAAGCCTCTGCTCTTAGAGAACCCCCCCACCCCTTTCTCAGTTCCCATTCATTTACCCAACTCACTCATTCATCAGATAATTTCTGTGTGAATACGACACACCAGGGACGTCGTCTGACGCTGCCTTGGTCCTCAGGGGTTTTACTATGAACCAAAGCAGGCAGACACTCTTGAAAATCAGGATGAGTGCAAGGCCACTGTGGGGCAAGCTAAGGTGGCTGTGTGGTATGATGAGATGTTCCGGGGGTGAGGGCAGCCCCCCCCCCCTGCAGGGCAACCACGGAGGAAAACATGGGGGAAAAAAGCTTAAGTTCTGAAAAAGAAAAGCATGTCCTTAGAAAGGAACTTGGGGGATACCACACTGCACCCCACTTTCCAGTGACCACCGTTTAGATCAGGATTGCCTTAGTAGTTGTCCCCAAATAATCCCTTAGAAACCCATTGATCTTTTAAGAACTCTGGGCCTGGAAGGCTGGGGAAGATGACAATCTCCTTCTTGGGACTTTGATGGCAACCAATTACAACACACAGCTCAGTCCTTAACCCTCCTGCTTGAGCGGAGGTGGGAAAGACAAGGCAAGTTTGGCGGGAGCGTGATGGAGAGGAGCCCTGCACCCTGGCTGTTAGGATAAAGATGTCGGACTGGTTTCTGAGAAAGGGGGCCAACCTCCCAACCCACGGGGCCCAGTCCCGTGAGAATAGTTGTTGGAAGCCTCGCAAGACCATAACCAGCAGTGTAGCTGGGCTCACGACAGACTCAGGAGGTGGGGTTTCCTTTAAGAGGTTCACCTTTCCAGGCTTCGTTATGCAATTGGGTTACAGTTGGTCTTTGTGCACAGTTAGACAATAGGATCAGTGGACTGTTCCCCAAACCCAGTATATGATGTGGCTGGTCCCTTCTTCCCCTCCCCAGAGCACAAGCCACCAAAGCTGGCTGAGGTTGAACCCAGAGTAAAGACGTAACTACAGGCAGTTACGAGGCACACCGTGTCTTCTTGTTAGCACCATCTTCCCCCAACGTGGAAGGAATCAGGAATCATGGAGGAATCAGGCTACTTCCCCATCTTAAGTTTAGCAGTGTCAGTGCCCGGCCTGGCAGAGGAAGCCTGTTTTTAATTAAGGTACAAGGATCCCTTTGGGACACTCAGAAGCCCAGCTGGGGCTGTTCCCTGGTAGGCCCAGCACCCCGCTCTACCTGCTAACTTCTGCTAGCCACTCAGGCTAGTCAGTCAGAAGAACAGGTGAGTGACCTGCCTGACGGCCAGCTGCCCCACCCCCCAAATTCTGTTCCCTGAGGTCCACTTAACCCTTGCTCCTCTACCTCATCGCCTATGCTGCTCCTGGGCCATGCCCCCACCCAGGTGGATTTCCTCTGTTCAAGTACAGGCCACACCTGTCAGAAGTGGGCGGAGCCAGCTGACAGACCTATGCAGGGAGGACCCAGGTATAGCTTAACAGTGTAAAGTTAGCTCCTGTGGTCAAAAAAGACTAGCGATAATCAAAAACAGAGGTCCAGACGGAACAACCTCTAAACAGGTCCCAGTATGTTTTACTCTGTGTGTAGGCTTAGGAAAGAAAGAAAAAAGGTCAATTAAATTATTCCTAGTGATATTCTGCTATTGTCAATGATTGGTGCTTAGCTCAACTGTCATCCAAGAAGCCTCGCCCAGCAACCAATGGAAACAGATGCAGAGACCCATAGTCAATCCTGCAGAGACAGAGGGGTCAAGGACACCACAAGAAAGCCCACAGAATCAACTAACTTGGGCTCTTAGGGGCTCACAGAGACTGAACTGACAACCAAGGAGCCTGCATGGGACTGACCTAGGCCTCTGCACTCATGTTACAGTTATGTAGCTTGGTCTTCTTGTGGGGCTCCCAACAGTCGAGATCAGGGATGTCTCTGACTGTGTTGCCTGTCTTTGGAACCCTTTCCTCCTACCGGATTGCCTCATTCATCATTAATAGAAGAGGAGGGGCCGAGTCTCACTGCAACTTGATATACATTAGCTTATGGCCATGGGAGGCCTGCCCTTTTCTGCAGAGAAATAGAGGAGGGGGAAGAGGAGCAGGAGGAGGAGGAGGAGGAGGAGGAGGAGGAGGAGGAGGAGGAGGAGGAGGAGGAGGAATGGATGAGGGGACTGGGAGGGAAAGAAACTGCAGTAGGGATGTAAAAACAAAATAAAACAAACAAATAAATAAAACAAAAGGGTCTAGCACATTGCCTTTTTATACTTTTAAGGGTGATGGACATCAGATGATCTGTAGACATGTATGGAAATTAAAGCTATCCACACATAGGCTGGACAAACCCTGCAGATACTGTGCTTTTCCCTAAAGCTCTTTCCAAGAAATATGTCTTTCAACATGCTCTCAGACCAGCCATCACCAAGCGGTGGAAAACACTGCTTTACAATGCTTGGAACCCCACAGTGCATGTGTTAAAGACCCTATACTGAAGATACCCACTGAGCCCTGCTTGATCTAATGTTTCCTGAACTGGTTTGACCAATTCTTTTGTTACAAAGCATTGACAAAATTAGCACCCTAAGAAAATTCTCTCTTAGCCAAGACCGAGTCCCATCCTAGCTCCCTGTCCTGATGTCCTGTTTCTTCCCCTCTTCTACTTGGCAGGACTACTGATATGCATCACTAGCCACGATTCTTCTTCTGAGACTTCTCTTCCCAGTGATGTCTACGATGCTTCAATACAGGACGTTTACCTCCCTCTGCATGCTTGGGAGCCCAGTGCTTGCTTCAACTGACAAATGCATGACAATAAGCACAGGGATGGCACAATGTCCTTTAGAAAGGGAAAGCAAGGTCCAGGTCAAGGAAGTCACCTTACAAGTGGCAGAGACAGGTGATCAGAATGGATGTTAAAATGAGAACAGAATGCTGCTTCCAGCCAGGGTACTTAAGGACTGAATTGCCCCTTTACCCCATCAACAACAAAACCCAAAGGCAACACATATTGTATGATAACACTGGTTAAACTCATTGGATCACAAAACAAAAGAAAAAGACATGAACATGGGAAAATAACTTGCATGGGGGCTGTGAATGGGAAATAAGACAAATCAAGGGCTTAGGGTAATCAGAATGGATTATATACACATGCATGAAATGGTTGACAAAGGCATTTACTCTTAAAATGACAATACACATAGAACCACAGCTTATAAGAACCTGTAAGTTAGACAGCCAAGGACAGTGATTTCTGAGGAACTAGAAACAGGAGATGTAACCAAGCCCTGGACAGCTCTGCTGCAATGCCTGGCAGTGTCTGAGCCACAGCTACAGGAAGGGACCTATCTAGAGCTTGATAGAGTCACTGATGGGTGGACACCAAAAGCTGAACACTGACCAAAGTGCTTAGTGCCCAAGGACAGGTCACACTAAAGAACACACACACACACACACACACACACACACACACAGAGAGAGAGAGAGAGAGAGAGAGAGAGAGACAGAGAGAGAGAGAGAGAGACAGAGAGAGAGAGAGAGAGAGAGAGAGAGAGAGACAGAGAGAGAGAGAGAGAGAGCTGCCGTCAGTCCCTTTGGGTGTCTAGCTACTCAGAGAACACTCCAGAGAGCAATTGTTGGTCCCTTTGGGTGTCCAGCTGAGTCCCTGTGTAGATGGATGACAACTACTGAAGACTGTGTTGAAAGACCCATATGAAAAGGTAAGTGGAGGAGCCCCTGCCCCAAGGTGAGGGAGAGTGACTGCTTCCCCATCCACGGAAAACCTCCTGATTTCCTGATTGTGCGCTCCTGTCTACTTTGAAAGGTCTTACCTCAGTAATGGGGAATTAGTCCCGGATGATCCCTGCTCTGTGTCACCTATCAAATTTTAAAACCAAGATCTGAGAAGCTCAAGCTGTTTCCAAGCAACTTAACTACATCTCAGAACAATAGGCATAGGGATATTTATATTTAAAAAATATCCAACTCTCAACGGGGTAAAACTCACAATGTCTAGTGCCCAATAAAAAATTAACGGCCACACAAGGAAACACTATCTTACTGCACAGGGGGAGGGAAAGATCCATCAAGTGACCTAGAACTGACACAGACGTTATAATTAGCAAAAGGCCACCGGAAGAGTTACAAAAACCGAGCTTCACGAGTCCCCAAAATAGATAGGGGAAGATCAAACTTCTAGCAACGAAAGCTGCAGTGTTAGAGGTGGAAAGCTCACAGAGAGAGACTGATGGCAAATTAGATCTTCCAGGAAAGAGAATACCAGTGCACACTAAGCTACGCAAGACAGAAAGGGGGAAAACATGACATCTGCAATGCAGCAGGACACTAGTGGATTGTATGTGGCCTTTGGGCTGTGTAGTACAAACACAGTTATAGACCGAAGGAGCTGAGAGGGAGTGGAACCCGGAAAGAGATTCAAAAGCATAATTACTAAAAATATTCCAAAGCTGGTGAAAACCACAGGTCTACATACCAAAGTTTTGATAGACAAAAAACATAGCATGCTCACTCCAGAAGGAACTAGATGGTTTGTTCATTCTACCATCTAATTATGAAAGCAGATTCGTGATTAAAATTTTTCTTCAGTGGCCTACACAAGGTGCCAATAACAGATGGGAGAGGAGGGTTAAAAAAGAAGGGGCATTGGTCCACTTTACTCAAGATTCCTACGCGTCATCTTTGCTTTGGGTTATAGGTGACTTTTTGCCTAAGCTTGTCATTCACATTCAGGCTGATGCAGTATAGTACCTGTGTGTCTAACCAATGACAGTCCTGCTGTCTGTTGTCAGTAAGAGCCTTGCTTAGTGACTTCCTGAGCATGGAAGGGACTCAGATGCAGCCCCATCTCTTATACTGAATGACGTGCCTATCTCCCACAGTTCTAGGCACCCATGGGAGATTGGGTGGCTCCTCTCAGTGGATCACTTGGCCCCTTCCTTAGACCCAACTTGTGCTATGGCAGGTGTGTGAGCATTCAGACTGGCCCAGTGGGACAGGGGGTTGGAACTATGAAGGGCAGGAAGGATCCTCCTTCCTCATGAAGTAACTGGCACATTGTGTTCCCATCGGGAGCAGGGGATCTAGTGTCTAATGGAGGAAAGGTCACTTTAAGACTCCTGAGAAAGTGCTTCAGCGCAATAACAGAAACAGGTCTAAATCAAGACCCTAAATTTGTCACTAGAAGGAAATCAGCCCATAAATGTAACAAAAAGTTCATTTAATTCTCTAAACCAAATCCACAGATGGTTTTGCTGGTTTATCCAGATGACGGTTCACCAAAAATAGTGAAGATTGAGCTAGAGGTAGTCAGACTCGGGTCTGACGCCGGGGACCCTGCATGGGACCGAGCAAGGCTCTTTGAATGTGGGTGACTGTTACATGGCTTGATCTGTTTGTGGGGGTGCTGGCAGTGGCACCAGGTGCATGAACTGGCTTTTTTGGAGCGCATTCCTGATTGTGGGATACCTTGCCCAGCCTGATTCAGGGGGACAGGGCCTGGTCCTGCCTCAACTTGGTATCCCAGACTTTAGTGACTCCCCCAGGGAGGCTGTTATCCCCTCTGAGGAGTAGATAGAGGGTGGAATGGGGGGTGGGGGGGAGTGAGGAGGCAGGAGAAGGGGTTGGAGGGGAATTAAAAAAAGAAACTTAGAAAATTGTGAAAATAGCTTTCTTTTAAAAACAGCCACAATTATACTCCAGAGTATGTGGTAGACGGAGTAATACCTCCCCACATATGTCTGTGTCTCAACCCTTGGAACCTCGCGCCATTTTACCTTATATATAGTAAAGAGATTTCACGAAACGGGTTGAATCACAGATATGAAGATGGGAGGATGCCCCTCGATCCCCCACATGGCCCCAGCAAAATCACAAACAAGTGCTCAAAAGTTACTATGCATAACTGCATGGATGAATGCATGAGTGGAAGAGAAGAGCAGGGTGGCAGCCTCCGAAGCATGGGTCAGCCGCAGCTGAATTTGAAGGTGCATGAGCTGGGGGACATGCCCGGGAGTGTGAGCCTCTTCTAGAGACTGGTGAGGATAAGAGATTTTTTCTCCAAATGTCTGTGGAAGGGGACGTAGCTCCCAGGACACCTTAATATTTAGTTCAGTGAAACTGAGGCCAGAGTGGCCCAATCACAAGATGGTAAGTTTGTGGGCTTCTGGGCCATGGGGTGTGATGCTCCTTGTTGTAGCATCCATAGGAGGGCTCTTCAGCACCACACAGGGTTTCATGCAGTGTGGTACCCTCTAGTCTTTCTTATCCAACCTCAGGACATACAAATGAATTCTAGCCAAAAATGATGTTCTGTGACCACAGAAAAATACCTGAGTGCAACATATAGATGATTTCTGAACGGCATCTCTCCCTCCCCGTCCATGTGAATCCCAATTACAGATTCATTGAATTGCCGAGCCTTGAAGGGACAAGGATTCAGCTAGGAAGTTACATACAAGGCGTGTTATTAAGCTACAAGTATCACACTGAAACCTAGACCCTGATGTTATGATGCTTCTGGGCCATAGCTGGTTTTGCCTCACTGATTTCTCACAGCTGTTTATTCAAACTCAACACTGAGATGCAACAGCCAGAGACCGCTTGGAGTAAGTAAATGGATGTTTTCCTAAATGGTGCAGATCAGCTAGGACAAAGCCAAGACCATCCCCACAAGGGGCTTCCTGTGACAGCGACAGGGCCTTCAAAAGATTGAGAAAAATAGAATGTGGAGCTGGGTGAGATCCCACACTGAATTCTAATTCATCCCGAAGAATAGGAAAAGGGGATTAGCACACGGATGTGAAAGAATACGTGAATTGTCAGCTTGCAAAGTAGCCCCTGGTATGAAAATGGTTTGAAATTCTTTAATCTCTTTGATGATCAGAAGTCACTTCAGGGTGCCTGTGGTATTTGCAATCATGAATATTAATCATCAGGGTATGGGGCATATAAAACGGATGAGGATTGTACAGGCATGTCTGACAGTGCAGATTTGGACTTTCGAAGGCCTGGGGATGGCTCGGGGCACTTGACAGAGAGAAGCTCGCCTCCATCCTGTTCAGGACACCGTCATAACTTACCAGGCTTTGTGTTCCATCCCCTCCCCCTTAAGGGTCCAGGTGTTTACTGTCACCCTCCACATGTCCCTGCATTTTTCCCACTTCCTCTTCCAAACCACAATCCAGCACAGGGACAATGTCTTTCCCGAACACACCAACTTATAAACTCAGTCCCACGCTCTCTCTCCTGGGTACCTTTTGGGTCTTTGTTGTGACAGTGCCCTTCTCTCTAACAGGCCAGGGGCCCTACCTGTACAATCTCCAGCATCTCTGCCTTGCTGATGTAGCCATTGCCATCTAGGTCATACATGCTGAAGGCCCACTTCAGCTTCTGCTCCAGCTTGCCCCTTGACGTTACACTCAGGGCTATGATGAACTCTCTAAAGTCTATTGTCCCATCTCCATTTGCATCGAAGGTGCGGAAGACGTGCTCTGCAAATTTGGAAGCATCCCCGTAAGGGAAGAAGTTCCCATATATTTTCTTAAACTCTTCCATTGACAAGTGTCCACTGGGGCAGTCTCTCAAGAAGCCTTTGTACCACTCCTGGATCTCATGCTCGGTGAAATCTGTGCTCTCCAGCAAGTCCTGCATGACTTCAGGACGCAGCTTGCTGTTCTGTTTCCCCATTCTGGTGGCAAGAATTCAGCTGCAGAGGGAAAAGAAAATACACAGCATATGTCTTAGAGCTAGCTTTTAGGGTCATGTGATCATTTGGTATTGTTCCCTGGAAGAAGGAAAAATGAACAAACTCTATACTAACCTGGTAGCTAAACAAAATGATGGCAAACAGGTCAGTCAAGGATGCAGAAACGACATGCTAGCCAGAACCAGCTGGAAAGTAAGTGATGGATGGATAATGGATGGATGGATGGATGGATGGATGGATGGATGGACGGATGGTTGGTCAGATGGGTAGATAGATGGTCAGGTAGGCAGATGGATGGTCAGGTAGAAAGAAAGGTAGAGAGACAGAGATGGACAGACAGACAGACACACACACAGATCTTAGCATGTTTCATAGTCATTATGCTTCCATGTAAAGTGTGGCTCATGCATTTCTGGATACCATAAGTGCACGAAGAAAGAACGGAAACACAGGTAAACCTCCGACTAGCTACTCTGGTTAGTTAGATCCACAGGGACTCGCTGGCCACTTTGCATGTAGATGGTAAAGGGGACGCTTCAGAAACATAGTTATGTTCTGTGATTATGGCTTAGGGAACAGGTCAATATCAGTTTTTTAAATTACATATAACCTTGTACTTTCTTATCCCAACAGTAGCACATGTCCACAACCAGACGATAACGCATCAAGTGACACGTCCAGAAAACCAGCATCTTCCAAATCCTAATCATTGAGACAGACACAGCTAGCATTTTGGTGTGTATGTTCCTAGATTGTATGTGTGGGCTTGTTTAAATATGTTATTAATATCTAGTTCCCAGATTAACTATTTTTTCAACTTAACAGTGGCACAAAAGTGATATATATATCAGCGGGAGTTGTACTTTTGTGAATTTTGGGCATTGTCTGGGCCGGTGATGTTTGGTTCTGTGCTCTCTCAATGGCATGGTGGCGGTTGAGCCTCAGCTCTGTGGGTGGCATGCCCATGAGGAGGCTACAGATACTCTTCAGCAGGAGGCCTTCCGCTTGTGACTCTCCTTGCCCCCAAAAGTTTTATGTGACTTTGGCTCACAGGTATATAAAACAGACATGCAAATTAGACATTTACTTACAACAAACCATAGATTATTTTGAAACGATTCTTTTATAAACATATACATGTTCCATTTGTTAAAGGCAACAGCAGAATTGATTACCCAGTCATGAGATGGGTGTGTTTGTTTGCCTAACACAGTCTAACCCGGAGACACACTGATTCCAGACAAATAGAAGGAGGGTTGACAGAAGAAAATTACTAAACCTCTTTGTTCTCTGTGACTAATCCACTGTTTCGACTGGAATGGAAGCCTTTGTGTATAGAGTTCACACTTTGGAGCTCATAACATAAAGGAGACTTGAATCTAGCTGAGCCGTTTCAGGCAGCCCTCTTTGCCTTGTGTGGTGGCAGCATGGTGTGTGATACAAAGTGTGCAGGGTGGGAACATTGTGCCTTTGGCGCCAACTCTGAAGCGAAGTCTCACGATGCAACTCCAAGCTCTGACAGAAACATCGAAGATTCATTATATGTTTGGTTTTGAGTTCAAAATTATATTTATTTATGTGCTTGAGAGTTTTGCCTGCATGTCTGACCGTGCACCCATGTGGGCTTGGTGCCCGCTGATGTCAGAAGAGGGCATTGGACTCCCTGGAACTGGAATTTTGGACAGTTGTGAGCTGACATATGGGTGCTGGGAACTGAACTGGGAAACTTTGCGAGAGCAGCAAGTGCTTTCAACCCCTGAGACATCTCTCCACCCTTGGATTAATTTTTGGTTTTCAGAAACCATTTACCCGATGCCAAATTTTTTCTACCTACACATTATGTTGAAGGATCTCAGGTGGAGTCCTGGCCTGCAGCTGAGAGCTTTCTTCTGGGGTGCCGGGGTTCTGTGTAGGTAAGATGTATTTGATACACAATCACAATATTACAACTTATATGAGTTTAATGGGAGTTAGCCCCACCATAAATTAAGGAGTGCTTGTACTTCTTAATATTTTTCCATGAGAAAAAGATTTATTTACTCGTGTCTAATGTATGTTTGGATATGTGTGCCTCTGCCCATGGGTGGAGGCCATGGAAACCAACCAGTAAGTCCCAGCAATCCTCCTGTCCCCACTCTCTCTGGGCTGGGGTTAGAGGTCTACTCTGTTCACACAGGTGGTGGGATCTGAACTGTGAACCCAAAGATTGCACAGCAGCTGCTCTTAACGGCTGGGCACTCGTGGGGATGGGGAAGAAGGGGGAGGGAGAGGTGCTACCATAGGACATTTCTTATAGGCGGTAGTACCTGACTTTAGCCATGGACTTTCAGATCATTGTGCAGTGTTGAGGTTTCCTTCCTGTCATTGTGGTAAAACTCCCCAACAAAAATCAACTCAGGGTGGGAAGGGATTTGTTTCAGGTCATGCTCCATCATGGAGGGAAGCCAGGGAAGGGACATAAACATAAGCGTGAAGCAGAACCCAGGAAGGGATGCTGCTTGCTGGCTGCCTTGAAGGCTCAAGCCATCTGCCTAGAGGATGGTGGCGCCCACAGTCTGGGGCTCTCTGTGGAGGCCACAGTCTGGGGCTCTCTGTGGCGGCCACAGTCTGGGGCTCTCCTCAATCAGTTAGCAGTTGAGACGACCCTTCACAGAGATACCCACAGGCCAATCTGGTCTAGGCAATTCCTCTCAAAACTGACTGGAGGCTGTCAGGGTGATAGTCAAGCTAACTAGGTACTTGTAGTCAGGATCTATCCCTTCTCATGGAAGAGGCTCCAGCCTCGCATTTTACAGGCGATCTGAAGGACAATCCAGCCCACTTTTAATCCTGGCTGCGTGTATTTCCCACAGCGGGGTCTTTATCATCAGTCTCCCTGCTGTTGCCCACCCTGCAGGCAGACCATAATGCGGGAGGACATACCGTGAGCCAAAAACAAAGGAACAAGGGGGAAAACATCACTCATCGGTAGACGAAAGATGACTAAGGGCCAGACGGACATGCAGGATAGTCTTGGAAGAGGAGTTTTGCCAGGAGGCAGACTGGCTTTCCCATGCTATTTGTCACACTAGAAGCTACCAGGGGATTAGAGTCGCAACTTGGTCTCGGGGCCTCTGATATGGAACTGTCTGTCTGAGGCCACAGGGCAGTGCGTGAGTCTCCCGGTACTCAAACCTCTGCAACATCTATAGATCGGGAAATGAGAGGGATCCTTAGGAATTGCCTGACTGGCTAGTTTTGACTTTCTCAAGTTTTATTTTCTCTGTAATTGACACATGATAACTGTACATATATGGCTTACAACATGCTGTTTTTAGAGATGCCTGCCCAGTGTGATGATCATTCAGGCTAATTAGGACACGCATCATCTCAATCGTCCACCAAAGCCTCTTTTCTAGCTGTTTGGAAACACACGATACATTGTTGTTAATGACGACCTACTGTGTGGGAGAAACAGAGCCTGTCCTCTGGTCTAGCTGTGACACTCAGTCTCACTGCTTTGTAGACTCTGAGTTCTGCACTGCAGATGGAAGTTGGCTCTGCTTTGGCTAACATACAGCAACCTCTTGAGGGATGAGGAGGAGAAGGACTTTCCTTCTATTAGCATGAGCAACAGCTGCAAAGAGGCCTTGTTTGGAGGTTTGTGTGAATGTGAAGTTGAGCAAAACCCATGTATGTATGTATGTATGTATGTATGTATGTATGTATGTATGTATATAAAACTTACAAATGAAGCACAGATCTACTTTATAAACCAAACATTCCAATAATGTCTGCTTCCCTCTCCTGGAAGTACAAATCCTCCCAAAGATAGAGGCTGCTTTGTATTAGAATTTTAAAAACCTCATTTAGTTGCTATGTTGGCAATTTGCCTGAGGCCAGAATTCAGAAACAAGAATTGATACATAATGCAAAAGTTTGCAGGGAGCCAAAACATTTAATGGAATTTACAAGTGATTTTAAGTTCTCCTTTAGGGAGGTCTGTGGATGTCAGCTCTTGTATGGCATTCACATTGTCACCATTATTACAGCTCTGTTCTATGCAAATCATCCGGTGTCTGAGGAAGTAGAGGGGATTGCTATTCTAATGTTTAAAGAAAAGATTTCTTTTCCTGTAGCAACATACTCTATTTCTTCAAAGTCAACTTACAGTCCTTTCCTAGCTTTTATAAAGAGCTTCTCACTTATTAGCTGTTTTATACAAGGAACAACATTGCCTCAACATCTGACTAAGTCTCTCACAAGACTGATCTGTGTGCAGCTATTTTTCAGTAAACACTAATTAAACCACATTCACAATCTCATTAGCACAGAAAGACCGTGACACAGACAGAGAGAAGAGCATAAACTAAGTCATCTGGGAAGCAGGTGTTTGAGCTCTGTCTGGGGTTCGTTTCTAGAATTGTCAACAAACACTTGAATGAGTACTGATGTCTGAACTTGGCAAAGTCATCTGCAATTGTTTGGTCAGACAGAAAACAAAAGCCTTGATATGTCATAGTCTTTTATTCATCGAGCGGACCTGTGGTAGGCTTTCATTCTTGGGTGGACCTGTGGTAGGCTTTCACTCATGGGTGGACCTGTGGTAGGCTTTCATTCATGGGTGGACCTGTGGTAGGCTTTCATTCACGGGTGGACCTGTGGTAGGCTTTCACTCATGGGTGGACCTGTGGTAGGCTTTCATTCTTGGGTGGACCTGTGGTAGGCTTTCACTCACTGGGTAGAGGGGAGGAAGGCCTGAAGACTTTTGGAAAATGGGAGTGTGTGCCTGTTTGAACAGAGAGGAGGGTATGGGATACTGCATTCATTAACGGTCAGGAAAAACAAAACAAAAATTGGGTCAAATCTTCTTCATCGCCTCACACAGCCGTTCGCTGATCTTGTGCTATTGAACGCAATGGGGCTGGAGTCCAGGGGCTGGAGACAATTCATCGGGAAAGAGCAGGCACTGCGCTCCAGAGGACCTGAGTTCAGTGCCCACCACCCACACCCCCACATTGGGAGGCTCACAATCCCTGTAACTCCCATCCCCAGGAGATCTGCCCAGGCATAAACATATGCACACATCAATGAAATAAGACTTTTTTTTTTTAAATGCTCGGATCAGAGTCTAGCTCTGTTGTTTAATTGCTGAGTAAATCATTTAATTTGGGAGTGCAACTCAGTGAAATGCATTCAATATTGCAAGTTCACATTTCATTGACCCGATGTGGGAATTCAATGAAATAGTCACATATATAAAGTTGGCTTAGGAATGGTTTTAATGGTAACCCAAAGACTGGTGTGCTGCCAGTTTGGTTCCCAGCGGTGTTGAAATGGTAGAGTCATTAAGAGGTGAGGCCTGGTAGAAGGTTATGTGGCTCTTCCATCACCAATGATGTAATGCCATCTTGCAGGAGAGGGTGAGTCCCTTAGATTAGTTCCTGAAAGAATGGTTTTTTATAAAAGCCCCTTCCCAGCTTCTTGCTTCCTATCTTGCCGTGTGACCTCTCTCCCTGTCTGTCATACGTGCTCTTAACATGATGCCACCTACCATGCTATGATACGATCTGAAGGCCCTTACCAGGGGTCAAACAGACAGAGCCACCTAATCACAGCCTTCTTACCTCCAAAACTATGAAGTAAATAAACTTCCTTTCTGTGTGAAGGCATTCCCAGATATTTTGTTTAAGGAAAATAAAAGATTAAGACAATGGTCCTTCATACACTGAACACTCACATTAGCCTTGTGTGATAGGCAGGGCAGGCTTTCTTCATTTTGTTAGCAAAGAGATTAAAACTCAGAAAGACTAACTGACATCACCTAAGTCACACAGCTCTTTGAGAAGCCAGCGTGTGAGCCTGGATGGCTGTCCACTGGCTTTTTCATTCTGCCCTATATTATAATATGAATATATTATATTATATCATATTAATATATGATATATTATATTATATTAATATATATGAATATATTATATTCTGCCCTATATTATAATATGAACAAGCCCCATGCAGAAACTATAACGATTTCATAAAATGTTAGAAGGAAGTGGATGAGAGAGATCAGACAGTCTCCTACTGTGGCCCTTTATGTCACAAATAGGTACTAAGTGTCTGTCAGAGAGAGTTTTGGGGACCCACTAGGAGCCAAGCAGGCCAAGACCCTGCTTAATGGAGTTTATAGTCAGTGGCAAGAGACATATAGGAAACAAGAACAGCAATACAGGAAACAAGAACAGTAAGTGAAATGCTGGATATGTGCCATGGAGAAGGTGAAGAGGAAGGGGTGGTAAGTGGCAGATGTGCTAGAATCTTGAATAAGAAGCCAGAGAAGGCTCCATTGAGAAAGGGCCACGGACCAGAGTCGTGAGGAGGTCACCATGGACGGATGAGAACAGGTAGCTAAATGGTTCTGATCTAGGGACATACTCAGCATGACCCAGAATGAGTCAGAGTACAGGGCAGGAAGGGGTAAGAAAAGAGACCAGCAGGACTTCGAGGCATCAGATCATCTGTGGGTCCTAGGAGACATGCAAGGGTGTGGCCTTGAGCTAGGGAAGTGAAGGAGTGGCTTGCTTCCACCAGCATCACTGTGGCTGTTGTACTAAGTCAAGCTCAAGACAGAAAACACTGAGGGAGACCAGCGAGGAAAGCCTTGCAGTGGTCCAGACACGGGCTGTGATGGCTGGAAGCAGGGGTCACATGAGGCTGGATTCCAGATACAGTTTAATGGCAGAATTCCTGGGTTGTAAGGTGGTATTGGTGAAAACAAAACAAAACAGAAATTCAGCCTGATGCCAAGGTTCTGGCATCAGTAGCTCCAAGAACTGACACAGAAATGGGGGAAATTCAGAAGTAGGGCTTTGGGGTGAGTTGGGGGTCATGGACATCTCAACTGTGCCCATGGTAATCCCAAGAGGTCTATTACACATGCAGCTGCAGAAATCAAGCATATCAACTGGATACCTACAAGTCTGGAGTCAGAGGGGGGTCTGTGGAACCAATATGATTTGGGGAGGCACCAGCATACATAGAGTTTACAGCCAAAATTCTTAATGTCGCCAAAGCCACTGCGCCTGACATTATCGCTCTGACATTCGGACCAGGAACAATGGGATGGAACCAAGAGGAGAGTGAGAAGGCGGAGCTGGCAGGTGGTGGGACAATACGCAGAGACCGCATTCCCCTCAGTGGGCGTCCATCCTTCATGCCCAGTTCAAGGCTGCACACTGGCCGTGCGCTGGAGCTCCCAGCGTCCTGTCCGGATCTTTCCATCTTTCCCAGATCCCAGCCAACCCCATCTCAGTAAAGGACTCCCCTCACCCTCCAGTTGCTCACTGCAAGACACAAGGGTCACCTGCCATTCCTTTTGCTTTAATTCCTCTGACATAGGACATTGATTCTCTAACCAAAACGCCCAGTCCACCTTGCCCACCATCTTTATCACCACGGCAGCAAAGACACCAGTGCGTTGGTCTTTCCTGCTCACCAAGGTCTTCCCTTGCCAGAGCCCCACGTTCCACCCTCATTTCCTTTCTTTTTGCCCCAGTCCCCATCTATCCACTCAGCCTCGGAGTGACTTTTTAAAAAAACACAGGCCATGCTACGCCACCCCTCTGCTTCAAGCTCCTGGATTGCACTGGGTTTTGAGACACGGTGTCGGAGCAGAAGTTGGTCTCAAATTTGAAATACTCTGTGCACCCACACCCATGTTCCATCTCCACAAACCCCCACAGGACTTCCCAGCACCCTCAGAACATGGTCTGTGCTCCCTCTGCTTGCCCATGGACTGTGCTGATTCCCAGTCAACTCCAGTGCTCCCTCAGCCTCTCTCCACCCCAGGCTGCAGTGCTCCCTCAGCCTCTCTCCAGCCCAGGTTTCAGTGCTCCCTCAGCCTCTCTCCACCCCAGGCTGCAGTGCTCCCTTAGCCTCTCCACCCCAGGCTGTAGTGCTCCCTCAGCCTCTCTCCACCCCAGGCTGCAGTGCTCCCTCAGCCTCTCTCCACCCCAGGATGCAGTGCTCCCTCAGCCTCCCCCACCCCAGGCTTCAGTGCTCCCTCAGCCTCTCTCCACCCCAGGCTGCAGTGCTCCCTCAGCCTCCCCCACCCCAGGCTTCAATGCTCCCTCAGCCTCTCTCCACCCCAGGCTGCAGTGCTCCCTTAGCCTCTCCACCCCAGGCTGTAGTGCTCCCTCAGCCTCTCTCCACCCCAGGCTGCAGTGCTCCCTCAGCCTCTCTCCACCCCAGGATGCAGTGCTCCCCCAGCCTCTCTCCACCCCAGGCTTCAGTGCTCCCTCAGCCTCTCTCCACTCCAGGTGCCTTGCACATTTCTTAGGGACCACTTTTTCTCATGTAAGAACACACCTGCTTCATCAAACACTGGCATCCTATTTTCTATAGTTTATTCCAAGAGGGGCATCGTGGACTTTCTTAATTTATTTTGAACCACACCCAATCTTCTAGGGGACTGGGGAGAAAAGGAAAAAAAAAAAAGAAAGAAAGGAAACGAAAAAAGGAAAGAAAAAAGAGAAGAGAAGAAAGGAGAGGAGAGGAAAAGAGAGTAGAGTAGAGTAGAGGAGAGTAGAGGAGGGGAGGGGAGGGGAGAGGAAAGGAGGGAAGGGAAGGGAAGGGAAGGGAAAGGAAGGGAAGGGAAGGGAAGGGAAGGGAAGGGAAGGGAAGGGAAGGGAAGGGAAGAGAAGAAGTATAGATTTTGGTCATAGATGGAAAAGACAACAAATTATCAGTACAGAATCAAGAATTTGACAGGTAAAGCCAACATTCCATCGAAAAAGAAAAGCAATCACACCTCAAAACAAACAAACCAACAAAACTCAGCACACTTCCACTAAAGCCCTTGTGGCCATCGGAGGACATGGTCTCCCTTCTTCCCTTTCTGTGAGGGAAGGAGGTGTGGCCTTGCAATCCTGTGATTCCCCAAAAGGTTCTAGAAACCCTGCTTCTTCATCCCTCAGCTCCCAGAATTAGATTTTCCAGGGAAAAGCCCATAACTTACCCTCGACAGCCTGGCTAACTTTGGAGAAGTCTCAATGTGAGCTGCACCGAGGTCTCCTAAAATGGAATTTACAAGGTGCTAGCAGCCAAAGTCACATTTTCTGCAATGAACACAGAACCCTGGGCAGTCCCCAGAAGAGACCAGGGTGGCTAAAATGCCTGCCTTGTGTTGGGCAGCCCAACCTTGGTTCCTAAAACACCAGGAAGAAAATTGTAAATGCTATAGACAAGTAGAAAAGTGTGTCCTTTACCATGACTTGTTTTAGATGCCCGCATCTGACTACTGATAGTTAAAAATCTACAGTTTCGTTTTTGTGTTGGCTGTTTATGATTTTTACTGAGGGAAAGCATGAGGGGCCTCAGAACTTCCCTTCAGCAAAACCAGTGCAGATGACAGGAGGTAGGAGGCCATCCAAACCAACTGGCATACTCACTCAGGCAGACTAGGAAATTAAACAGCAATGCATTGAGAGAGAGAGAGAGAGAGAGAGAGAGAGAGAGAGAGAGAGAGAGAGAGAGAGAGAGAGAGAGAGAGAGAGAGTTTGGTGGCTTGTTGATATCATTTAATGACTGCACAAAGCCATTGCTTATAGTAAGATCTCTCATCCAGGAAACGTCTCATGCTTCCTGTGTGATGGTCACACATCTACACCCACTTTCCCTTTGTGAGGTGACCGGTCACTGCCCAGGCCCTTACACACTCCAAAGCTGACCCAGCACAGAGGCCATGTGAATGTTGACAGTCAAGAATTGCAGACAAAGGCTTTATGTCCATGGCCATTGGGCTGCGGGGGTAGAGTTGACTACACCATGTCAGGGACTGGAGAGGTGTGGAGCTCCGGGGCCTCTGTAGCCTCCCAGGTCTGCAATAGCTCTACTAGGTGGAGCTGCTTGGAATTCTGATCCAACAAATGTCTGTTCAACTCAAGATACTACATAGACTTATTTTAAACCACAAACTGTCACGTAACAGAGATCACTGTGACAGCAGGGCGGGGCATGTCACAGCAGGATGGGGCTTCCTGAGCTTCCTGGACTGGGGCAGCAAAGGGATCAGCTTCAGCCGTCCAGGCCACATCTCTTAACGGAGGCTCAAGTCCCCAATTTTAGACTTCCGCTGGAGGGGGGGGGGCACACAAATGCATTTAGTAAATGGTTCCAGGCCCTGTGGAGTCCAAGAATAGTTCATAATTTTTAAAATTTATTTGGCATATTGCTTCCGGGCTTACAAGGCACAGTTCTATAAAAATAATCCTACAAGGGGTAAGGAAGTAGCAAGAATCTGAGGTCTGGGATGTAATTCACAGCATTAATGTTTTCACCTTTTGCTTTGAAAGGTTTTGATTTCAGTACGAGGACAGGCGTTATGAAGAAATGACCAGTTGTGACAAGTTCATGCAGCCCAGTTCCCTTGAAATATTGTGTGAAAGAGTACCTTCATATTAAAGAAGAATAAAGACTTAAGTATTTGCCTAAGGTTAGCTAGCAAGGCTCAGCAGATAGAGGCTGAACACTCTGCATTCTCCCTAGTCAGTGCAGGGAGGGACTTGGAAGAAAACACAGCAGATGCTTAGGGGGAGGGTGGGGTGCATGCGTGCGTGCGTGCATGTGTGCGTGTGTGTTTAGGGAAAAGCCTTCCTGTTTGCCTATGCACTCTCTAGCTATTATTTTCATCCCACATTCACAGGCGGTAAGAAAGCAATCTTAATCTAAAGGAAGTCATGGAGACTAGATAGCCACAAAGTGATCAGAATGAATCCAACAAAGGTTCTTCAGTATGGGTGGGTGGGTGGGTTTACTCACAGATGATCCCGTGAGCCCGCCTCATTCCTTTCACACCAGAGACCACCAAAAATATCTTCTGCTCCTTCTAGATGCTAACAAGAGCGGTTCACTCTGAACTCTTTGATGTCTGTAGTCCTCACATTACAGTAATTTCTGATAGATTAAAAAATGTATATAAAAAAGAATAGCACTAGAATAAATGCAAAAAATAAAGTGTTTGCAAATATCTATAAGCAGGTCAAACATGCTTTGTGTCTCTATTGGCTTTCACACTCAGGCTGGGGACAGCTGAAGCGGTATCAGACAGAGCTACAGTATTTGTCACTTTTCTCATGGTGGTGACAAAACATTCGACAGAGGTGACTTGAGGGAAGGAGGATTCATTTTGGCTCGTGGTTCAGAGGGACAGTCCATCGTGGTGAAGTGGCTCAGTCTGTGACAGTGGAGCCTGGGGCTGGTTACATCACAGAGGCAGATTAGAAGCAAAGAGCTCAGGCTTAAGCCGAAAGGAATTATCATCATTAACACCCCTGCCCCCTCCTCACTCCCCACAACAGCACCTTAGTTTGCCAGATAGGAACCACACCCACACCCACAGTTTTCTACATCATCACCATGATCCGGGGACCAAATGGTCAAACCCACCAGCAGGTGGGATGCACTCACACACCAACCTTAACTCTTGTCCCCATGCTAACCAGGCCAGGTCAAGCATAAACATCCTGCTGCCTGTGTCCTTTACATATAGTCACACACTTGAAAATGCCCACATTGCTGGACCTAGAAATGTCCTGACCTCATCAAAGGCAAGTGCAAAGGAAACCATTAATGTGACTTATGCTCATTCAAGCTTAGCCATGACAGCAAAGAGTTAATCAGCAGGCTCGGGTCAGCAGACACGGTGCCCTCAAGTATAGCCTCTTGTGGCGAGTGGCCGAGATGAGCTAGGCAGAGGTGACACCAGAGCTGTGCATTGTAGGTATGCCTGAGGACTTAGAGGATGAGGTTGGAACTAGATGATTACAGCTGAAGAATGCCAGAGGGAAATATGAAATTCATGTGAGCAAGTTTGTTGAAGGAGAAAGCAATAAAGGCAGGGTGTGGTACGGTGAACAGTGACTCTATTTGAATAATGGGTGTGAATTTGCCAATATTCTCATGTCCCTTGGGGATTATGACACTGAATGAAGTGACAGAGAACATCACTGTAATTTTCCAAGCCAACTGCTTGTTTTTTTTAAAGGGTAGCACGATTCATTGTGATAACATTATGTGAAATGAAGATTTGATTGCATTTACAGAGAAACTGATGATAGTGAAAGGTAACAGAAGCCAGGCATAAAACAGGAGTGATTACCAGTCATAGATTAAAAGTGAATTGGATCCATTTTTCAAAATCTTAAAAACTGTATTTTAAGAGTGATATTGACAAGACACAATAACCGGATCCTTGTCTCATTCCTCATTAGTTTACAAAGATGCTGATGTGTTTAAAGGATGCTTTTAGGGAGAGAATTATGAGCTCCCACCCTTAGCTGAGGCACTGTTGGCAGTTGCTGGCTTCTGGGGGAAGGAGAGTTGGTTTGCTTTAAGAGTGTGGCCCTTGGTAGGACAGCCATGTTCTGTTGAATGGCCCCCACACCTGTGAATTTACAGACAGCACAAACTGGACTTGGTGAGTTTTCCAAATATGAATGTGTGTGTGTGTGTGTGTGTGTGTGTGTGTGTGTGTGTGTGTGTGTGTGTGTGTGTGTGCTTCAAAGGACACTTGAATGGTGGCAGCAGCTGGATCTGGGGGAATAGTTGGGGATAAATATGAACAAACTACATTGTATATGTGCATGGAATCCTCAAAGAGTTAATGGAAATACTTTATTTAAGAAAATCAGAATGAACATTACTCCTAGACTGAAAGTGTAAACCAGGCCCCATAGTATACGTAAGAATCATTGAATCATGTTTTTTTTTTTTTCCTTCTCTCAAATTCCAGTTGAATTACTTCACAAGAATTCCTTGAAAGCTGTGTGCCTGAATAGCACAGTAGACTAAAAACCAGGTAGGCTGGAATGCTGAGGGAGCCTGTCAGTTGGTGGACCAGATAGATGACTGCTTACTATAGAAGCTTTGCTCTTTACATTTAAGGAAAATCCACAATAGGTTAGGGTTAGGGTTGGGGTTAAATGTCTTTCTGTTGAGGTTGGCTTCAGAGGCAGTTTGAATGGCTGCTTTGGGGCTATAACCCAAAGGAGCTTTTATGATCACTGGGGAGAGGACAGGGTACTTGTGGATGCTGACAGGTGGGCTGGCTAGTTTTATTTCAGCTTGACACACAAGCTAGAGTTATCTGAAAGGAGGGGACCTCAACTGAGAACATTCCCCCATAATATCCAGATAAAGGCATTTTCTTCATTAGTGATGGATGGGGGAGGGTCCAGCCTATTGTAGGTGGTGCTATCCCTGGGCTGGTGGCCCTGGGTTCTATAAGAAAGCAGGCTAAAGCAAGGCACGAGGAGCAAGCCAGTAAGCAGCACCCGTCATGGCCTCTGCATCAGCTCCTGCCTCCAGGTTCCTGCCGTTTGAGCTCCTGCCCTGACTTCCTTCAATGGTGGACTACAATATGGAAGTGTAAGCTTTTTGGTCACTGCAGCAACGCAACTCCAACTAGGATGACAGGTAAACACAAAGGAAAAGTGAAGGCTTCCTTTTGAATTCCTCAAAGCCCTTGCGGACTCCCTCACAAGGCATAGCTGTGACATAGATATGGGGCTACCTTTACCAGTCAGAAGAATTAGGGTAACAATGAGCAGTCTCTTCACAGGTTTGTGAGATGGAACTGGAAAATGCCTAAAGGATGAAGTATGCAGGAGCTCTCTGAAAGCAACTCTTTCAGAGTGTGCAGGAGCTCTCTGAAAGCAACGCCCGACCGCCCGGTGACTAAGTGTGAACCTGGCTCCTAGGGAGGGAACTTCAGGCAAAGAGGTCTCAGCTAACACACCAGGAAAGGGCAGTGGGGTCCCTTCAGGCCAGCAGGCAGGCCGGAAACCTTGGAAGTGTGTCCTCATAAAGCCCTTAAGAGAGGCTGGCCAAACATCCAGACGCAAAACGCACCTGGGCATTGACTTGAGGGAAGGGCTATGAAACTTGGGGACAGGGGGAGGGTCAGTCACTGGCCCTCACTCCCCCCAAGGCCTCCTTCCTCTTGTTCTCAGCTTCCATCATCCCTGACGAATGTCCAGGCTGTGCCTCTTGCCCAGGCTCACCTAGGGGAGTCAGGGCTGAGAGCTGAGTCCCAGTCTACCTGCTGGTCCTAGATCAGAACCGACTACCTTTGCAGGGTCCCATCCCCTCCCCTACCATCCTAAGCAAAACAGTGCTTAGCTCTTAGAAATGGGGACGTTTTAAATAGCTCAGTCTTCAAAGCAAATCACAGCTTCACATCATATAATTAAAAATTCACTTGGGGAGTGTTCATAGCCCCAGGAATAACCCTATATAAACAAGAAGTCTCTCTCCAGCTAACAGGATAGGCTGTGGGCAGAACTTTTAATGGGTTTCCTTTCTTTTTGGGTGCTAGAACTGAACCCTGGGCCTGGGGATGCTAAGCACAAGATCACCACATTCCATCCTTTATCCCTAAAAGCCTGGTACCCACGGGGTCACATCCTTAGCCTGGGTGCTTTGTTCAAAGTTCCTCCTCCCAAGGCCTGGAAACATCTTGAGGATCTAAGCTTCAAGTAGAGAGGGGACCCTGTTTTGCTATCAGTTTATCTGCCTTATCTTCATTGTCAAGGTCAAACACAATCAGGAAATGGTCTATGGGAATCTCTACTAACTTGTATCCCCAGCGTTGGGGCAGGAAGTAATCACACTTACCCAGCAGCCACAGCCAAGCTTCCTGGCTTTTTATAGAGAGGAAAAGGACTCTGTTTATGCAGTACCTTGGGGTAAGTGGAGGAGGGCGCTAAAGGCTTGACAAAGCCAAGCCTTTGCAGCTGCCCAGAGAAGGCTGAGGGATGCACACCCTGTTCCCAGCTCACTGGGAGTCCTCATAGGCGAGGCGAGAAAGACCAACCAAAAGAACATTCTGGGTGGAAGAGATGGCTCATCTGTTAAGAGTGAATGCTACCCATTTCACTTCAAGCACCCATCCTGGGTGGTTTCTTAACCTCCTGAGACTCAGATCTGGGGGGGGGGGGCAGGTATGACACCTGTGTTCCTAGAGGGCTCCCGCCCTCATGTGCATATATACACGCACAGACACATAACTAAAAAACAATAAAAAGCAAATCTTAAAAAGGAAAACCTAGCAACTATAAAGAAAGAGAAAATATCTCAAATGTATTATTCATGCTCCTCCATTGACTCAGAATAATTTACTGTTTCTCTTTGGATAATAGATGCAATTCATTATTCTAACCTACCATCTTGTAAGGGATCTTGGTTGTCGACCACATCGGGAATCAACTAAGACTCTGTGAGGGATTTTCTCCATTGGACTGTTTGAGGTGGTAACACCCACCTGGGCCACACCTTCTGGTGGCAGGCCACACAAAAGGCCATGGGAAAGGAAGCTTTTGCTTCTGGATGCTTGCCCTTGCTCTCAATGGCAATTTCATCAATCTATCCTGTTGCCAGGGCATTCCTCTGCTGGTGTTTGAGCCTCCTCTGATGGATGCCTGTGAGTACTGAAGACTCTTTGGGAACACTCAAGGATTCCAGCACTTGACTGGGACTCCTGGGAAAGAGAGCCTCGCAGACTGAACAACTACTGCTGTATCTTTGGCCCTCCTGTCAGGAAATAGCCATGTTGGACTAGCTGGATCACAGACTTTAAGTCACTCTAACAAATTCCTTGGAATAGATGGATATAGATATATAAATATACTATATATTATTAATATATTCATATATATAAATAAAACAAAAATGAACAAATATGTAGTATATATTCTCTCTATACACACACATATATACCTATAATATACATATACATATACATATACATATACATACATACAGACATATATATATATATATATATTCATTCTATCAGTTATTTTCCTCAGAGAACCCTAACACACATCTCTTGTTTGGAATACACATAAGCCCAAATTAAAGGGGCCTAAGCATTCTAGGAGTGTGGAAATGGCTTTGAAATGGGCAGCTGAGACTCAGATGAGGACAGCCAGTCAACAGATGCTTTCTTGTCAACTCAGTTCCATACAAACTCTGCATGGATTTCTCTGAAAGTAGAAAGTTTGGGGCTGGGGAGATGGCTCCATCGGCAAAGCTTGTCTTACAAGCCGGAGGACCTAAGTTCAATCCCCAGAACCTACACTAAAAAGTTAGGTACGTGCTCTGCAGTCCATCACAGATTGGGGAGGAGCTCATGAGGGCCCTTGCTCCCTGAAGAGTTCTTAGTGGCTGCTGGAGGAGGGAGAGTGGCTCTTGGGTGGTGTAGACAGTGGCAGGTTGCTCCTAACCCAGTAAATAACCTCCACACTCTGCAAATAACCCTAATAAGCTCAAGCAGGTGATGAAGAAGATATGAAAACAGGACTTGCTGGGAGAAAGGGGCCCAGCCGCAGTGGGAGGGGGATGAGGGGGCAGTGGAGAGTGGGAATGGTCTCTTCTTTCCTCCCTGCTGCTGACACCATGATCATCTGCTCTCTATGAGTCTCTATGATCACCATGAGTCTCTATGTCCCAGGCCCAACAGTCACTCTACATCACCATTGTTTACAATCCTGGCACCTGCCAAATGTTTTCTTTACAATGCGTCATTTAATCCTCATGAGGTAAGATTAGCTCACCTCACCTCCAGACACAGGCACTAAGGCTTAGGGAAATTAGATATTTTCTCTAAGACTGGACAGAGAGTGCAAGCTGGGGACAGATTTGAATTCCAGGCACAGGGTACTCTAAGTTCCTGCTTTGATTACTACGGAGCACTATGTCATATAAAGGAAATGAATGAAAAGCCAGTACGTATCATAGTCTTGTGGGAGTTACCAAGCATCTTCATACCCACATCTTAGCTAACCTTCCATGAGCCTGTGAGCTAGTCATCACACGAGCCTGTGATCTAGTCATCACATTAGCCTGTGAACTAGTTATCACACAAGCCTGTGAACTAGTCATCACATGAGCCTGTGAACTAGTGATGTGATAATGTGAACTAGTTATCACATGCTGAAGCTCAGAAAGGGATTTGGTCTCCAGTGAAAACACAGAATCCAGCAACATGAAGAGGAAGAAAGGTTGCTCAGTGATGAACAAGAGATGTGGGTTTTGAGGTCTCGAGAAGGTTAATGCTCATGCTACACCACAGACATGGAACTCTACACTGTTCAGAGCACAGACTCGCAACTCTATACCATCAGAGTGGCTCCGCCGCCTCTGCACAGGTCAATGCATTCCCAACAGCTCTAGCCCTGTTCAATTTGACATCAGCACAACTCTCAAGTCATTTTGATGTCTTCTCCCATGGCACAGAGAAACTGTAATGGAGCTAAGCCAGTGCTGGTGACTGTGTCTCCCTTTAAAGGAAGCTGTGCCTTGTTGGGAAGGTGGTGTCATTTAATCCCTAGTCTAGAAAAAAAAGGAGAATAAATAAATGAAAATGGGATATAATGCAAGAGAAACAAGAGAAAGAAGAAAAGAAAGAAAATTTCACATTTTTCAGTCTTTGTCTCTTTTTTCCTCAAAGAAGAATGCAAGGCTCTTCATTTCCAAGAGAGCTTTCCATTCAACCTCATCTTTCTACCATTTTGTCGCTCTTTCTGTCCTGTTTAAAATTTCAAGATAAGAAATGCTCGGTGCTTCCACCAGTCCTTCCACCTTTCACTCATAAACAATGAATTCTTCAAGTCCCTAATAGCTGCCAGACTGCCATCCAACAGAAACAGACAGTGCCCCCAGCAGATCTTATGTCCTGGTGGCCACAAGGTCTCAGGATGAAATGCCACTGAGGAGACAGAAGAGACAGGAGAATGACTGCAGATAGCACTCAGTTGTCTGGTGGGGTCCCCACAGTGTCAGCGATGTGAGAGACCTCCCTGCTGCAGGCCAGGGCACAGCTTTTGAGGTGCTTGTCTGAAAACATTCCACATCAACCACCGTGGTCCTCCAGCCCTACAGCCTGCCTCTTCCTTCTGTTGGCCAGGGTTGCCTTCCTGCGCAGAGCCTGGGGTAGTGATGGTTCTACATGAACCACAGTGTGAACCACTTGCTACCATCCACATGGCTCTTCCCCCCTGTGATGATACAGGGCTGTCTGGTTACTTTGGAAAATACCCCAAAGGCTTGAGGTTAGCCCAGAGAGCAAGGGAAGCAACAAGTTACTTGGTTCATTACAAACAAAAAAACAAAAAAACAACAGATTTATGAATAAAATCGTAATTTTAAGCATTTAATGTTCTCATGAATTTATGCTTTTTGAACATATCATGATCTGATGCACCATGATTGTAATACTGGCTAGTAGACGATAGGATTCATAGAGAATATTCATTCATGCTTGCCACTGATGCTGTGCTCGGGGCTTCATGGGTTAGTGACATGAGGAGAGTACTGCAGTACTGAACTGCTATGTCAACTTACATGTACATAGTGACAAAAGTTATCAGTTTTCTGTGACTGTGAGGCCACATGTATTAAACAATCACACACACACACCACCTTTCCCTGCCTGCCTCCCACTTGGTGGGCTCTGATTGGTTGCCTTTTTATTACAGACCCCAACAAAGCACCAGTTAAGAAAAAGTATTGCACACACGAATTCATTTAATCCTCATGAACACCCTCTGAAGTTGGCACTACAATCACACAAGCTTTAAGATACAGAGACTGAAGCACAGAGATCCAGTGCGCCATCTAAGATCACAGGGATCCAGTGAGCCATCCAAGATCACAGGGATCCAGTGAGCCATCCAAGATCACAGGGATCCAGTGAGCCGCCCAAGATCACAGGGATCCAGTGAGCTATCCAAGATCACAGGGATCCAGTGAGCCGCCCAAGATCACAGGGATCCAGTGAGCCGCCCAAGATCACAGGGATCCAGTGAGCTATCCAAGATCACAGGGATCCAGTGAGCCATCCAAGATCACAGGGATCCAGTGAGCCGCCCAAGATCACAGGGATCCAGTGAGCCGCCCAAGATCACAGGGATCCAGTGAGCTATCCAAGATCACAGGGATCCAGTGATCCATCTAAGATCACAGGGATCCAGTGAGCTATCCAAGATCACAGGGATCCAGTGAGCCATCCAAGATCATAGAGATTCAGTGATCCATCCAGGATCACAGGGATCCAGTGAGCCATCTAGGATCACAGTGATCCAGTGAGCCGCCCAACATCACAGAGATTCAGTGAGCCATCAAGATTGCAGAGATTCAGTGAGCTATAAAGATCACAGAGATCCAGTGGGTGAGCTACCCAGGACCACACAGCTAATATTGGCAGTCAGGGTTAAAGTGCAGGGCATAATAGTAGAACACTTGCTCTCCACAAGTGCATCCCAGTGCATGCTGCCAAAGGCCTAAGACATAGGCACAAGAAGTGTGCCTGGAGTGCAGAGTTAGGCTCTCTGAAAACTAGCCACCCTATGTCATTTGCTGGTTCCACCAAAAAGCACCATATAACATAAGTGGTACCTTCTGCTCCTCTCCCCCTACAATGGCATACAGACACGTGTGTGTTTGCATGTGTGTGTGTGTGTGTGTGTGTGTGTGTGTGTGCACGTGTGTAAGCACACACACATGCATGTGTGCAAGTGTCTGTGTTATCTACATTGAAGTCAACCTAGGGTCCAACTCAGCAGGCTTTTGCAAGCCCTTCAGGGAAGCTACTGCTTTACTCTCTAGGGTTTATTTTTGAATCACGATTCTATGGTAGACTATAAAGCAGCAACTCTTGGACTAACTACATTATCCTGAAATGAGGCAATTGGTCTTTTTCTTCTAAAGTATTTATGTTATAATCAGTTCAATTGTTTCTAGATTAAGCCTCATCGGTAGCTGTGTGAATGGTCTCTGCGGACAGGTGAGTTTCCTCAAAGAACCCATCATTTTAGAAAACCATTCAGAGGCAGAAGCTCCACGATAGGAGTGCATGCACAAGGCCCCAGATTTGATCTCTGGATTCAGACCAAAAACAGCACACAAGTGAATAAAAATCATGAACAGCCAAAAGATGGAAGCAATTCAAATACTCAATGGGAAAATGCACCAACCAAACATGGGTTATATATACAGCGGAATACTACAGTCCTAACAGGAGTAAAGGCATGACAGACACTTCATCATGGAAAGACCTTGAAGACATCATGCTACCCAACAGGAGCCGGCCAGAAGTTCAGTGTTGCAAGATTGTGTCACCTGCGGTAGCTACAATAGATCCATTCTTAGAGACTAAGATGGTTTAGGAACAGCTTAAAGAACAGGAATGAGTGGGGACTCCATACTTTATGGTTCTGTTTGACATGATGGAAAAGCCATCGAATGGATAGTGGTGATGAATGCTACAAATGCCACAAGAACCATTTTTTCATACATCAAAAACTTCGTGTTATGTATATGAAACAAAGGAGGGCAGGAATCCAGCTCTCCAGGGGGAAGACTTATACTTCTACCAGGCTTCCCAGAATCCACATGACACGGAGACAGAACTATTCCCAGTAACTGAGATGTCATCAATGCTGACAGAAACCAGGCTCTTTCCAAGACCTGGCAGAGAACATGCCTGAAAGCAGAACCACTCCAGACGTGGGTGCCATGACAGCTTTGGTTAATTCGTGAAGACAGGAGCCCTAGGTTGTGGAGGATGGGCAGACAGTTCCATGGACCCTGAGAGCTTTTCATCAGGCAGGAACTGAACAATCCCATGGTGTTCTTCAGCCTACAAGTTATCACTGAGGATATTATTTATTAGAAGGTGATCGTCCTCAAACCCTGCCTGTGAAGAGGACAAGCTAAGCTGGGACACTTCCTCATTTCTGCACTGAGTGTAAAGTTTCTACTTACTTCATCATGCTTTTCTTAAATGTTTTTGAAAACTTACTAATTTTCTTGATCTTCGAAATGATTCTTTATATATATATATATATATATATATATATATATATATATATATTCCATTGAAAAAAATGCCAACAGCCAGCTTTGGTGAGACTGACTAGAAAGAGCATAATTAAAATGGACTTCTTCATGCCTAATGACGTTACAGAAATAACTAAAATATTCTGGAGGTTGTAGCCATGGAGACACTACTTTCTCTAAAATGGAAAACTGACTTTGTTGGGGACTGCAGAACCAGGCAGAATGAAGACAGAGATTAACAATCTTAATTAGGATGTAGAAGTTCTAGTATCTATTGTCCTCCCGCCCCAAATGAACCTGTAACAGGTCATTGGCACAAGGTCCCTACAGCAGAGTGGTTTTCAGTCCAGCAAGTTGCTCCTCAGAATACACAGCCAGTAATCCTGACTCAGAGTCAAGTGGCACTAACTTTCACCCCCAGATTCAGAATTCTTTTTGGCTTGCTTGTTTTTAGAGACAGGCCCTCTCTATATAGACTTGGCCTCAAACTCCACATAAATACCCTGCCTCTGCTCTAGAGTGTTGGGAATAAAGGTACGAGTCTCTACACCTGGCAACTGAGAGTTTAAACTGTACTTTAAGTAGACAGGGTTGTAAGATGGGAGATGTTATTCTGTAAATATGTTTATCATACTGGTTAATGAATAAAGCACTGTTGGCCAATAGGAAAACAAGATGGGCAGGGCTAGGAGACTAGGAGGAAGAGGAAGTAGTTAGGAAAAGTCAGCATGGAGAACCGAAAGAGAACAACACGCTGGCCAGCTGTCGGGTAATACTTAGCCACGTGGAAATACTTAGAATAGTAGAAATGGGTTAATCATTAAGACAGAGCCAGCCGATAAGAAACTAGTAACTGGCCAACGGTTTTATATCATATACAGAGTCTCTGTGTATTATTGGGGGCTGGTGTGGCGGCGGGACTGGTGGACGGCGGGAAAACATACTCGCTACAGTTGTAACTCTAGTGGGTTTTTCCCTGGGAAGGGGGAGCTGAGGTGGGGAATCCTGAATTGGTAAGACACAGCCTCTGCTAGGCAGGAATCAAGTACATGGAATACAGTGTGAACTATAGACAGGAACTATGTATGTCATTAATACTCTAGTCATGTTAAATATTTTTTAGAACTTGGAATTAATTTTAATAGTATATTTTATTTAACAAAAATGTATCTAACATAATTTTTATTTCAACTTGGTGCAATTTAGAAAATCATTAGGGAATCTTCTTTTAAAAACTGAAATTCTAAGTATTTGCAACTTGCATATTTTATGATCACAACCTCATTTGGGCTAGCCAAATTTAAGGTGCCATATGTGACCAAACTGGACAGAGAAAATAGTGAGAGGCACAACTTAATCAATCCTGGACCTCCCCCCTGCCCACTTCCTACTCTGTGACAATGGTTTGCAACTTGTGTGTCTCAACCCTTAGAAAACCTCTATCTCCAAATATATCTACCTTATGATTCACAGCAGTAGCAAAATTATAGTCATGGAGTAGCAATGAAAATAATTTTATGTTTGGGGGTCACCACAACAGGGGAAACTGTACTAAAGGGTTGAATCATTAGGAAGGTTGAGAACCATTGCTCTGTGAGATAATACATGCATGCATTAGTGAAGACAGTTTGGGATAATATATTCATGCATGTATTAGTGAAGACAGTTGGGGTGATGTGATAGGAGATGCCATTCTGTAAATATGTTTCTCTTATTGGTTAATGAATAAAGCCCTGTTGGCCAATAGGAAAGCAAGATAGGCAGGACTAGGAGACAGGGAGGATTCTGGGAGATGTAGTAGGAGAGTCAAGATGTAGGGACTTGAGAGGAAGAGGTCTGGACCCTTTCTTCCTTAAGATAAGACCATGTGGAAATACTTAGATTAATAGAAATGGGTTAATATTTAAGACAGAGCTAGCCAATAAGAAACGCTAGTAACAGGCCAACAGCTTTATATCTAATACAGTGTCTCTGTGTGTTATTTGGGCCTGACAGGGCTGTGAGACCAGGCTGGCTGGAAAACTGCTCGTAACAAAATGACACCTACAACTTGGGTACAAAGAACTTCCACTTAAAACTTGAGAAAAGCTTAAAAAGGGATTTTAGAAACAAAAGAACAGAGACAAGCAAGTCTTCTTGGTAGCAGCATTTTTCTCGAGTGAGCTCTGTTTTGATAGAGACAAGCAGAGACTTGAGCAGCTCTTTTAAGGGAGGTTTCCTGACTTGGCACTAGCGGCAAAAATCCACATGGTTTTTAAGAGGCCCTGCTAACAATTGAATGGTGTGTATGAGAGCTGATAGTAGCAGTGAGCACATCTCCAAGCTGGTGGCACGCTGCTGGATGGCAGCACAGACCAAGGTGGTGAGCACAGCTCTCACTGCTGGAGGTAAATGCACCCCCACTATCTTGGATAGATGGTGGTTAAAACAGCTGTGGCTTTAATTTTAGCAATGTTGTTTAGCAGATAAAAGACTTGTGGCCAGAAAAAGATAGAGATTTACAGTAAAGACAGATTCAGATAAAGAAAAACCTCTGAAGGCTTACAGTGTGTTTTAAAATTTGCATAGGCTTGGGAGAGAAAAAGAAACAGGATAAAGTGGTTTTAAAAAAAATAAAAAGAGAGTAGCTGGCTGTGGTGGCACATTCCTTTAATTCCAGCACTTGGGAGGCAGAGACAAGTAAATCTCTGTGATTTCAAAGTGAACCTGGTGCACAGAGTGAATCCCAGGGCAGCCAAAATTACACAGAGAAACCCTGCCTCAAAAAAGAAGTAAAAGAAATAGAGTAATAAAAAAGCCACATAAAAATGGAAAACACACAGAGAGTTTGGATACTGTGTGCTATTGTGTTGTCTTTGAATTGCTCAATTGCTAAGGAAGGAACAACTGCTAAAATACAATTGATTATCAATGCTGCTGAATTAATACAAATTATATATTTTAAAAATGCTTTGACTTAAAAATATTAAGTCTAAGGACAGGTTACTGGGGAAAAGAATTTCTATTTTTGTTTCCACAGAAAATGAAAAGCCGTGGATTCCTTCCAGACTAACATGATTTGATTAAGCAAGACCTCCTGAAACAGCGTCCCAGGTGATCCAACATTCAAAACCGCTGCAACAAGGCAGCCTTACAGACCACTACAGCCAGGATTTCTGAGTCTTCTTGGGATCCCATGACAGCACCCCCTACCAGCAGGAAGTAGTTTGGAAAGAATGACATCCAAATTCCCAAATATTGTCTATAAGTGTTTGTTTTCATTTAAATGGGGTTGGTTTTAAATGGTACAACCAATCTCCTTTTAAAGGTAAAAAGGGGATTACAGTAAAGAAATGAATACTTTGTTTTGAAATGGATTTCCATTTATTGGTACAAATTTAAGGTTAACTTTGTGATCCGTATATTTCTCCTCTTGTTTAGGTATTGTGTTTATATAGTTCATTTAAAAATTTAATGTATAATTAAATACAGATTGCAGATAGCTTCTTATGATAGTCAAAGCTTATAGTTAGGTTAGTTAGGTTTTCTAGATATACAGAGATATATTTCAAATAGATAGTCATTCTTCAAACCTTTCAAAGACCTACAGAATATGGCATTTAAAATGGATTAGGGTTTTTTTGTAACAGTGAGGCACAACTGCTCCTGGCAACACCACCTGCATCAGAAAGGAAGGTGGACATTGAAGAAATTTGTTATGGAGTTTACTTCCAATATGGCAAAACTAGCCATTTTGGCAAGATACAGCTCTTGTCTGGACTGTTTGTCTTTATGCTATATAAACTGGACATCCAGGACCCACAGAAAAGTGACTGTTGAAACGAGATGGATATTGCTACAGGGTTCCGGCTTCATGGAAGAGTCCGCCAGACAGTCTGCAGGACACAGAGAAAAGTGACTGACAAACTGCCAATACAGGTGGACAATTTAAAGTTTCCTGCTTTGCTGATGAGTCTGCCAGACACACTATGGTCTGTAGGCTAACTTTGGGTGACTGACCAGGCAGTGAGTTGTCTTTGTCATTTTTAGAGTTTATATACTATCCTTCTGTGGTCTTTGATGGAGTTGAAGACAGATAGTTATGGTTTTAGTGTTCCTTAGGATTAAAGATAAGTTCCATATGAGACTTTAGACTCACAAAGATAGGATAGATAATGGAATATTTTCTTTAAATCTTGATAATTGTTAATGGACTAAATATTGTTAACTATAGTTCTTATTTGATAACTGTTTTGTTATATATTTTACTATGTTAAGGTTAAAACCCTTCTTTTTATTTAGACAGAAAAGAGGTGATGATGGGAAATGTTATTCTGTAAATATGTTTCTTTTATTGCTTAATGAATGAAGAGCAGTTGTCCAATAGGAAAGCAACATAGGCAGGACTAGGAGACAAGGAGGATTCTGGGAGATGTAGTAGGAGAGTCAAGATGTAGGGACTTGAGAGGAAGAGGTCTGGACCCTTTCTCCCTTAAGATAAGACCACATGGAAATACTTAGATTAATAGAAATGGGTTAATATTTAAGACAGAGCTAGCCAATAAGAAACGCTAGTAACAGGCCAACAGCTTTATATCTAATACTGTGTCTCTGTGTGTTATTTGGGGCTGACATGGCTGTGGGACCAGGCTGGCTGGAAAACTGCTAGTAACAGTGATGTCTTCTTTTCAGTTGACAGTATCCTATGGGTAGAGAAAGAGAAGAATCTAGACAATGCTCCAAACACTGGCAGTAACTAAAGAGTCTTTCTTTTGTGAGAATAATTCCAAAAAATATAACATTATTAATTACACAATGTCCATGCTGGATTCTCCCAGGTATGGTCCTCTCCCCATTTCTCTTTTGTGCTTCTAGTATGGTGCTTAGAACAGAAAACACAGCTACTATCTCTTTCCCCTTTCTATGTCAGGAATCATTGAGCATTCTGTAGAACACATCATGTTTAATTTCCATGCTTGCAATAGCACAGGATAGTCCTATAGAAGGTATTTTGGTCCATCTGTGCAGCTATAACAATGGCAACAAAAAATATCATAAGCCTGGTAGCTTATGAACAAGAAACTCATTCCTCACAGTTCCAGAAGCTGGGAAGTCAGAGATTCGGGGAGTAGCAGAGCTCAACATGAGGAAGCATGCCTGTTTCTCCTAGCTGCAAGAGGCAGAGTCAGACTTCAAGGTCTCAAAGCAGGTGACAGAGCAACTACTTGAACCCAGGCTGTCTCTGTCTGTAGAGAGTCCTTAGTACCATGCCAGTAGGTTGAGCAGAATAAGCCCATGTGGTTTACTCATTGGCTGAGTTATCAGCCAATCAATCAACCCACCCACGTGCGTGGATGTTGAGAGACTAAGCACCTCCCACAAGATCACTGCCCAGGTAAAAGAGATCTGGGGCTCCACCCAGGCCTTCCTTCGATGTTCTGTGACTACCATTGACTTTTACTTGCTAAGCATCACCTCAGATGGTTGCTGGCAGTTGCCTTGTGTATGACTCTCTCCAACCATGTTGTCACCTTTGGGTGGCACAACTTGCCCCCCTTCTCTGCCCAACTTTCCCAGTAACAAGAATAATTTATTATTCACAGTTATTGGCTCAGTTTGAAAGCATCTACAAAATACGCCGATTCTAACCCCTAGACACCCTTTCTGGCTTACACCTGTGTCCCGGTTTTCTTTCACAGTGCTCCTTTTGTACTAGGGGTATCCCCATTTGGATGATAAATTATGCATCGTGCTGATCACATAGACAAGCCCTCTGCTTGGCCTGCACAGCCATGCTCTGTTAACTACACCACAACAGCTGCCTTTGGGTAACAATGGCCCTGGCAGCCATCAGAACTGATGCCCGGTGCTGGAACACAGAGAACTTTCTCATGAAGCACATTACCCATGATGCCTCTCTCCAGGCTCTTGGCTCTACCATCCCCCAGCCTCTTCCCTTCTGTTTGAATCTCTCCTTTCCTCTCATCATTGCTCCCCCAGCTGCTCTTGCCAGCTGCATCCCACATCCTCAGGTCCACCAGCAGTACAAGATTTTTGTAAAAGCCAGGGGACTGTACAATGACATTGCTCTTTCTGTCCTGCTGTTATTCTAGGCCCAAGTTCTTTTCAGTGAAAGATTAACACCCTCTGTACACAATAGAATAGGAAAAACCAACCTTTTTGGGCTAGGCACTTACTTTTGACCTTTGTGGTATTTGTGATTTTGTATGTATGCTTACTCAGGATGTAAGGTTAAATATACTTTCAGCAGTGAAATGGGTGGTAGTTACAGGGTTCTCTAAGGTCACACACCATTGTGAGCTCAGATGGTACCATCTCAAGTCTTGAATCAGGACTGATAAAATGGGACTAAGACACAGCAACAACAACCCCAAAACATACTATGAGTATTGAGATGTCTATTGGTAGGAACCTATCAGACATTACATCTTAGAAAATTCAGTTTCAAGACCCTTCGTTTTGAGGATTTCATAGAAAAGTTGGCCCACTTTTTGAATGAATGGCCCTGTGGGAAAGAACCTCTTAGGTGGTAATCTATGGAGATCTTGAATCAGCACAACTGGGGCCTGTCTTGAACAGCAAAGGCATGGTGCCCAGCAACATTACACTGCACAGGGTTCCTGCAAGTGCAGCCTAGATGTGTAAAATCTCAGAGGAGGAAACCGGAAAAGCCTTCCTGGACAAAAGAGCCTTTCCTGAATAACGAAATGACAGACAGTTGCCCAGCACAGTGGCTCAACCTTTAATCCCAGCACTCAGAAGAGGCACTTTACTGGTAAGATGGTAGTGGGACTGTGGGCTAAGGTATTGAGCGGAGGGGCTGGTTATCTCTTCCAGAAAGAGACACTGGCTTGCCTGCTAAGATGGAATTTCTGAGGAATTAACCAAAATGAGAAGGATGAAACTTACTTTGTGCCCAGTATGTGGTGGGCCTCTCCAGTGTTCACAGACAAGAGTTTCACAGCAGGAGGCTTCCTATTAAGACTCTCACTCAATATACATGAAGTCTTTTGTTTCAGGATTACTGTATTTATCCTACTAGGATCTCTACTATGCAACAAAGCATTGGCACCGATTCACCCTGGTAATAAATAAGCCTGCACTCCACAGCCATTTTGCCGATAAAGGTGCCTGAGATAATTTCTGGGAAGACCAGCACTATCAGAGACAATAGTGGCCCTGTCACTTTGTGTCTGTCTTTTCCGTAGGATTTTATTACATTCACGAACAACATCTTTCCAATAAGCCAAAGCCATTTCATGCCACAATCCTTTTCCTATCTGGGTTTCCTGCTGGTTCCATGTCAATATTTACGCATCACCACTCATGCCTACTATTTACCTGAGGTGGCCTACAGAGCCCGCCCTCAAGCTCTCATCAAACAGGACCACATTTTCCTTTCCCATGATTCATGCTGCCTCTGGTAAAAGAACCGACCACTTAAGGGGGCCACAAGGAGCCTCGAGAACCCTGATCAGAGCTGCCCTTCCCTTTGCTGTCACTCGCTTAACTATAAGCATCTCTCTGGAAGCAAACCTGGTCATGCCCCGACCTTAGAGGGGACCTCATGCAACTGCTGAGAGGGAGAGAGGCCACCACCTGTGCTTAGCTTCCTAGCCCCCTTTCCCAGAGGATGAAGAAGTGCAAGGACAGTGGGCAGGACGAGGCTATCTTCTTCCCAAGTCTGATGAAGTGCCTGAGTCCCAGGGTCCCCGAAGTGCCCTGTTCCCATGGCAGCCTTACACTTGGCCTCTTTCTGTACCATTCCACTTCTAAGTGGCCCCAGGTCTAATTTTTTTTATTGAATTTTTAAAATCTATTTTCTTCTTTTGAGATTATAATTACATCATTTCTCTCCTTCCCCTTCCTCCCTTCAACTCCTATTCCCATTCAAATTCATATATATATATATATACATATACACATGTATATATATGTATATATATATATATTTCCTGCTCAACCCATATTACTTGTATGTACATGCTTTCAGAGATCACTGTTTTTTTTTTTAATTTTATGCTCATTGTTAATTTTAAGACAGGGAAGGTCTCAGTGTAGCCCTGGCTGGCCCAGAACTTTCTATATAGATCAAGTTGGCCTTAGACTCAGAGCTATCCATCTGCCTGGCTCAGTCTCCTGAGTGCTGGGATTGCCCTGCCCTCTTCCCCTTTATAATCAAATTGACATCAGAAAGTATTCATTATACTGTTTTTCTTTCACTCTCACCACAGTAATGGCCTCACCTTCATTTATAGGCAGCAACACCTGGGACATGGCAGGCCTTGAGCTCTGGGCGAGCTACTGGAACAGATGTTAAAAACTCATCTTTCTTTGCTCATGGCACCAGTAACGTGCCACTGCTCTTGAGGCCGGGCTGACCCTGTCAGAGGCTTCACAATTTGGCCCAACCAACTTCTTAAAAGCATTTGACTCTCTCCATTTACTCCTGCCCCAACCATAAAGGGACAGACTCCCCTAGGCGGGCCCTGAGCCCCCCCACCCTCATTGGGTCTCCTCTGATGCCTCAGTCTCCCCTGTCCCTAACATTAGCCCCCAAGGAAGCCTGCGACAATGGCAGAGTATCACTATATATGCTCTGACTGTCAAATACTACCTTGAACCCTTTCTGTGACGTTGTACTCTCTCTTTGAATACCAGGAACAGTGACTTGCTCATCTAAGACCCAGCCTTAGCCCCTGGAACACGGCATCTGTTTCTCCCACAGTTATCTCTCACTCTGTGCATGCACCTGTTGTGCCTCCGACGGCTACACCAAGACTAATGGACTTACTGTAGGGTTACAGATCAGGGGTCTTCATGGAGCCGTGAACTCCACGGCAGGGGTGGTTGGTGTGCATCTTCGTTCAGCACGGTGCTGACTTGCAATTTAATTTGAATTTACACATCCAAGAGATGCAGCGGGAAGAGTTTAGCCCAGCTCTAAACCCTAGAGTTGAATCCTGTGTACATTTACTAGAGAGAACAATTCCATCAGCTCCACTGGGTATCAGGAAAGCTATATCTCCATTTTGGGCTCCAACCTACTTTACAAATTAATATTTGCAATATAGGATCCGGGTGTCGTAATATTTATGGTAGCCACCTGCAAATCCACCAGCCAAGCACAGGAGCAGAAACTTCCCACATCATCATTGCTTAATCGGAAATGCTTCTTGGAAGACAAAGAAGCATTCACACACTGAAACAGTAGTGAATGCTGATAGTAAGAAAGGTTTACAGCAGAGTGTCTTGCTGATTTACACGGTACTCCCATGCCAATGCCAGGAGCAGTTTTTACAAAGATTCTCTCTGCAGCCTATGCAACAAGCCAGAGTGGTCCTCAGTGTCTCTAAAGACAAGGATACCAAGGGAAAGGGGAGTGTGAAAGAGGAGATGGAAGAAGAGGGGAGGAGGATGGAGAAGAAGGAGGAGGGTAAGAGGAGAGGGGGAAAAGGAGTGGGAGAAAGGGAGGAGGAGGAAGGGAAGGGGGAAGAGGGAAAAAGAGAGGGAAAAGAAGGAGGGGAAAGAAAGGTGGAGGAGGGAGGAGGATGAGGACAAGCTAAGAAGAGGACATACAAAGGGGAAGTCGTCAGCAAGGAAAGGGAGAAGCGATGTTATTTTCTCAAATCTTTCATCTGAACTGAAGGAAGCACTCAAGAGCAATGGGAGACTTGCTGCCTTGTGGGAAGGACAGTGGCGTTTCTCTTACTTCTCTTGCATCAATTCAACCACACAACAACGGGTCCAGGGACCAGAAGCACTGACGCTAAATAGACATCCCCAAAGAAGACCTCCCTTCTGATAGATAAGTAAATAAACAGCAGCTGCTGGATTTCAGGTGGCCACATGGAATTTCCAGTCATTTCATGTGACAAATGTGAACTGCAAGCTGGCCTCAGAGCTTAACCAAGGTGAGGGAAGTACACCATTGATGGCGCACACTGCGGGTGGGCTGGGCCATGTCCGCTATATAAGCAGGGCCAGCACCTGCTGTCCCTCAGAGTTCAGCTACAGGCACACCTGATGTCTGCTGGAGAGGTTCCCGAGGCCACACCAGATTCCCAGGGTTGCTCAAATCAAGACCAATGGCAGAGCCAATCTGTGGCTACAGCTCTAGCCCCTTGAGCCTGCTCCTGACACGTCCCAAGTGCTTCAGAGTGACATTCAGGTCTATATACAGCTCGTCCCAGCTCTCCACACAGAACACCCGGGCTATTGACAATCTATCACGCCAAGAACACACAGCCTGAATTTTCCACTCCTCCCACACAGCTTGGCTGGACCGGCTAGCAACGGGTTTTATTTTTACAAAGATTATCATTCTGCAGGGTTACCTCCTGGCCAGGGGGCTCGGAGGCAGCTGGAGAGGAGAGGCAGCTGGGGGCCCAGCAGAGCAGTGGTCAGCTCTCAGAGTCTCCTGCAGCACTGGGAATGAGGAAAGCGCTGACCAAAGGCCATGCTGCTGCTGCTGACTGCTCTGGGAAAGGCAGATGACAACAGCAGGGGGAGGGCTCCCACTCATCCTAGGGGGCAATGCAAACTGACCTCTGGCTGGGGAGCGGCTGAGGTTCCTGGTGCAGCTGGTTATCTTAACCAGCAGATGACTTGCTCGTTTGGAGAAAGTGCCAGAAACATCGGTGAAATTAAAATTCCAGTATCGGGAGTGCTCTGGCTGCTTCTTTCCAGTCCACAGAGCAGCACAATTTTATACTGAGCCTAAGTTCTCACAGGAGGGGTGGGGAGGGTCTGTGCTCTGTCCTGGGACAGGCGTCTCACTTGGCATCAGCAGCCTTTCCATGCAAATGGGTCATGATGCCCTGCACAGCTCGCTCTCATGAATGTGAAAACCACCTTTTATCCTCCTGCTTGACTTATTTCTTTACCAGCTTGGCCTTTTTTCAAAGGTACCTCAGAGATAAGCCCAGGGCTAGGTCAGGGCATATCACCATAAATCTCAGTGAGCAGGGAACACATGCACAGAGATTTCCCTTTATAGCTGGAGGCCTGGCACTGGGTCTCCTTCCTCCTGGGAGCTGTGAAAAGTTTGAACAGATGTTCAGAGTCAGGGGAGGGATGTGTTACTGCTGCTCTATTTACTTCCTGCAGCAGGATCCGAGCACAGACGGGGACAAATCTCCCAGACTTACTGCTAAGGGGAGGTCCGTGATCCCAGCTCCCACCAAGCATAACAAGTTAGAAACAGAATGTGGGGGGCCCCCAAATGTATACTTAGCACTGCCTTCAAGTTTTCTAAAATGAGGTCGGTGAATTTGCTACAGTAGAGCCTTAACTCCAGAGCATCAATGAGGCAGGAGGTCAGCTCACACAGGCAGCCTTTAGTCAGCCTGCCTGCCCTACAGGTGCCCCTTAGGATGAAGGGACACGGAAGCCACCATAGAAGACCTTCTCTGACATTGTGGTCCTGTGACATTTATTCTCCTCCAGTATTTACACTAGGGATTGAATGGTGTTTGTTTTGGGCATTATAAAAAAAACTCCCCACAAAAATCACCTGAATGAAAATACATTAGACAAATCTCCCAATCACAAATATTGATTGAGAACTTAAAGTGATCCAATAGAATATAAAACACACCTTGATCTTTAGATTTTATTGTTTAGTCAGATGTGATGGAGATATTTACAGATACAGTTGAGCAGGGATGTACTGTTCCACAGTGGCCACTTTCCCTTCTCACTTTAGCTCTCTGTCTCTCTCTGTCTCTCTCTGTCTCTCTCTCTCAATCTCTCTGTCTCTGTCTCTGTCTCTGTCTCTGTCTCTGTCTCTCTCTCTCTCTCTCTCTCTCTCTCTCTCTCTCTCTCTCTCTCTCTTGTGTGTGTGTGTGTGTGTAGAGGCCAGGTGACATCCCAGGCGTTGTTCTTAGGGAGCCATCTGCCTTGTTTAATGAGACCAAATCTCACTGGGACCCACGGTTCACCAAGAAGGCTAAGCGGGTTGGTCCCTGGCACCTGACCATCTCTGCTTTGCCAGTGCTGGGATCCAGACACGTACTGTCAGTCTGTTACATGGATGAATGGGTCAGACTCTGGTCCTCACGTCAACACAGCGAATGCTTTAATGGCTGCCATTACTCTAGCTCCCTTTTTAGTATTTGTAGTTGGATCTCCCAAGCTTGCATAAGGCAACTCAACATAGTGCTTCCTGGCTTGTGCAAAGAATGGTCATGTGACTAGCTGTGACCAGTCATTTACGAACAGAAGGGAGATGTAGAGTGTGTGGGTCATGCCCTTAATAGGAAGCCACGTTTTCAGGCCTCCTCTGCCTTTCATGCAGGGCATGTCTATGTAGGACAGGAGCCAAAATCCACTGTATGACAAGAATAACACAGTAGGGTAGTGGAGTAAAAACAGGGAAGGGGTGGTGGCCTGGGTGACCTTGGGTGCCTGCTATCTACTTTCTCAGTTGTCAGCTGAGATGAGGTAGAGAACTCATCTATCTTGTTTTAGCTGCTGTCCCTCAGGGTGTGGTAAAGCAATCAAATCCTATCCTAGCTGACATATATCTCCCCAATAACCTGGGTATTCTGGGTGCTTCAATAGAGAACCTGGAACCCCAATAGAGAATCATTCACATTTTTCGATCATATTTTGAGACCATAGGTGTCTATTTTTATTCTCATAAGAAAATATGATTATACAAATCAGAACAAGACAAAATAAAAATAACTTGCAAGGGAGGCTTCACAGTGATGTGTGGCTCAACTTTTTGAGTGCTTAAGAAGAGGTAACAGGACTTTACCATTAATCTGTTTGAGCCTGCAAGGTGAAGATATTCAACGTGAAGACTTATCAAGTGGTATGCATAGAGAGGTTTGGGTCGGGAGTCCAATGTTTGGACTTCCTGAATGACGGTTATTTCAGCTGTCCACTTGCCTGGGCCATGGTATTTGGTGGGACAGCACTCTGGGTACTTCTATGAGGGCGTCTGAAGGACAAACGTTCACATTGGTAGACTGAGTAATGCACATTGCCCCTCCTGACACGGTGGCCTTCCTTCAACCATCTGAAGACTAAAGAGAGCAAACCTGACCCCCATCCCAGTCCGAATGAGGACACTGGCTTTTTCCTTCCCTGCAAATCTTAACGGAGACGCTGTCTTTTAAGCTGGTCTTTGGACTGGGACTTTACAGCTACATTCTGGGCTTCTAGTTTGCACACTCAGATCTTGGAACACATGCTCCACCCGCACAGCATGCAGTTCTTTATGATTGATCCCCCCACACCCACGATGTGAAATCCCCCCAACCCCGCATGTTTACCAAAAACTGAGCTCCCCAGCTGATGGCGCTATTTTGGGCAGTGCTAGGCGTTTGAAGAGGTGGGATTTAGGAAGCAGTCACTACAGGTGGGGTGTTGGGGTTCCTGTGCTTGGCCCCATCCTGTCATGTCTGTGTTTCCACAGCTTTCCACTATGTGTTCCTGCCCCACGCTCTGCCCAAGTGTATGGCACCAAGCACGCATGAGTGGAACCCTCTGATGCCATAAGCCACAACAAGTATTTTCTTCCTTAAGTTGCTGTGTCAAGTGTTCTGCCACAATAACAAAAACTCACCAACCCCAGAAATGCATGTGTGCATCTACACACACACACATGTACACACACACCATGTATACACACACACACACACACACACACACACACACACACACACACACACACACACGAGTTGAGGGCCCTTAAGTGGGTGTTAAAATGGAGAATCATCTACGAAAGGGCTGGCTATGAATCTGGCACTGAGGTTGGGTTTAAGACTGGTTTAAACAAGCCGGTAAGTACTATTAGAAGCTGCAAGACTGAGCTGGACTCATGGGGGATAAATGTGGCCAGAAAATGAGACACATGGTGTTCTATGTCCCCCAGGTGTATTAGGAATAAAGGCCTGTTAGGAGGAAAGCAAAGAAAATGGCATTGAGAAGTCAAGGGGACAGTCACTAGAAAGACTGGTGACTCCTACCAAGTGTTGCCACTGGGTGTCCGTCATTGGTAACTGCCACTGTGTAGTAGTGTAGAGGCCACAGTGACCCTAACAGCAATACCTCTGGAGCAGGGAGTTTGGGAGCGAATGTGACAGCAAGGCAATGGTTCTGGGTCCATGACTTAGTTTCCTCTCTGTCACAGCCCTAAGACATCATGACCAAAAGCAGCTTGGTGAGGGAGGGCTTACTGACTCCCATCACAGTTCATCAAGGAAGAGCAGGGATGTGGGGCAGAGGCCATGGAAGAACACTGCTCATCCTGCTTGCTTACACAACCGGGGACCACCTGCCACGGGCTGGCACCACCCAGTGGGCTGGGTCCTTCTACTCAGTCACCAATCAGGAGAATGCCCCACAGGCTTTCCAATCGGTTAACTAGACATTGATATTTCCCCAGCTGAGGTCTCTTCTTCCCCATGACCCTAGCTTGTGTCAAATTGACAAGAAACAAACCCACCCTGGAAGACCTTCACCCTGAAGGGTACCGTCAGGGCCAGGGCATTACCGGCTGGGAAGAGGAGTCAGGAGAAGGGCTCTGGGGTTGTCTTTGAAAGGAGTGCTTTTGGCATGTTAATATCATTAGCTGCCACTGTGGTGGCAGGAGCTGTGACACTCTCTTTAATCTCAATGGCTTTGCAGTAGATGTTAATGCCACAGTGGGAGGAAACAGATGTTAAGAGAGAGTGAGAAATGTCACAAAGCTGGTCAGTAAGTGGTTGCACCATGATTTAAAGCCAAGTTGCTCTGATTGGTGAAGTGCCCCATGATAGAACCCTCCTCCTGCAGGAAGACCGGCTGGTGGAGCAGCCCAGAATAGGCAAGTGAGAACCGCGAAGACCAGCTGTGGGGTGCTCTTAGTAGAGAAGTGTGCGAGAATGTCTGTATCCTGGTCTTGTTATGACAAAGCGCATGGGGAACCTTAGCGGGTTCCAGGCAGGCGAGGGTGACCAGGGTGGGGGACAAACACGCCAGGCAGACAGAGCTTAGTGAGAGGTTTTATTAGAAAGGGGAGGGAGGGGGAAGGAAAGAGAAAAGAGGTAAAGACAGAGAGAGAGAGAGAGAGAGAGAGAGAGAGAGAGAGAGAGAGAGAGAGGACAGAAGAGGGAGACAGGAAGAGTCCTGTCTGCCCCAGGGAAAGAGCAGTGAAGAGCCAGAATGAGAGCATGAGTGTGTGTGTGTGTGTGTGTGTGTGTGTGTGTGTGTGTGTGTGTGGGTCTGTCTTTTAAAGGGGTCCTTTGCACCTGGGCTGACCAGGGCACTGCCTGAGCGCATTCTGCCAGGTGACAGGGGCAGGGCAGCATATTGCCCGAATCCTTACAGGTCTGGTTTCAATGTTAAAGAACAAGACAGCAAATGCAACCTCTCCATATGGTCCAGATAACCCAATCAGATAATCCATATGGTCTTCTATGCATACCACTCCATGTACACGGAACTTACGTCCCACTCAAGAGGAGACCACTAGCAAATTCTAGCTCCAGGGTGGGCAAGAGAAAAGATAAAAGTCCACTCTTTCCTACCCAGACTCTGATCTGGATCTGAGGAGCATTGGAAATATTTGCTGTCCTCACAGTTGCTACACTGTACCGAAGGCGACAATATTCCGGGAATGGGGCACTGGGAAAGGTCGACCGCTGTCCTTGCAGTGAAAGCTACTGGGGCCTGCAGCTCTTCTCTCAAAGCCCAACATGAACAATAATCCAGACGGCACCACACACTGACGAGGCTTCACGACCACAGATACCTTTAAAGGGTATACACGAGTAAACATTTTCCTTTTTCTAGTAAAAAGTAAGACGCTTCTGAAGTCTTTTATTTGATTTGATTATAGTGCTTGTAGGAGCTGTTGTAATAAAGAGAGAGAGAGAGGTAAACATATGAACTGGGCATCAGGAGAACGTTTTTCTAAATCCAACCTTACCTACTACACGGGTAAAATACTGGCTCCGAACTCAGGAGGCTGCAACACGGAGAGCAGGTTAGGCGTGCTGGGAACTCTCCTGAAAGTCTCCGGGGAGCTGGAAACACCCACTTCGGCCAGTGGTGGACGGAACTGCACTGAGCCTTCAAGCCCATTTCAGCTCTGGCCTGAGGCTCACTTGGTGACAAGATCTCTGCTGCAGTCCCCTCTACACCACACACTAACCTCATTTTCTACGCAGCTTCTGCAGTTTATAGACTCACTTGCCAAAGCCTCCTGGTTCTCACACAGGAGCTGCACGGATGCCTCACACACAGCCCAGCACCGGAAGATCCCCCTGCAAATGCTCTCTCTGGTCCCCCTGACCCAGTCTAATCTCATCTTATTTTCAGTTGCTTTGAATTTTGAGAAAAGCTGCTTTTCAGACAAGTTATAGTGCAATCATAAAGACAGTCTGCAATTTTTTTTTGAGGGGTGGGAACTGGTCATTTCCAGTTATGACACAAGGAAAGCATTAGAAGTCTTGTCAGGAGGAAATTAAGCTGTGGTTGGATCCCTGACCTGAAATTCCGATTTGTGGGTGAAGTTGTGTGTGTAAACTTACACATTTTTTAAAAAATAGAAAACATTTTTTTTCGTTCAATATATTCCTCCCACTTCCCCACCCACTCATATCCACACCCTTCCTTTGTCACACTAGGTTACAAATGGACATATAACAACAACAGCAACAACAATAACAAACAGACCCTTGCAGCACCCTACAATCCATGGTTGGTGCCTTCTGGATGTCCAACAGATGTTCCTGTTTGATCTTCCTCTGCATAAAGAAAGCTACTCATAATGCCTGATCTATAAGTTTGTTTGTTTGTTTATTTATTTATTTATTTCGTGCTGGGATCAAAGGCATGTGCCACCACCGTCCAGCAAACCCATAAGCTTTTAAGAGAACAGTCTTTTGGTATTTTCAGAACAGCAGAAGGTCGTCTTCCTTCCCTTGGAAAATCACCCACGCAAAGCGGGCTGGAATTGCAGCTCCTTCATTCTGACAACACTTCAGAAAACTAAGACAGCCAGTCAGGTTAGCCGTGGAAGCCAACGCCCCGCCCTGCCCCCTCTTTATTGGCTGACGTACTTTGAACACTCACCTGCCCTGGACTCTATCAGCTTGGTTGTAGGAGGGATGAAAACCCTTCCTAATTTGAAGTCTAATAAATGACCTGAAGAAAAGTGTGTCCCTGTTTGTTTACATATATAAATTTAGAAGCACTGTGAAATCTCAAACAAAATTAGCCCTGGTGGGTGACAGAAGAGGAATCAGATAACCCAAATAATGAAGAACTTCGCAGAATGCTGAAGGAAGAGGCCACCACTGACAGGGACCTACCGGCCCAGAAACGGTACCCAACCAGGAGCAAAGACATCAGCACACTCACACTGTCCCTGTCATTGAGCACGAAGGACAGTAGAGCCTTGTAGTTCTGAAAGGTCCCTAAGATCACCATTGCTGTTTGATCCCAGAAATGCATCCACTGTGGCCGTATACTTCAGGAGGAAAGCCCAGGGTTTTTTTTTTTTTTTTTTTTTTTTAAAAAAAAACCCTGCTTTGTGTTCTGTGCTCTCCAACAGGGCATCTAACCAACCTTCCCCTGCAGATACTAGACTTAAATGTATACTGGTAGGTTACCTATTGGAGAACACTGTTTATCACCTGGAAACAGCTGACTGTTATTTGGAATACATACAAATAGATCTGTGTCCACACCTGTAGTACTGATCATGCCTTTTAGGGCGTGGTCATGGGTGTGGATGTGACCAGTGAAAAGGAAGGTTTCGGGGTCAGAAGCCATGACTCTTCGGGTCATGGAGAGCAAGGTCTGTCTCCTCAGAGAAGGAACGCCATGGCAGTTACTTATTGCTTTCCATGCAAGTCCTTTACTAATAAAATCCTCTTTAATTTATTGGTCTGGTGAATCCGTATATCCATGCCTTTGGGGGTAAAGAGGAATGTGTGGCCCAGGGAGAATGGCTCCCTCCAGGAAATTCAACCCGAGGTTGACATTATCATCCCTAGCCCAAGTTAGTGGCAACACCACTTTTCCTTTCTGCACATTTCCCTATTCCCCAAGGTTTTCTAACCAAAAAGCTTTTATTCTCTGGCAACAACAAGTTACACGTAATGATTAAAAATGACAGATCTTGTGTGCAAACTCTTCGTTGACTTCCTTCCTGCAAAGAAGCAGGCTGGCAAGGAGCTGCTATTTCTTTACCAAGAAAACACACACACACACACATAAAGTCAGAGCAAGTGACTTGCCTGTGTGTGCCAGCTGTCATCTGGGACAACCGGGACTCTTGACACACTTGGCAAACAGTGCAAACTTCCAAGGCTTCTCTTCTTTTCCTCTCAAGGCACAGGGCAGAGACAGCCATAGCCGTGTTCTAGAAATGTCAGGCTTCCAAACAATTTTCAATACTGATGTGTTAAAAACTAACTGTGACTTACTCTTCACATGGGTTGGAGATTGTTTAGATTGTGTTTAAGGTTAAAAAAGTATACTCGCTGAGGTTTTAAACAATATGCAAATCATAGGGCTTCCATTTAACTCTATGTTGTGGGCTTCTGTGCTTGAACATTTGAATGTCAGTGATGAAGATGTCTGGGAGGACTGTAGAACCTTAAGGGGGGAAACCTTACTGGAGGAGGCGGGTTACTCAGAGACCTGCCTGCCTCTGTCCCGAGTGCTGGAATTAAAGATGTGCCAAGCCTGGCTGCTCTCGTCTTCACTGCAGATGCAACGAGACCAGCAGCCTCCTGTGCTGATGCTGTGTTTCCCTCCCCCCCCCATACAATAGACTCTACCCTCTTAAGACCCGAGTGCACACAACCCTTCCTGTCTTAAGCTGCTCCTTGTAGGTACTGGGCTGCAAAAATGGAAACCCCAACCTAAACGCTGCTTTAATTCAGTTCAGACAAAGTAGTTGCTTTCCTGCCACTCTGTGGCCCTGATGTAAGTCCCAATTTCTCCTACCAGAATTGTTTGCCTCTCTTGCCACACACCCTCCGAGTAATAAAACGTGAGCTGAGGCCAAAATCCACAAGATGCAGCTCCCACATGTGGCTTGTGGCGGTGCCTTGGTGAGGACTGTGCTGATATGACCTTCTGAAGACGTGTTTGTATGTTTCGTTGTGTATTTGAGGCTGGCTTCAGTCTCATGATGCTCTTGAGTGCTGGGGTGACAGGTGTGCCGTCCCCCTCCCCCACTCAGCAGGCTTTTGGCAGAGTCTACACTAGCATCATGGTACATCCAGATCAGGAAGTACATAGAGGGGATGGGACAGGCAGAAGTCCTCACAACAGTGTATCATTCTTGGGGACACAGATGCCTGAAGCATAGACATAAAAGCTTTATTTGTTTGAGAATTTGCCTAAAATAAACACAGCTCACCATAAAACAGTAGAAGAAAGTAGCTTATTTATTTGTGTCTTAGCTCTTTCCTCCACTTGCATTTGTGAAGCCCATGGTTATAAAATGAACATAGGGATAACCTTGATTGCATGTGTCTATATTTGCATCAAGTATTATACAAGATATGAAGGGGTCTAGCAGAATATCAGCAGCCAAGGCTGCTTCCTAAAGGAGTCATTAGATTATATTCGACATTTGTAGAGAGCTTAATTTTTCAAACCGTTTCCATGACTGCTTTGAAATGAGATGGGCGGGGTTATAATGAGGTAATTTTGGATAGATGAGAAAAGAAAGCTAACAAATTAGCATATCTAAAGCCTCTTGTTTCTGGGTTCCACTCAAAACACCTCTTCCCGATAAGTGTGGGTGAACTGAGTACCATCCCCAGCTATACTAAGGTGTTATCTATGGCAGCCACTGGAGGTGGCTCAAATGAGGCTGTCCCAGCCATTCCACAATTGTGAGCTGGAGAGTGTGAGCAAACAAGGACTTACTCTCCTTTTCAAAGCTCCACCCTTTGCCTCTTCTTGAACACTGAGACCTGGAAACGAGGCTGGGAGTTACATACACCCCATGGCCTCTCTGCACTCTACTTTCATTTTAGGGAGTGTGTGTGTGTGTGTGTGTGTGTGTATGGGGGGGGGGGTTGAAACAGGGTCTCATTTATGTAGCCTTAGCTGACCTGGAACTTAGTTTGTGAAACAGGCTGACTTTGAACTCAGAGACTTGCCTGCCTCTGCCTCCTGAGTATTGGGATTAAAGATGTACCAAGCCTGGCTGCTTTCATCTTAATTGCAGATTAACACGCTGCTGCTGTGTTTTCTTCATACAATAGACTCTACCCTCTTAAGACCTGAGTGCAATCAACCCTTCCTGTCTTAAGCTGTTCCTTATAGGTTGAGATTACTACAGAGTATCCTGCAGTGGATACTAAGTGGGGAGTGCTGACAGGACAGAGAAGTAGCATTTTCTAAGCAACACATACATTTGTCAAAACAGCCTATTGAGAGACCCATTCCTTGGCTCCAGCCCCCTTTAAGGGAGATAGCAAACAACCTCGACAAGAACAACCCCTGTTGGTCACCTAGTGCTCCTAATGAGCCCGCCTCCCTCTGACAGCACTCTCTGGATTCTGAGCTCTGGGCTTTCTTGGAACTTGGCTCCATAATTCCTGCCTTGGGTAGCTTTTTGTGCTATGGAACAACTCTGCTCCATTTACTTCCTGGTGCCTCTCTCACTCTGTCTCACCTTCCAGGCTCTTCCGTGAAACACCTTGCCAGCCAGTTCTCACTAAAGTAAGGATGGATTGCTGGAAGGTGGTGGTGCGCGCCTTTAATCCCAGCACTCAGGAGGCAGAGGCAAGTGGATCTTTGTGAGTTTGAGGCCAGCCTGGTCTACGGAGTGAGTCCTAGGACAGGCTCCAAAGATAAACAGAGAAACTCTGTCTTGAAACAAACGAACAAACAAACAACAACAAAAAAAGTAAGGGTAGATTATTGCCCTCTCCTTCAATCGACACAGGGAAACATAAATTGGCAACACCATTGTAGAGAATTAAGTGGTAAACCACTGACCCTGGAGAAGGGTAGGGGTGGACAGGATAGGCTGTGATATATGCCATCTCATGCTATGGTCTCCAAGGATTATGAATAACTGAAACTTTTATTTCTGTTTTCCAAAATCAGGAAATTAATCTCATTTAAGGGGTGCAAGTTAGTATCCCCAACCCAGAACATTTGCAATTACCTGATTTGTGTGTTTCAGATTTTGAAACATCTGAATATACACAATGATCTGTCTTGAGGATGAAACCCACTTCTACATAATTCATTTCCACTCATATAAAATTACCTTCAGGAGAAATTGTCTGGAGACAATTTTATCCAATATTTTAGATAATTTTGTTCACAAAACAAAGTTTCTTGGTGAATAGGTTTCCACTCATCAAGATGCACCAGCCACTTGCTGAGCTCTCTGCCCAGAGGCATGCCACCCTGCATGGTAGGGGCGGGGTCTCAGTAGCTCCCCTCCCTACTGTTGGCAGGACACTTCCTCCTGGGTTGGCTTTTTTCTCTCCACCCCTCTGCCAGAGCCTACTGACACTCAAGTCCAACTGCTGAACTGCTCTTGTGCAAACATTCTCAAGACGGTCACAAAATTTTTGGGCTCAAGCTAAATGTACGTGTCTCCAGAAGGTTTTTAAGGGTAGGCTCCACATTTGAATATTTACAAGGAGATCTTGGATGGGGGATGTCCTTCTGTATATATGTTTCTCTTATTGGTTGATTAATAAAACACCAATTAGCCAGTAGCCAGGCAGGAAGTATAGATGGGGCTACCAGACCCGGAGAATTCTGGGGAGAGGAAAGCAGAAAGGCCACCAGAGAGACATCATGCTGCTGCTCCAAGGGTAACATGCTGGATTATGGGTAAGCCACAGCCTCATGGCAATACATAGATTAATAGAAAAGGGTTAATAGTTAAGAGAGAGCTATCCTAATAAGAAGCCTAAGCGATCGGCCAAATAGTTTAATAATTAATATAGTGTCTGTGTGGTTATTTGGGGGCTAAACGGCTACAGGACCAGGTGGGAAAGAAACTCAAGCTCCAGACCTTAGTGGGACATTTTATTTAAAGCTCTCTTAGTATTATATGAGACCAAAGTCCAATGTTCCCTTCCCAAACACATGACCAGTGATGTATACAGAACACATTTTCTGAGATTCGATCTGCACACATTCCTCCAAGGCTGATGAAAGATGATGAGTGTCCTGACTCAGGGTAGGGAAGAGGGTTAAGGATCGCTGCTCTGACTCCCATTGCTGTGTGCTCTTGGGCTTTGCTTCCTTCATCCGGTAATGGGGGATTAATACTGATTTACCTCAGTGGTGGTGAGGCATGACTGATTTGGATGGTCATGGAATACCGCTTAGGTACAGTGAAAATTCAAGGACAAGCAAGAGGTAATCTACCTCTTAAATATTGCCAAGCAACCCCCAATGGTGAGCTGGCGTGGGGTGAAGTGAGTCAGAGCTCACAAACTCACTCATCACTTGTCCCTTGTACTAATATCTCCCTAGGTAACAACTTTGGAATGTAAAGGAAAAGGAAACTGCACAACACCTTAAAATACCAAGCCAAACCAAACAATAGAGCCTAACTTTAAACAAAAAAATGTTCTCTGCGTGTGTATGGAAAGAGGAACACACAGCACAGTGTGCCTGGAGACGTCAGGGCACGGCTTGCAGGAGTTGTTTTTCTATATGCATCACTCAGGTCCTGGGGAATGAACTCATGGAGTTAGGTTTGGGCAAGCACCTTTTCCCGCTGGATTAGCTTACTAGCCGCTTTGTAATATTTTGGAAATTTCGGGCACACTCCCATGAAGCCAAAACTGTCTTGTTGACACACTATTCCCTGGAAACAGATGTACCCCAACTGAAAGTAATAAAAGAAATAACTGGACAATGTATGCTCTTGCTTTATGAGGTTTGGGAATAAAAACTTCCCTCATGTTCTTTAACCTGCTCTTGGAGGAGAAGGGGGAAAATTCATGTAAGATGAAGATGTAACTTCCAGAAGATCAGCAGGGAAATGTGATGGGAGCTTTGACATTCCCACAGAAACTCATGCATTGCTGAAAGACTCCTGCGGTAGTTTGAATGTAATTGGCCTCCATAATCTCATAGGGAGTGTGTAGCAGACTTTCTTTGGCTGTTAACCAGCTCCCAAATAAAGACATGGAGACTTATTATTAGTTATGAATGCTTGGCCTTACCTTAAGCTTATCCCACTAGCTCTTACAACTTTATTATTATTATTATTATTATGATGATGATCGTAATTATTATTATGTGCATTGGCTTTTTTTGCCATAGGTATTGGGTACCCTAAAACTGGAGTCACAGAGAGGTGTGAGCGGCCATTTGAACCCAGGTCCTCTGGAAGAGTAGTCAGTGCTCTTAACCACTAAGCCATCTCTCTAGCCCCGTAACTTAACTTGTTTCTCTTCATCTATGTTTTGGCTCATTTTTTTCCTTTCATTCTGGATGTCCTACTTTCCCGCTTCCTCCCTGGCTGGCTGGTCCCGGGAGTCTCCCTCTCCTTTTCCCTTGTTCTCTCTTGTTCTCACCTCTCCCAAGCCTAGATGCCCTCCTCCTACTTATTCTCTCTGCCCGCCAGTCCCACCTGTTCCTCTACTTCCCAGCTACTGGCCTTTCAGCTGTTTATTAGACTAATCAGGTGCCACAGTAGAAATACACTTTAAGGATTTTCTGGGAACTTATGGGAAACATCACACAGATGTGGTTGGGTCAGGCCAATAAAAATCAGGACGTAAAACAGATTTCAGGGTGAGCAGCTAACGAGGTGAATGCTGCTCATTCCCATAGAATCCTGTGGAATTTAAGTCTATACTTATAAGGAGAGGGACATCAAGGGTGGCCTTTAAAAGGGCTCTGCAGGATGCTGGGTCCCACCTTTCTCTCCCCTACACCACCCTGCCTAGAAGGGCACACATAAGCAGTTCACCCCTAGAAACAAAGCATTTGTCATGTTGGCAGTTGAGACAGTCATGAGCTTCTTGTCTGCTTCCATGGTTAACTCCCAGCTCCTGTCCATGACAGGAAGCAGAATACTATCTCTGCATAACTACCCAGGGAATCCCGAGGCTGCCTCCATCAGTCAAAGCATTAGCAGCCACTGAAGAAAAACAAAGGAGGTAAGGGAACAGGAACCTGGGAGCTAGAGCTATTACACAATGGCTGAGAACACTGCCTGCTCTACCAGAGGTCCCATGTTTGATTCCCAGTCCCCACAAGGTGACTCACAGACATCTGAAACTCCAGTTAGTTCTAAGACATCTGACAACTTCTTCTGGCCTCTGTGGACATCAGGCACCAACAACTTGCATGGACAAACATTTTAGGCAAAACACTCATACATACATACATATATATATATACATACATACATGTATGTATGTATATATATACATATATATATATATATATATATATATATATAAACAAACTAACAAGACTCAGTGGAAAGGCTAGATAATTTCAATAATAATGAGACACAGAAATGAATCTGTGACCCAAAGGACAAAATTGGGTGAAATCTTTGAATTCATGTAAAAAGGAGTGAAGAAAATAGAAGAGAAAAGCAAGAATGCAGAGGGGAGAGTGAGGATGTTAAAGATGAGAGAAACAAAGAGAGAGGATACTGTAGGAAAGCTTCCCCAAAGAAACCTGGAGTCAACTGGGATTTCAAAAGCCTGAAAAGAAATAATGAAAACAAACCACACCAAGCCAACCAATCAAACAAAGGCAAAAGACATAGCTGGACCCTTTCTAGTGAAATTTATGATCAGCAAGATAATGAGGAAGATCCCAAAAGCCCACAGAGGTGGGAAAAGACATCAAAGACCTTCAAAGACGTCAAAATAAAAATGGCAGCCAGCTTCCCTTTTGCTCTTTAGGCTGCTAGAGGACAATGGAATGAAGCCCAGAAATTCATGGCACAAAGTTATCGTGAATACATTTTCAATTATAGGGGAACTTGAAGATCATAGTCCTTGTACCATTAAAAAAAAACCTTATAAATATACCATAGCAAGATTGAAAACGATTCTAAGAAAAAGATATACCTGGAGACAATGGAAATAATCTGTCTGCCATGGGAAAAGCATCCCAGCAGACTGGCTGAATTTGAAAGTAATTCAGGAGGCTTGGTAAAGAGAATTTTTTTTTAACAAGACACGAGATTTGAGCCAGGGATTCAAATCCTCCGTTTAATTCACTTTTTCTCCTGTTAAACTAAAATTAACTACAATAGTTTCTAACCTTAAAATAGCAGTGGCTAGCCTGAAGCCACAAGAGACCAACAGTGATAATTCTTCTAAATTTTCTAAGTGATCTACCACAACCATCTACAGCCTACCACAAACACGCCTTTTCCACCACCCTACCATAAGCACACGGTGATTTTATATTCCTTGCCTAAATGAGCCTTCAGTTTGTCATGACCAAATGATTAAGAATCAAGAAAGAACCTGGGGCATGTTACACATGCTGTAGACTTGACTCTCCAGGCTAAAGATCACGAGAAATGCTAGGAAACAAATGGATAGCAATAAGAAATAGAAAACACAAAAGGCACTTTAGCAATAATGGAATACACAAGCCCAGGAGCTGAGCTTCCAAGGAGAGACAGGGTTGAGAGCTCCGTTGAGTCCTCTGGATTCTCTGTGTGTCTAGTCCTGTGCATGTGTGCGTCTCTCTCTCTCTCTCTCTCTCTCTCTCTCTCTCTCTCTCTCTCTCTCTCTCTCTCTCTCTCTCTCTCTCTCTCTCTCTCTCTCTGTGTGTGTGTGTGTGTGTGTGTGTGTGTGCGCGTGCGCGTGCGTGCATCTTGCTTTCTCGCTGTGTTTTATGAGTGAATAACTCAAAGTTGATTTAGCCATGCAAAATGGCAAAAGCACTAGAATAGAATAATAAACATATCAATAATTTGTTCTTTACTTTTAGTGGAATAATGACAAACAATTATAAGGCAGTAGGTTCTGAAAGCCAAATGATAAAAAAGTTCTTTTCAGACCTTACAAGTTTGTCTTTTTTTTTTTTTTTTTTTAACCCAGAATGAGATAACCGTCCACATTTTGAAATGGGAATCTGTACATACAAGTGTAGATGCTACACTCCCAGTGAGGAGAGAAATGAAACATGCAGGTAACAGAGAGGAATTTAAATCAAATATGCCTGTCCCTTGCGCCATGTGTGCTTATCCAGACTCTCTGAGCTCCTATGTAAAATGGAGTGATGATGATGCGTGCATATGTGTAGGGGTGAAGATTTCCCTGCAGTGGTTTACTGATCTTTCTGGAAGGGACACCATGGACTCTGCTCCTTATAAGTCCTTTATTTCTTTTTTGAATTTTTTTCTCAACAGAACATTCCTGTAGGTGTGATTAGCTTTTGTTTTCTTCCCCAGTAGTGTTTCTATTTGATTATCCATGTCTTCTTCTAGTCTCCACAAGAGAGGGAATTAACTGAAAATATAAGCCTTTATCTACTGAGAAACAAGCCCCCCCCCAAAGACAAACCCTATTCTCTCAATGCTTGATTTATTTTTAGCTTTTAATTAGGAATATAATTTAGTTGGAAATAAAAAGTTTCTGATTTACAGATGTTATCTGACCTCCAAATCCTCACTTTCATTTTAGAGTTTTCTTTCTTCTACTAGAGTAAAATTATATACAGTGTTTTCACTTAATAACAAAAGTAGTAGTTATTTTCAGGCAATAGAATACTCTAGTGGTATTTTTTTTGTGTGTTTTCCCAAATGTTCTACTCTGCCATAATCATAAACTGGTTTCATCTTTGTTACTTAAGATGACTATTAATTGAATACTGCCCTAGTTTCCCTTCTTGTTGCTGTGATAAAATACTTTGACAAAGTAAGTTGAAGAAGATTCATTCAGCTTACAATTCCAAGTCATAGACCATCACTATGGGGATGTTGAGACAGGGGCTTGAAGCAACTGGTCTCATTTAGAGTCAGGACCAGAGAGAGTGTGAAGACTCTCTCACATCCTCTTTTGTAATACTGTAGACCCAAATCCTAGAGAAGGTGCTGCCCACTTTTAGGTGGGGTCTCCCCACATCAATTAACATATTGAAGACAATCTTTTGCCAACAATCCTGATGTAGACAATCTCCCAGTGAGACTGTCTTCTCAGATGACTCTAGGTTGTGTAAGTTGATGATTAAAACTCACTATCACAGAGACCAATAGATGACAGTTTGAGAAGCACACTGGGGCCAGACAACTTCCTAGGCCCAAGGATTTTCTTTTGGGTATTCAGGATGCCAAGCTCAATGACTTCATGAAAATGGTATCCACATCACTGCAGGGGCTGGGGGAGTGGTGCTTGGCAAGTTAAAATCGTAACTGCTCAAAGCTGATGGCCCAACTTCCAACCCCAGGACCCATGGGGGAATCCTCTGACATGTGTGGGCATTCTCTCTCTCTCTCTCTCTCTCTCTCTCTCTCTCTCTCTCTCTCTCTCTCTCTCTCTCTCTCTCTCTCCCTCTCTCTCTCATACTCACACACACATACACATACACTCATCACACACACAAACACACACACTCACACACTCACACACACACACACACACACACACTCAAATTGAAAAATAAAATGAAAATGATGGTGACTGTTTTTCATCCCTCCATCAAGACCACTGTTGTATGTCTGAAATCTGTTTGTCAAGAAATAATATATACATTTTCCCATTTGTAAATGCCTCAGAACAGTTCTAATCATTTCAGGACTTCTAATGTAGACCTTATTAATTAAAGAACACACACAATAGATATAATGTGGCTTACTTCAAAGTGTTTCTGTTTAAAAGTAGTAAAAGGGTAGCCCAGACACTGATGGAAAGGGAGACTGGTGTAGGTGCTTAATACAGTGATTCCCAACCTGTGGGTCACGATCCCTTTGAAGGGTTGAATGACCCTTTCACAGGGGTTGCATATCAGATATCCTGCATACCAGGTATGCATATTACAACTCATAACAGTAGCGAAATTACAGTTATGAAGTAGCAACAGAAGCAATTTTATGGCTGGTGGTCACCACAACATGAGGAGCTGTAATTAAAGGGTTGCAGCATTAGGAAGGGTGAGAGCCACTGCTGTAAGGGGTCTGAAGCTTCACCTTGGGAGACTGGAAAGTTGTAGAGATGGAGAGTGAGAAGCTTGGGCCATAAGTGAATGTAATTAACACCACTGAATTGTGTAACCCAAATTATTATTAAAATTATTATTAAAGAGGATGCTTCTGTGATACAATCTAGTATCTTTCAGCCAACCAGCAACATAGGCTGGTGCTCTTGGTGACTATAAGCAAGTGATTTCCTGGAAGGTTGGTGATGGGGTGGGGAACAACCTCTCAGTCACTGACATCCATTTGTGGGTAGCTTGGGGGGGGGTCAAGAAAGGAGAAGACCTCCTTAATAGTGATGGCTGGCCTTGGGGTGAAGGATTCTGTGGGCGAGTTGCAGGTCTGAAGTTTCTTTTAAACAGTGACTTTTGGTTGCATCGTTCTTAAGTGGCTTCCATTTTGTGAAGCATCTGAATAGATCAGAAATGGTACTTGAAGAAAACTATAACTTCCACTTAAATTTGGTCAAGCTCTCTAGATAGAGAATGGTCTTGAGGGCGCATGACCATCTGAGGCCACTGCTGCCAGATGAGCTTTTAGGGGGCTCCTGGCTTGGCAAGGCTCCCAGGCCACTCTTTCTCTGGTAACCAGGAGGGAGCTAGGAGCAGCAGAGGATTTTGGAAGTTATGTCTACTTGAAAGCATTAATCTTGCCAGAAGCTTTGGTCAGTGGAATTTTGCAAGGCTGAGGTCCACTTTTCCTTATCATCAGAGCCATGCTGACTGTCTCTAAGTGTTCTAAGACAGTAGCTAACTGAAGCACTGAAGTAACACTGCTAATTCAGTTTCCCTCATGCTAGGACTCTAGGAGACAGCATGCATCCATCTGCAACATGCCACGGCTGGCTAAGCCGCTGTCAATACGGACATCCAACCTCACACTTAAATAGAACAATTAGCAAGCGCTTTTGTGCTCTACACAAGGACTTGTCTCCCACTATGTTATATATGTTATGCATACTCTTTTCCATGTATGAGTCATGACACTTTTCTTAAGAGTGTCATATTCTGGCTAAGAACATTCCCTTCATTGCCTAAGACAGTATCAGTGACAGTACTCAAAGACATCAGATACCACGAAAAATGTAAAGGTTTACTACTAAAACTTCACTTAATTTTTCACTGGTGAATTGAGTTAAAGCTTTTTTTTTTTTTCAGAGTAACGAGGTGACTCGGTTACAATTCTATTGCTGTGAAGACACCATCACCAGGACAACTTATAAAAGGAAGCATTTAACTGGGGGCTTGCTTACAGTTTCAGAGGGTGAGTCCATGCCTGTCATAGAAAGAACATGCTAGCAGGCGGGCACACAGCACTGGAGCAGCTGCCGAGAGCTCACATCTGCCTCCAAAAGCAGCAGGCAGAGAGCACTTGAGACTGGGCCTGGTGTGGGCTTTTGAAACCTTAAAGCCCGCCCCCGGTGACACACCTCTTCCAACAAGGCCATCATCCACCAACTGACATTTCAATATATGAGCCTATGGGGCCATTCTTATTCAAGCCACCACATGAGGTAATGGTCCAGGATTTTCATTAGGGATATTAGCCATTAATTATATAGTCATTGCGATTTCATGCGAAGTTTTACTAAAGCTTCAGGCATTCACTTGGTTTGGGGATTTATATGACGGTGACTTTACTAATATCTTTAAAACCACACTTCAGAGTTCCATCTACAAACAACACCCAGATAAATTTGATAGAGCTACTTACAACTTACACAGTAGGGGGCAAATGAAAATGCTTTACTTTTTAGTTTTGAAGTCAGAAATTTCCATGAGCAACGTGGAGAAAAAAATAAGATGCTTAAGTTACCTATTCAGGCTTTTTGACATACCTGGGTGAGCCAAAAGGAAAGAGATCATTAGCACGTCATATTCCCGTGAATACATCTGTCACCTCGATCGGTGCCTCTGACCTCCATTAGCTTCCCACTGCCCTATGTGATCAATGCAGCTTAAAGGGAACATCTTTGATTCTCCGTGGACTTCCCTTATGAATTACGTGGTTTTAGGTTTCCTAATTATTGTCTTGTTTCCAAATGGGTAAGATACTCTTTTGCGCCATATTAATGTATACATAATATAATACATACTCATGGTTTATCACTTAATATCCATCGTTCATAACAAACCTTTCCGTTCTCTGAGATTCAGAGCTCACGAGTCCTTTCTAGGTGTCTGCCATGACATCAGACTCCAGATATTTAATCAGGATGATGCCAGAGCTCTGTCCTGAGCCATGTTTCCCTAACCAGAGTGTGTGCTTTGCAAAGAGTACCTTGTTCTAGCAGCATTCCCTTAGTGGACACCTTTTGTATCTTTAGTAAAGAAAGCCCATTGGCAGGTTGTGGTGATACTTGTTTATGATCTAACAAATAAAGCTTGCCTGAAGATCAGAGTGCAAAGCTAGCCACACAAGTTAGCCGTAGAGACTATGCAGTGGTGGTACACATCTTTAATCCCAGCACTCGGGAAACAGGCACATGGATCTCTGCTAGTTAAAAGCCACCCTGGGCTACAAGAAATT